>PVKV010000704.1:0-257543 GCA_004027835.1 Alouatta palliata
AGCACAGTTTACAATAGCAAAGACCTGGAACCAACCCAAATGCCCATCGATGATAGACTGGACAGTGAAAATGTGGCACATATACACCATGGAATATTATGCAGCCATCAAAAACGATGAGTTTGCATCCTTTGTAGGGACATGGATGAACCTGGAAACCATCATTCTCAGCAAACTGACACAGGAACAGAAAACCAAATACCGCATATTCTCACTCATAGACGGGTGTTGAACAATGAGAACACATGGACACAGGGAGGGGAGCATCTCACACTGGGGTCCGTCGGGGGGAAAAAGGGGAGGGACAGCAGGGGCTGGGGAGTTGGGGAGGGATAGCATGGGGAGAAATAACAGATACAGGTGATGGGGAGGAAGGCAGCAAATCACATTGCCATGTGTGTACCTATGTAACAATCTTGCATGTTGTTCACATGTACCCCCAAATCTAAAATGCAATAAAAAGTATATATTAAAAAAAAAAAAAAAAAGAACTGATAACCAAATTCAGTAAAGTTGCAGGAGACAAAAATCAACATACAAAAACCAGTAGCATTTCTATATGTCAACAGTGAACAATCTGAAAAAGAAATAAAGAAGTAATCTCATTTACAATAGCCACAAATAAATTAACTCCCTAGGAATTAAAGAAGTGAAAGATCTCTATAATGAAAAGTATGAAACACTGGTGAAAGAAATTGAAGAGGACACCAAAAAATGCAAAATATTCCATGTTCATGGACTGGAAGAATCAATATTGTTAAAATGTCTATACTACCTAAAGTGAGCTACAGATTC
Source organism: Alouatta palliata (assembly GCA_004027835.1). Classification (NCBI taxonomy): domain Eukaryota; kingdom Metazoa; phylum Chordata; class Mammalia; order Primates; family Atelidae; genus Alouatta; species Alouatta palliata. The sequence continues at coordinate 796 of PVKV010000704.1, forward strand.
AGTGGAATCTCTATCAAATTACCAGTGACATTCTTCACAGAAATAGAAAAGACAATCCTAAAATTTATATGGAACTTTAGAAAGACCTGGAATAGCCAAAGCTATCCCGAGCAGAAAGAGCAAAACCTGAGGAATCACGTTACCTGACTTCAGTTTATACTACAAAGCTATAGTAACCATAACAGCATGGTACTGGCATAAAAACAAACACACAGGCAATGGAACAGAATAGAGAACCCAGAAACAAATCCACACACCTACAGAGAACTCATTTTGGACAAAGGTGCCAAGAACATACACTGGGGAAAGACAGTCTCTTCAATAAATGGTGCTGGAAAAACTGGATATTCATATGCAGAAGAATGAGACTAGACTTCTATCTCTCATCATATACAAAAATCAAATCAAAATGGATTAGAGACTTAAATCTAAGACCTCAGATTATGAAGCTGCTATGAGAAGGCATTGGGAAAAATCTCCAGGACACTGGTCTGGGAAAAAAACATTTCTTGAGCAATACCCCACAAGCACAGGCAACCAAAGCGAACATGGACAAATGGGATCACATCAGGTTAAAAAGCTTCTGCACAGGAAAGAACACAATAACAAAGTGAAGAGACAACCCACAGAATGGGAGAAAATATTTTTAAACTACCCATCTGACAAGGGATTACTAACCAGAATATATAAGGAGCTAAAACAACTCTATGGAAAAAAAACCTAAAAACCTGATCAAAAAAATGGCCAAAAGATTTGAACAGACATTTCTCAAAAGAAGATGTGTAAATGTCAAACAGGCATATGAAAAGGTGCTCAACATCCTTGATCATCAATGTAAATCAATACTACTACGAGATGTCATCTCACCCCAGTTAAAGACAGGCAATAAGAAACTCTGATGAGGATGTGGAGAAAAGGGAACCCTTGTACATGAAGGGAATGTAAATTTGTACAACCACTATGGAGAATTGTTTGGAGGTTCCTCAAAAAACTAAAACTTGAGCTACCATATGCTCTATCAATCCCACTGCTGAATATATCCAAAAGAAAGGAAATCAATATTTTGAAGAGATATCTGTACTCCTATGTTTGTTCCAGCACTGTTTACAATAGATACAATTTGGAAGCAACTGAAGTGTCCATCAACGGATCAATGAATAAAGAAAATGTGGTATATATACACAATGGAGTGTATTCTTTTTATTCAGCCATAAAAAGAAGAAAATCCATTCATCTGCAACAACATGGATGGAACTGAAGATTATTATGTTAAGTGAAATAAGCCAGGCACAGAATGACAAACATTGAATGTTCTCACTTATTTGTGGGATCTGAAAATCAAAACAATTGACCTAATGGACACACAGAGCAGAAGTATGGTTACTAGAGACTGGGAAGGGTAGTGGGAGGCTGTGGGGGAGGTGGGGATGGTTAACGGGTACAAAAAAACTAGAAAGAATGACCCACTATTTGATAGCACAACAGGGTGACTATGATCAATAATATCTTAATTATACATTTTAAAATCATTTGAGAAGTGTAATTGGATTGTTTGCAACTCAAAGGATAAATGCTTGAGGGGATGGATACCCCATTCTCCATGAAGTGCTTATTCCCATTGCATCCCTGTATCAAAACATCTCATGTACCCTATAAATATATACACCCACAATGCACCCACATTAAAAAAAATTAAAAAACAGCAAATGGATGTGTGCCTCTCTTTGGTGACAGTTGGGAAAATGAAAGCTATGAGGGGTGACAGCCACCAAAGAATAGGAATGTGAACCCCATGTCTGAGGCTATTGTGGTATTTTTTAAAAAAGAGTAGCATATGAAGAGCTGAGCAGATGCTGAGATGCGACTCTCGGTCTGTACAAAATGCAGCACAAAATGCAGTGTGCTCTTGCTTATTTTGCTGCTTGCGAACTCTGCTCACTGTCACTTTGGAAGCAAGAGGCCTTTGGCTTGAATCTAGGTGTCTCCCAGAACCTCACTAAATTACTCATTCTAAAAAACCCAACCTCTCAGATTTTTTGAACTTGAGCATCCTTCTATTCTAAAACCAAAAAAGCTTTAGATTTGGAATTTTTTGATGAAGCAAATGTGAAAAAATTCAAACAAATATTAGGGCTTTATGCACAGCAAGAAGCACGGCTGAGAGTCTAAAGACAGGGTGATGTCCAGACATGCCACCAAAGGAGCCAGTTTGAGAACTCTATTAGTGTCATAACTGGTGTAAGCTGGGCATGAGACTCCTTAGTTCCTCAGCCTACAGATTCACGGAAAAGGGATAGGGAAAATAACCCAGCTATAGTATTTAGTCTCTGCAAGACCTTTGGGTAGGGCAGAATGAAGCGCAGAGATTTAGGACAAGTTGTTTGGTTTTCTGCAGGACCTGTGGAAGCTGAGGTACAGAAACCTATGTCGTCTGGAAGGACTTTGCTGTACATAGTATACACAGCCCAGAGCTCACAGTGGAGAACTGAAGGGCTGGGAAGGGCGAAGATCTCTTCTAGGGATATGGGCAATATGCCAAAAGGTGGGGAGAGGCTGAGATCTGGAGGCCATGTTGCTTTTCAGGGATCACTCGTGAGTCTGTGGCTGCAATTCTAATGCCATCTACTGCCAGTTTGCCCAGATGCCTTAGCACCCCTCCCTGGTTCGTTTCTGTTTATTTTCATCCTAATGTTAGGCCTTCATCAATAATGACTTTGCTGCTAAATTACAGTATGCCTACTCATAAAAATATGTTACCATACTAATTTTCTGAGCTTATAAAAACCCAGTTTTGCCAACTCGCTTTTACTGTTTTAAAAACTCCCTAGCAATAGCCTATGACAGAAAATGCTGGGGAAGTTCAATGGCTTATAATTCTGGGTTGGTAATCCTATTTCACAGCTAAGATTCAGAGAGGTAAAGTTACTTTTCCAAGGCTACACAGTCAGTAAATTGCCAGGAAAGGATGTAGTAACCATATGACCCGGGTATTTTATTCCTAGGTATTTACCCATGCAAAATGAAAGAAAGTCTATATCTACACAAACACTTGGACTTGAATTTTCATAGCAGCTTTATTTGTAATAGCCAAAGCCTGGAAACAACCCAAGTGTCTATCAACAGGGGAATGGATAGGCAATTCATGGTACCTCCATATCATGGAATACTTCTCAGCAATAAAAGGGAACAATTTGTTGATACATACAACAACATGGTCATATCTGAAAAATATTAGCTGAGCAAAAAAAAAAAAAAAAAAAAGAAAAAGAAAAAGAAAAGAAAAGAAAAACCCAGACACAAAAGAGTACATACTGTTGTGGCTGGGTGTGGTGTCTCATGCCTGTAATCCCAGAACTTTGGGAGGCAAGGCAGGGGGGTCACTAGAGGTCAGGAGTTTGAGATCTGCCTGGCTAACATGGTGAAACTCCATCTCTACTAAAAATATAAAAATTAGTTGGGTGTGGTGGTGCACACCTGTGGCCCCAGCTACTTGGGAGGCTGAGGCACGAGAATCACTTAAACCTAGGAGGTGGAGGTTGCAGCGAGCCAAGATAGTGCCACTGTACTCCAGCATGGATGACAGAGTGAAACTCCATCAAAAAAAAAAAAAGAAAAAAAGAAAGAAAAGAGTACATATTGTCTAATTACAATTATATGAATCTCTAGAAACTACAAATCTAATTTATAGTGATAGGGAATAGATCAGTTATTACCTGGGGCTGGGAGAAGTGTAGAGATTGACTGGCAAGAGGAACAACAAAATTTTGGGGAGTGATGAAAATGTTTTATATCTTGGTTACTTTGGTGGTTACGTGGGCATATGAATGTCTACAAACTCACCGTACTGAATTTCTTAGAACATGTGCATTTTATAATATGTAACTTTATGTATTTATGAGATTTTATTAAAGTATGAGATTTATTGTCATTTTTATGTGATGCCATTTGCTATTCTGTATGTTTAAAAATAAAGACCATATCCTACTTTTACATGGAGAAAAATCAGTTAGTTACCTTTAAATTAGCACAAAAAAGCGTAAGAAAGCATGAAGTGGAGGGACCATGAACTTGGAGGCCAGGTTAAAACGGATCAGGAGCACTGCTGAAAGATTTAGTTTTTGATAAAAAGAAATGACATCTGTTCCATGTAGATGGAAGGAAGGTGGCAGTGGGTTAGGTAAAGTGATAGATTTGGGGTCTTATTTATTCTGTTTTCTCTCTGAAGCAGGAGATGTGGTCAGCTGCTGAGAAGGGTGGAGGTGGGAGTGGTAGAGGCTTCATATAGTTTATACAGGAGTTAATGTCTCTTTGGCCTTGGTTGTCCAGTTTAATTTCAGGGTCTGTGAACCACTTACAATTGTATTCATGTTTGTGTGTGTGCATTTCTTTGTCTATAACATTGATAAGATTCTCAAAAGAGTCTGTGACCAATTATCTCTCACAGATGAGAATTAGACATAGTCTGCAAGTGGGCCGCCCTTAAGTGCTGGCATAAGTCATGGGCTGCTCAACTTTCTGAGAGGTTACTGATACCATATTCTGTTGCTTCATCACCACCTTGTGGTCAAATGTATGCATTACAGATTTTTGAATCAGGACAATGCAATGGTTTCTTTTTTTTTTCTTTTTTCTTTTTAAAAAAAAAAAAATATATATATATATTTTATTGCACTTCAGGTTCTGGGGTACATATGCAGAACATGCAGGATTGTTGCAATAGGTACATACATGGCAATGCAGTTTTCTGCCTCTATCTCCTCAGCACCTATGTCTGGCATTTCTCCCCATGTTATCCCTCCCAACCTCCCTACTCCCTAATGTCTCTCCCCTAATCCCCCTCAACAGACCCCAGTGTGTGATGCTCCCCTCCCTGTGTCCATATGTTCTCATTGTTCAACATCCATCTATGTGATGTTTGATTTTCTGTTCTTGTGTCAGTTTGCTGAGAATGATGGTTTCCAGATTCATCCATGTCCCTACAAAGGACATGAACTCATCGTTTCTTATGGCTGCATAGTATTCCACAGTGTATATATGCCACATTTTCCTTAGGACAATGGTTTCTTAAATCTGAAAGGAACTTGAGGCATTATATATGGTCTAATACCCCATGAGTTATGAGAATTAATAATTATCATAAACTTTTCCTTCAAAATATTGAACCAATGTGAATATGTATGAGTGATACACCCTGCCAAGCCTAGATAATTACATTGCAAGACTTAAAGGTCTTTGCAGAGCTGATCTCTAAGTTAATGTTTTTGTGATCTGAAGAGGTCAAAGAGGCTGGATGTGGTGGCTCACGCCTGTAATTCCAGCACTTTGGGAGGCCAAGGTGGGTGGGTCACTGGCAGTCAGGAAGTTGAGACCCGCCTGGACAACATGGTGAAACCCTGTCTCTACTGAAAATACAAAAATTAGCTGGGCCTGGTGGCGCATGCCTGTAACCCCAGCTACTGGGGAAACTGAGGCAGGAGAATCGCTTGAACCAGGGAGGCAGAGGTTGCAGTGAACTGAGATTGCCACTGCACTTCAGCCTGGGGGACAGAGCAAGACTCTGTCTCGATCAATCAATCAATCAATCAATCATCAAAGAGCTTTTAAACTTAACTGCATATTAGGATCACTTGAAGAGCTTTGAAAAATTCTGATGCCCAGGCCACAGATCATACAAATTAAACCCTTAGTCTAAGAGTGAGAGATCCAAACATTGATACTTTTTCTAAAGTGTCCCCTACCCCAGGTGATTCCCCAAAGACACATCTGAGAGCCTCTGCCACAGCCCCTTGCTATTCAAAGTGTGATCCATGAACTAGCAGCATTAGCATCACCTGAAAAGCTTGCTAGTCATGCAGAATCTCAGATGCTGCCTCAGACCTCATGAATCAATCTACATTTTGATAATTCCCATGTGGTTAAGTTCACGTTAAATTTTAGAAGTGCTGCTATGGAGAACAGAATGGGTGTCCAGTACGTCTGCTGGATATGGAAGGTGGGAATGGTGCCTGTAAGGTGGGTTTCTCATCTCTGATCACTTCCAGTTACAGGAAATGCATTATATCTGTGCCTCTGTTGGATAGTTCTAATTTTCAGAAAGTTCTGTTTTGGGTAGATGTCAAAATCTACTCTCTAGTCACTTCTACAAACTGTCCCCACACTTTTTTTTTTTTTAAAAGTTTGAACGCATATATTGTTTTACCCTTAATTTTCCTTCATCTCTCCTTCCTAACCTTCCAGTTTCTTTAGTCCATGTATGATATTTTTGCAGAACTCTCTTTGGTAATTCTACACTAAAAATGGCTCTCAGAACTGAAAGTGGGATTTTGGATGTGATGTGGCATAATGAGTACAGTAGGAAGATGATTTCCCTTCATCTAGAAATTCTATTAATGTCTGCTTTTTGCTTCCTGAAAATCAGGATATTAGTCATGGTCTTCGTCAAATACTATATTACAGAGAATACGTATTTAGCAAACAAATCAATATTGATGGTTCCAGGGTCTCGGATCATTAATATGTTACCACTAATAACATCCTGAGCCCTCAGAGAGAAACCAACGCGTGAGTCCTGGGCTGAGGTTTTCCGGACCTTCATTTCCAGTGGAGCCAGACTTGTCCCCCATTCCCTTCTCCTAGGACCACCTCCTTTCACAGAGACAGCCCTTCCCTCCGTGTGGCTGTCAGGGAAAACCTGCAAACCCTGCCTGCGGCCTCTGATCTCACTCTGTCCACTCTATCTTGCCTTTGACTCCAAAATCAAATGAATGACAACCACTCCTGTCCTTACCGTGTTCTTGGTTCCTCGTGCTTGACCATACACACCTGTGTGCCTTGGTAGGCAGCCTTGCCTGTTGTCATAGTCCCTTAAAACTGAACAAACAGCCTATCACGGACCAGTTTCACATGAGTTCTCCTTGTCAGAATATTTGATCATCTCACCCCTTTACACATCTTTGGTTCTGAAGCTGTTGTGTCTACCAAGGATGGTCCCAGCCTAGCTTCCTCTTGGACCATCTGCGTCACTTGCATAGCCATCCAGTCTTCTGGTGCCAATTCCTTCTGAAGCTTTTCAGTGATGACTCATTTACATAATTTTTTAACTCCAGGAATTTAAACCACATAGGCTTGGCCAAGGATTTTTGCTTACAGAGTTCAAATTAGCACAGCATCTTGGAGAGAAATTTTGCAGCATTTGTTGAGTTTTGAAAGCTATGTGTAGTTTCTCTTTTATAAATCTGACTTTAAAAATATGTGATTAGAGGCACACAGATATTTATATAAGGATTTTTGTGGAAGCTACATTTAAATAAAATATAATATCTATGCTATGATTCCCATTAAATTGCTCTAGCTAATTAAAACAATGAAGGAGAGCTATATGTATTGACATGACACAGGGGAATGTACTTAATATATTGTTAAGTGAAAACGTGAGTTTCAGAATATGATACATTATTTCACTTTGTTAAAAATATACGTATGATATATAGTTTATACTTATGGTACAGAATCTGTATACACATATTAACTACATAGAGCACAGAGCAGGTATTAGCAAACCCTATACTATGGGTCAAATCCAGACCTCTACCTGTGTTTTTATAAATAAAGTTTTACTGGATCACAGCCATGCCCATTTAAAATAATAAATAAAAATATTTACTATCTGGTCCTTTAAAGAAAAGATTGTCCAACCTCTGCTGTAGTAAATACATATACATATAGTATATAGAAAAATATATAGAATATACAGTATAGATAGAAAGTAGTCACTATGTCAAAATAAAGTACCATTTTAGTTTTAGGAAACTGAATCTTCTAGGAAATTTGTCATTTCTGTCAACTTCTGCTTGTTATGATTTTGTAGTGTGTGTTATTTTTTATTATCTTTAGGCATATTGCAACTCAATAAGTTAATACTAGAAAGACTCCAGAAACTGTGGTTTCAAATGGTAAGAAGATAGTGACACACAGTGGGCAATAGCAGTAAGCTCTGAGAATTACATTCCCTGAGGCACTTAGATATTTGGATAAAAAGTGTATGAAAAGATTATTCCCATAGATGTAAGAGCAATATGGCATTTTGACTATACCAAACTAGTTTTATTTCTTCTTAAAACCCCACTAACAGAATTTCTTTAAAGTTAGAAACTCAGGAAAATTAGGAGAATGGGAGAAGAAACAAAAATATGAAATATGAATGCTAAGTGATTTAACAGACACAAGATAAAGGTGGACTCTAAGCAATGGTGAGAAAAGAGAATAACCAACTAATACACATGACAGAATCTTTGAAGACTCTGGAACTGGTGGCACCAGACAGGTCTGGAAATAAGGGTTACAACAAGAGGGTTGGCTGACAGTCTGTTCAAAGATTGAATGGGTCTTCAGATTTGCTCCATCCTCCCCTAGTCCCAGGAGAAGACTAGAAATTTATTCTCTGTAGTGAGTAAAACCAAGATCTCTACTCTAAGGGGCAATAGGCACATTTGAAGGTAGGTAACCTACTGAAAACAGTGTCATTATCTGAATGTGAGCATGTAAAATGACAAGATCACCCAACCCTCTCTCCCTACTTAACTCCCAGAATGGTGGCACAGGGTGCTGAATCATTTCAATTTTCTTTAGACCTAAGGCAGTCCCAAGATGAAGTCTTTCAGTTTTAAAATTATGATAGGCCTGAGAAAACTAGGATAAGCTGGTTGCCCTACCTTCAAAGCACTGGTAGTTAGACCTCTCTACCTTCTGAGCTGCTAGGAGACTGGTAGAATCTTTTCTGAGGAATTTGACCAGCACAAGGGTAAAGACCTGAATGTGTGGACAGACAGGTTCTACAACTAAGTGGCCCCGCCAGATCAGCCCTGCAATGAAGCTTACAGTAAACAAGTTTTACCTGGGTACTGTTTTGTGCTTTGAGATCCTCTGTCTTAAAAATAGGCAGACAACTAAGGACTGTTAGAAAATTCAAGGAAAGCCTCTAACACCAAAGACAGAAACCAAAACATTCAACAGAAAAAACAACTTGAGAGGTAGGCACATGATTCAAATTACAATGATCAGAGTCTTTCTCTTGAATTTTAAAATGTGGATCTAGGAGAAAGAACACTTCTTCTGTGGTCCCAGCCATCATGTCCACAATGAAGATAGGATGAAGGGAATAAGGTTAAAAAATATACTTGTCCCTTTACAGCAAAAGAGTAAAAGCTCTCCCAGAAGTCCCTATGTTTGATTTGGACTTATGTCTCACTGGCCAGGACTGGATCCAGTAGTCACACCTTGCTGAAAGAATGCTGAGAAGGTAGAGGACGGAATTGTTTTAAGTGGCTTGTAACAGTCATGATCCATTCCCTGGGCTCATGGCCACTTTCCCTCCCACCCCAAAAAAGAAACAACTTAGGATTCTATTGAGAAGTAAGAATAGGCAAAAAGGAAACTACATGGAAAATATTTCTGCCACAAGAACCAAAGTAAGCAGGTTAAAATGTTAAAAATATAGTTGAAACTGTAACTCACGTACATTGCTCATGGAAATAAAAAACGATACAGACACTTTGAAAAACAGTTTGGCAGTTTCTTATGAAGGTAAAAATACACTCTCTGTATGACTTACCCACTCCATTCCTGCAGAGTTTTTTAGATAAAATAAAAATGTATGTTTACCCCAAAACCTGTATTGCAGATGTTTATATCTACTTTATTTTTAATCTCCAAAATTGGAAGTAACCTAAAGATCTATCAATGGATGAACTAATAAACAAATGTGGTACATTTATCCAATGAACTATCGAACTCAGCAATATAAAGGAACAAGCTACTAATATGCCACAACCTTGATGAATTTCAAATGCTTTATGCTAAGTGAAAGAAACCCAGCTAAAAATTATATATTCATGGGCCGGGGTGGTGGCTCACACCTGTAAATCAGCACTTTGGGAGGTAGAGGCAGGTGGATCATTTGAGGTCAGGAGTTGTAGACCAGCCTGGCCAACATGGTGAAATCCCATCTCTCCTAAAGATATAAGAATTATCTGGGTGTGGTGGCACAAGCCTGTAATTCCAGCTACTTGGGAGGCTCGGGCAGGAGAATTGCTTGAATCCAGGAGGTGGAGGTTGCAGTGAGCTGAAATAGTGCCACTGCACTCCATCCTGGGTGACAGACTGAGACTCCGTCTCAAAAAAAAATTATATATTCATGATTCTTCTACTCATATATCATTCTGGAAAAGGCAATACTAAAATGACAGAAAATAGGTCAGTGATTACCAAGGGTTGGAGGTAATTGACTTCAGTGATGCATGGGGGAAAGTTTGGGGGTAATGGAGGATTTCTGTATCTTGATTGTGATGATGGTTATATGACTTGTGTACATTTTTCAAAATGCAAATAATTGTACATTAAAAGGGTGCTGTTTACTGAATGTACATTAAATTATACAAGAAAAAGTGGCAAAAAAAAGAAAGAGAAAAAAGAAAAAAGAGAAGAAAAGAAGAAAGGAAGATAAAAAAGAATAAATAGAAGAAAAGAAAAAAGAAAGAAAAGAAAGAAAAAGCCAGAAAGAAAGAAAACCATGCAGCTAAGACTTTCTGGAAGAAGTTGAGCAATAACATGAAAGTAGAGCACTAAAGACATATCCTATCCTATTTCTGCAGAAAAAAATATGTGGCAGATACAAACATTTCTGCTGATGCTTCAGGCCAAAAAGTCCAAGTATTTAAAAAATGTAAAAAACTGAAAAATGCTTTGTTCTGGCATTCACAGTGTATGGTGGGGGTATTGGTCTTCACTGGGGCCTGAGGGACACAAGATTCAGAAACATCAACAGTGGTGTCATTTCAAGCATCTGTTGATAGTGAGTCTCTAGATTAGTAGTTCTGGAAGTGTGCTGCCTGCAGTATCAGCATTACCTGGGAACTTATTAGAAATGAAAATTTTGCAGCCCTATCTCTGAACTACTGAATCAGCAATCCATTTTAACAAGTCTTCTGGGTGATTCTGAGGCATGCTTATGTTTGAGAACACGGCTCTAGATTAAACAAATATGGGGTCAAGGAGTGAAGTGGCAGTCTAACCAATTTAGAGTGAATTCTAGCAAGTCCACAGACCATATTCTCTAATCAGCCTTAAGAATAAGAAGGTGCAAGGCAGAGCTAATTTTACAGAGCTTCAAAAGAAAGAAAGAAAGAGAGAGAGAGAGAAAGAGAAAGAGAAAAAGAGAAAGAGAGAAAGAGAGAAAGAGAAAGAGAACAGAGAAAGAAAGAAAACAAACAGCCAGAGGATCCAAGATGGCAAAATAGGAACAGCTCCGGAGTGCAGTTCCCAGCAAGAACAACGCAGAAGGTGAGTGCTCACTGCATTTCCAAACAAGTTTCACTGCCCACAGACTAGCAGATTCCCAGGCCAAAAAGTGCCATGAGTTTTCAGCACAGCTGGTGCCTTGGGTTGGTGCACAGTAACTCACACAAATCTGGGCGGCCGTTTCAACTGGTGCCTGGAACATCTGGGAGACAAAGCCGCTCATTCAACTGAAAGGGAGGGGGCTGAGATAGGGAGCCATGGGATCTGGCTCAGTGGGTACCACCCCCCACAAAACAAGCAATCTGAAATGCTCTGGATTGAGAGTTTCACAGCAAGTGCAGCTGGACCTGGGACTGTCCAGCTCAGTGGGGTGAAGGGCATATGCCACCAGTGAGGGAGTCCGCCAATACCGAGGCAGTTCACACAGCAGCTGGGCAGAGTCTGTGGCAGCTCAGCAATGCCTTTGCTGGCAGACTGTGACTAGACTACTCCATGCGGGGCAGGGCATCTCTGAAAAAAGGCAGCAGCACGTCAGGAACTTATAAAGAAAGTCGACCTTCCTAAGACAGAGCACCTGGGAAGAGAGGCGGTTATGAGTTCTACTGCAGCAGACTTAAAGGTACTTGCCCAGCAGCTCTGCATGGAACAACAGAGCTCCCAGCACAACACCTGAGCTCCTATAAGGGACAAACTCTCCTCAAGCAGCTCCCAGATCCCCATATACCCAAAGACACACCTCATAAAGGAGAGCTCAGGCCGTCATCTGGCAGGTACCCTTCTGGGATAAAGATAACAGAAGAAACCAGCAGCAACCCTTACTGCTCTGCAGCCCCCGCGGGTGATCCCCAGGTAAGCAGTGTCTTGAGTGGGCCTCCAGGAGTCCTGCAGCAGAGGGGCCTGTTAGAAGGAAAACTAAGAAACAGAAATAAATAGCTTCAACATCAACAAAAAGGACATCCACTCAGAGACCCCCATCTGAAAGTCACCAACTACAAAGACCACAGGTAGATAAAGCCACTAAGATGGGAAGAAACCAGTGCAAAAAGGATGAAAACACCAAAACCAGAACACCTCTCCTCCTCCAAGGGATCACAACTCCTCACCAGCTAGGGATCAAAGATGGATGGAGAATGAATCTGATGAATTGACAGAAACAGGCTTCAGAAAGTCAATAATAAACTTCTCAGAGCTAAAAGAACATGTGCTAACCCAATGTAAAGAAACTAAGAACCTTGAAAAAACGTTAGATGAGATGACAACGAGAATAAACAGCTTAGAGAAGAATAAACGACTTGATGGAGCTGAAAAACACAGCAGGAGAACTTCACGAAGCATATGCAAGTTTCAATAGCCGAATCAACCAAGCGGAAGAAAGGATATCAGAGACTGAAGATCAAGTCAATGAAATAAAATGAGAAGACAAGAATAGAGAAAAAAGAGTGGAAAAACAACAACAACAACAAAGCCTCCAAGAAATATGGGATTACGTGAAAAGACCTAATCTACAATTTGATAGGTGTACCTGAATGTGAGAGAAAGAATGAATCCAAGCTGGAAAACACTCTTCAAGATATTATTCAGGAGAACTTCCCAAACCTAGCAAGGCAGACCACCATACAAGTCCAGGAAATACAGAGAACACCACAAAATATTTCTCAAGAAAAGCAACCCCAAGGCACACAATCATCAGATTCAGCAGGGTTGAAATGAAGGAACAAATGCTAAGGGCAGCCAGAGAGAAAGGTTGGGTTACCCACAAAGGGAAGCCCATCAGACTGACAGCGGATCTCTCTACAGAAACCCTACAAGCCAGAAGAGTGGAGGCCAATATTCAACATCCTTAAAAAAAAGAACTTTCAACCTAGAATTTCATATCCAGCCAAACTAAGCTTCATAAGCGAAGGAGAAATAAAATCTTTTATGAACATGCAACTGCTGAGAGATTTCATCACCACCAGACCTGCATTATCAGAGCTCCTGAAAGAAGCACTAAACATAGAAAGGAACAACCAGTACCAGCCACTCCAAAAACATACCAAATTGTAAAGAGCATCAATACAAGGAAGAAAATGTGACAACTAACAGCCAAAACATCCAGCTAGCATCAAAATGGCAGGATCAAATTCACACATAACAATACTAACCTTAAATGTAAATGGGCTAAATGGTCCAATTAAAAGACACTGACTGGCAAACAGGATAAAAAGTCAAGACCCATCAGTGTGCTGAATTCAGGAAACCCATCTCACATGCAAGGACACACGTAGGCTCAAAATAAAGGGACAGAGGAAGATTTATCAAGCAAATGGAGATCAAAAAAAGGGAGGAGTTGCAATCCTAGTCTCTGATAAACTGGACTTTAAATCAATAAAGATCAAAAGAGACAAAGAAGGGCATTACATAATGGTAAAAGGATCAATGCATCAAGAAGAGCTAAGGATCCTAAATATATACACACCCAATACAGGAGCACCCAGGTACATAAAGCAAGTTCTTAATGACCTACAAAGAGACTCAGACTCCTACACAATAATAGTTGGAGACTTTAACACTCCACTGTCAATATCAGACAGATCAACGAGACAGAAAATTAATAAGGATATCCAGGACTTGAACCCACATCTGGACCAAGCAGACCTAATAGACATCTGCAGGATTCTCCACCCCAAATCCACAGAAAATACATTCTTCTCAGCACCGCATTGCACCTACTCTAAAATTGACTACATAATTGGAAGTAAATCACTTCTCAGCAAATGCAAAAGAATGGAAATCATAACAGTCTCTCAGACCACAGGGCAATCAAATTAGAACCCAGAATTAAGAAACTAACTCAGAACCACACAACTTTATAGAAACTGAACAACCTGCTCCTGAATGTCAACTGGATAAACAATGAAATGGAGGCAGAAATAAAGATGTTCTTTGAAACCAATGAGAACGAAGACACAATGTACTAGAATCTCTGGGACACATTTAAAGCAGTGTCTAGAGGAAAATTTATAGCAATAAATGCCCACCAGAGAAGCGAGGGAAGATCTAAAATCAACACGCTATCATCAGAATTGAAAGTTAGAGGAGCAAGATCAAAAAAACTCAAAAGCTAGCAGAAGACAATAAATAAGATCACAGCAAAACTGAAGGAGATGGAGACACAAAAAACCCTTCAAAAAAATCAATAAACCCAGGAGCTGGTTTTTTGAAAAGATCAACAAAACAGACCGCTAGCCAGATTAATAAAAAAGAAAAGAGAGAAGAATCAAATAGATGCAATAAAAAACGAAAAAGGGGATATCACCACTGATCCCACAGAAATGCAAACTACCCTCAGAGATTACTATAAACAACTCTATGCACATAAACTAGTAAACCAGGAAGAAATGGATAAATTCCTGGACACTTGCACCCTCCCGAGCTAAAAACAGGAAGAAGTTGAAACCCTGAACAGACCAATAACAAGCGCTGAAGTTGACGCAGCAATTAATAGCCTATGAACCAAAAAAAGTCCAGGTCCAGACGGGTTTACAGACGAATTCTACCAGACATACAAAGAGAAACTGGTACCATTCCTTCTGAAACTATTCAAACAATACAAAAAGAGGGAATCCTTCCCAAATCATGTTATGAGACCAACATCATTCTGATACCAAAACCCGGCAGAGACTCAAAAAAAAAAAAAAAAAAAAAAAAGAAAGCTTCAGGCCAACGTCCATGATGAACACTGATGCAAAAATCTTCAATAAAATATTGGCAAACCGATTGCAATAGCACATCAAAAAGCTTATCCATCATGATCAAGTAGGCTTCATCCCGGGAATGCAAGGCTGGTTCAACATACGCAAGTCTATAAACGTAATCCACCACATAAACAGAACCAAAGGCAAAAACCACATGATTATCTCAATAGATGCAGAGAAGGCCTTCAACAAAATTCGATAGCCCTTTATGCTAAAAACTCTTAATAAACTAGGTATCAAAGGAACATATGTCAAAATAATAAAAGTTATTTACGACAAACCTACAGCCAATATCATACTGAATGGGCACTGGAAGCATTCCCTTTGAAATCTGGCACTAGACAAGGATGCCCTCTCTCACCATTCCTATTCAACATAGAACTAGAAGTTCTAGCTAGAGCAATTAGGCAAGAAAAAAAAAAGCATATTCAATTAGGAAAGGAGGAAGTCAAATTATCTCTATTTGCAGATGACGTGATTGTATATTTAGAAAACCCTATCATCTCAGCCCAAAATCTCCTGAAATTGATCAGTAACTTCAGCAAAGTCTCAGGATACAAAATCAATGTGCAGAAATCACATGCATTTCTATACACCAATAACAGACTAACAGAGAGCCAAATCATGACCAAACTTCCACTCACAAAGAGAATAAAATACCTAGGATCACAAAGAGAATAAAATACCTAGGAATACAACTGACAAAGGATGTAAAGGACCTCTTCAAGGAGAACTACAAACCACTGCTCAAGGAAATAAGAGAGGACACAAACAGATGGGGAAACATTCCATGCTCATGGTTAGGAAGAATCAATATTGTGAAAATGGCTATACTGCCCAAAGTAATTTATAGATTCAATGCTATCCCCCTCAAGCTACCTATGACCTTCCTTACGGAACTGGAAAAAACCACCTTGAACTTCATATGGAACCAAAAGAGAGCCTGCATAGTCAAGACAATCCTAAGCAAAAAGAACAAAGCTGGAGGCATCATGCTACCTGATTTTAAACTATACTACAAGGCTACAGTAATCAAAACACCATGGTACTGGTACCAAAACAGAGATACAGACCAATGGAAAAGAACAGGGGCCTTGGAGGCAATGCCACACATCTACAACCATCTGATCTTTGACAAAGCTGACAAAAACAAGCAATGGGGAAAGGAGTCCCTGTTTAATAAATGGTATTGGGAAAACTGGCCACCCTTGTGCAGAAAGCAGAAACTGGACCCCTTCCCAACACCTTACACTAAAATTAACTCCAGATGGATTAAAGACTTAAACATAAGACCTAACACCATAAAAACCCTAGAAGAAAACCTAGGCAAAACCATTCACGACATAGACATAGGCAAGGACTTCATGACTAAAACACCAAAAGCATTGGCAACAAAAGCCAAAAGACAAATGGGACCTAATCAAATTCCAGAGCTTCTGTACAGCCAAAGAAACAATCATTAGGGTGAATCGGCAACCAACAGAATGGGAAAAAGTTTCTGCAATCTACCCATCTGACAAAGGGCTAATATCCAGAATATACAAAGAACTAAAACAGATTTACAAGAAAAAAACAAACAAACTCATCCAAAAGTGGGTGAAGGATATGAACATACACTTCAAAAGAAGACATATATGAGGACAACAAACATGAAAAAATGCTCATCATCACTGATTATACAAATCAAAATCACATTGAGATACCACCTCACACCAGTTAGAATGGCAATCATTAAAAAATCTGGAGACAACAGATGCTGGAGAGGATGTGGAGAAATAGGAACACTTTTACACTGTTGGTGGGAGTGTGAACTAGTTCAACCATTCTGGAAGACAGTGTGGCGCTTCCTCAAGGACCTAGAAATAGAAATTCCATTTGACCCAGCAATCCCATTACTGGGTATATACCCAAAAGATTATAAATCATTCTATTATAAAGACATATGCACACATATGTTCATTGCAGCACTGTTTACAATAGCAAAGACTTGGAACCAACCCAAATGCCCATAGATGATAGACTGGACAAGGAAAATGTGGCACATATACACCATGGAATACTATGCAGCCATACAAAATGATGAGTTTGTGTCCTTTGTAGGGACGTGGATGAGTCTGGAAACCATCATTCTCAGCAAACTGACACAAGAACAGAAAATCAAATACTGCATGTTCTCACTCATAGGTGGTTGTTAAACAATGAGAACACACGGACGCAGGGAGGGGAGCATCACACACTAGGGTCTGTTGGGGGGGCCAAGGGAAGGACAGTGGGGGGGTGGGGAAATCAGGGAGGGATAACATGGGGAGAAATGCCAGATGCAGGTGATGGGGGGATGGAGGCAGCAAACCACATTGCCATGTGTGTACCTATGCAACAATCCTGCATGATCTGCACACGTACCCCAGAACCTAAAGTACAATTAAAAAAAAAAAGAAAAAAAGAAAAAAAAGGAAGAAAGAGAACAAACAGAAAAAGAAAGAAAGAAAAAAAAAAAGAAAAGAAAAGAGAAAGAATACCTTTGCAGAAACCTGCAAGTATGTAAAGATATTGCTTGGGACCTCTGCAGGGCCTTGAAAGGAACTTGTCCAAGCAAGGATCCTAAACACTAAGCTCCATTCAATACTTACTAAACTTGCATTTGTAAAAGAGATACATGTCTTTTAACTTTAAAAGTATATCATATATAAAGAATTTTTTTTTTCTGAATCACTCTGACTCCTGTGCCTTTCTCAAGAAAGAAATAATGATGCCTCCCTGATTCAACAATTGAAAGATACATAATTTCCTAGTGGGAATGTGAACTACAGTGTGCCCCAGGTAGCAATTATTCATTTAGATGTTGACCCTAAAACCACTCCCACATTCTCTACCAATAATTTCCAGAAAGTAAAGAAAGAAATTTAAAAGATAATAAAGAAAGCACAAAAGAGACTCGCACATATGTGCACTGTTGGAGTTTCAGGGAGGCCAATAACATACCCCACTTTTCCCTGACTGATTTCAGAACTATTTGAGAAATAGATGCAGGAGCCAAGTAAATAATTGATATCATTTTTATCATTGATAGAGCTATTATGAGGGAAGAGAGCTTATGGTGAGGGCCTAGTGAGCTCATCTGTGCTCCCTGCCACTCACCATCTACATTCCCACCTCCAGTCTACACCTAGTGGCAGCTTACCCCAAACAAAGTTTGGTTCAGCAGTAATGGCCCTACATCACCATTTTAATGCCCGCTATGGTAGAAAGAATAATAGCTCCCAAAGATGTCTTGGTCCTCATCCTGGAACATGTAAATATGTCTCCTTACATGGCAAAAGGGACTCTGCAGATGTGATTAAAGTAAGGATCTTGAAATGGGGAGATTATCCTGGATTATTCAGGTGGGCCCAATGTAATCATAAGAATCCTCATAAGAGGGAAAAGGCAGGAAGATCAAATTAAAAAAAGAAGTGATGGCAGAAGTAGAGGTTGGAGTGGTGTACTTTAAAGCTGAAAGAAGGGGCCAGGAGCCAAGAAATGTAGGTGGCCTCTGGAAATTGGAAAAGATAAAGATTCACTCCTAGAGCCTCCATAAGGGATGCATCACTGCCAACACCTTAATTTAGATTTAACTTTAGATTTCTGACCTCCAGAACAGTAAGAGAATAAATTTACGTTGTGTTAAGCAACATTACCTTTGTGGTAATTTTTCACTCCCACTGTAGAAAACTAACAAATCTGCCTAGTATTTCCTATCATGGCATCTAAACCAGTTCTTACTTTACTTTGTACATTTTTGTCAGCATGGATGAATTATTTTCTTAGGACATTTTTTTATGCCTAAGAACAGAGTACTTGATTTACATTCCCCAAGCTGAGTATAAAAGTAGACTGGAATTCTAAGAGTGTGTCAGTTGACAAAAGACAGGATCCCTTTAAAAAGACAGCTTTGAAACGTACAAATATCCCACTCTGTCATAATGTCCTAGATCAGAGTGTTTGTCCACAGGAATGTACTTTCTTCTCTTCGCAGTTTTCCCCACAGACAGGGACTTGGTACCAGGTCCAAAGAGTATAATCAGCAATTCAGTAACAGGTTTTAAGTGCTGACCTCAGGTCTCCCACTGACCTGGAAAAGGGGCCTGCCCTTGCTCTCTGGCTTCTTCCAACAGTGGGCCCAAATATTTGTGAAATTCAAGCAGTGCTTTATCACGGGCAGAATTTAGGCCCCTACTCATAGGCAGCATTATTTGGCAAGTGTCTACAAGTGCTGCTTAAGATTTAACAACAAATCCTTCCTATATTGTCTATGGCTTTAATGCAAGAGATAAATTTGGGTTCTGTCTCCTCCATCCAGGGACTGGAGATAACAAGCATTGTTGGCTCTGCAGGAATTACTTTTTGTGATCCAGGGGTACAACATGAGCCAGACTCCCTGTGGCTAGGGGGATGAATACCACTGCAGTTGCTCAAGCTGTCAGTGATAAGTTGGGTTTTTTCAATTCTTCACAGGGTCCGTATTCTAGTCAAGGCTGTGCCTTTGGTAACTGTGGTGCCTGGATTTGAGGCATTTAGATGATATAATACCCTACATTTATGTAGCACCTTCTATAGTCCAGTGGAATTTCAATGCACATTGGAGCCTAGAAATAGTTCTGGACCAGAGAAGGGGTAGAAATAAATGTTGCCACTTGGCAGATGAGAAATTTAATGCAGAGAGAAATTGTACCTTTAAAAGTCTTATGTAATCAAAGCCAGGATGAACATTTTGGGTCTCCTGACTCCCACACCATATTTAGCCCTTCTGTCTATGGTGAATGAGTAAGAAAGAAGAATGCAAACCTGTGTGAAGCTAAAGTTTTTGTTGTCAGACCTATAGCCTGGTTTTTCTGGGCTCCTTTGGCATCAACAGGTGAGTCTTTGCTCTCCAGGTATCAGAGAGCCTTTTTGCTCACCATTGTAACCTGCCACTGAGCAATGGTCCAAACACATAGATGATGCTAAATAAATATTTGTTGAATGAACAAGTGATTGATTGGTTTAAATCATTAAATGCCTAAGCCACTAAGTCCAGGGAACACTGTAGATGGGTTTGTAGAACCAGTTTCCTCTGGCCTCTTTGTCTCTTGTCTGCTGAATGTTTTGTTCTTGTACTGCATTTGTGGTGAAAGAGAACTCCTTCTTTCTTGCCATGGGAAAGGCAAACAGCCATGTAGATCTGGAAGACAGCCAGGTTTGTATGGGCAATAAAGAAGGCAAGGCAGTTAGCTATTAACCAGCACACAAAATAATTCAGATGCTTATCACACTCCAGTCACCTGCCTTTGGAGGCCTTTTCCTGACTTTTTCCAGCCCAGAGTGGTAATATTAAGGCCTTGGGCAATCACTGTGTACATTTGTTTCCCTGCCTTTCTCTAACTGTATCAAGGTGTCAGCAGGTTATAATAAACACCAGGCAGCTTGAGGTGGAAGAAGTAACAGACAGTCAAGCAATCTGCAGGCTAAGGGGTGTGTAAAGCTGGAGGAGGGAGAACCTCAAGAAACTGATGACTTCAAATTTATCTGGACACCATTTAAGGAGAGCCCCAAGCTTATTCCCCCCTGGTGGCTTCTCAAGGTTTTGGGGTCCTTGCATTTTTATACTTAAAATAAAGGTACAGAATTGTGAATATGTTAGCATGTGTTTTAGAAAGGTTGAGTAATTTAAGCATAGTGTGTGGGATAAACTAATGTCTTTAATGAGAAATGAGGCAGAAAAGGGAGTTTGAACTGAAGCTATACAAGTCTCAAAGGGGTAAATGCACCAGTTAAGATAAAATATTTTCTGTGTTATCACACAAAATTGGTATCATTAGCAAAATCACAGTTTTAACCTCTTTTTAACAACTTAGTATTGCAAGTATCCTATGAGGAATGAATATTTTTGAACATGGGGACATATCAAATAACTTAAAACTTTCATTTCAATTCTGTTTCTGAAAGCATGGAAATCAAATAAGGAGGTTGGAGTTTGAGGACAAGGCCAGCAAGGTATTCTGTGTGCCCGGAAACATTTCCAAGTCCCACAGATGAGCAGAACCAGTGGTTAGGGCTGTATTTGTGTGGAGAGGGTAGAAGATCCCACAGAAACATCAATTCAGATGAGCAGACGGATGACGTTGCACTAAGAACCACTCTTGCTATAAAGACACAGAGCTGGGTTGAAAACTGAACTGGGCACATAACTGGCCTTTAGGAAGGTTTTGGGAGGGTGTAAATCTCCAATATTGAAGAAAAAAACCCAAAATCTCTCCTGAGCAAAAAGGATGTGTGTTTACAGTAGCACATAGTACAGCCTCATGTAATCTTATTTTTCTGCCCCTCTATAGGTTCCACCCACTATCTGACTTGCTCATCCTAGAGGTCTTAAGGCAGGAAGATCCTGCAAACACCTAGAATTCAGATGATGGTCCAAATCACTTCTCTACTGTCTCCATAAGGTCTTTGATTCCATCAGAGTCAGCCCTGAGTGGATACACAAAGGCACCACTCTCCTCCCCTTCCTTGTTTTCTTCTTTTTTACTTTCTACCCTTTTGTCCTCCCCAGGGTTCTACCTGCATCCTACGCCACTCCGTCCTGTATTTGAGAGCCGTGAAACTCATTCCAGACTCCCTCCTGGAAGGGCAATGGTGAATAGACTAATGCACTAATTCTTAAGTGTAGAGCGCCTACACCAACACCCCCCCATTAGATAACGTTGATCACTGTCATGGCATAAATTCAACACATTATTGTTTTTTAAAATTTCCCTTTCATTAGAGATTAGGATGTAGAAGAATAAAGGAGGTCAGAGAGACTCGAACTCTACTCTGTCTTACTTTTACAGTTATTTAACTGCTTCTTGTGCCTTGGGCTTATCTTCTGAGTTAGACTGTTAGCAAAGGCTGAATTTTTGCCTTCTCTTGAATTTCCTAAAGCACCCAGAACAGGACTGAGTTCAGAACTCAGAATTATAGAATCTCTGTAATAAAAGAAAACTTGGTGGTATCATTTAGTTTAGTATTTGCAACCCTGATACATACTTGAATAACTGGAGTGCTGTGGCAGGTAGAACAATGGCTCCCCAAAGATATCCACATTCTCATCGTTGGTATCTGTGACTGTGCTGCCTTACAAGGCGAAAGGGACTTGCTGATGTGACTAAACTTAAGGACCTCAAGATGAGGAGATTATCTCAGATTACCCATGTAGGCCCAACCTAATTGCATGAGTCCCTAAAAGTGGAGGACCTTTCCCAGCTGTGTTCAGAGGGAAATGTGACTATAAGAGAATGGTCAAAGTGACGCAGCATTACTGGCCTTGAAGACAGAAAAAGAGGCCACAAACCAAGGAATATGGGCAGTCTTTAGAAGCCAGAAGAGGCAAGGAAAGAAACTTTTCCCCACAGCCTCCAATAAAGAAAGCAGCCCTGCTAACGTCTTGCTCAAATACCAACTTTTGGTTTTGGTGAACATTGTGTCTGCATTACGTAGTACAACACTTTGCTGTTAGGTTTTGGTTCCAAACCAAAATGAAATAGGCACACTTTATCCTATTCTTCCAATTTATTACAGCTAAAATACCTATATATTATACGTAAGTATGAGGAGACTGGATGTGAAGAAAAGATGGCAGATTGACTAGGGATCTAAGGACCTAAGGGATGATGTGATGATGAGTTTTCTGGAATTTCTTTCTGCCTCCTATATCCTGGACTGGATGCAGACGTTAGCAATCCAGAAATGCTGACAGGAATAGAAAAGCATGCTCTCTCTGGCCAAAAGATGGGGAAAGGGGCAGCTTAGCAAGACAAAAATCTTTTAGAGTATAACTACCCTACCCCAGCCAAACACAATGGGCAAAAACAGTACCATCCCTGTTTCTGTCAACAAAACCCAAATGAGCAACCTAGATTTCCATTCTTGCTCAGCTGTAACAGGTGTCCCCTGTACCCCCAGAAACCAGGATAGTAGGGTGATGTCTTTGTGGGGAGCTGGGATTTTTATCCCTACTTGGAAATAATAGAGCCCTCCCCGAAAGGTGTCAGTGGAGGCCACACATGAAGATGCTGGACTTCCCACCTGACAATAATGAGGTACCCTTCCCTCTCCCTGTCTGTCATATCAGAGGAGGACAAATGAGAAGCTGGAAATGTCAGCATTAGGCATACTCAGTGTCCCGAATGTTCATTGTACTTCTTATAAATCTATAATTATTTTAAAATAAGGTTTTTATATTAAACCCATAAACTTTGCTGTGCTCTTTCTCATGCCCTCAGGCTTATTCTAGGTGACTGTACATCCCAGGGAGGTGGGGGAATGGAGAGAAAGGTGGGGAAAGAGGAAAGAGAGAGAGCACACAACCCACCATGACTGTGCAAATTTCTAAGATCCATCTCCAAGTTTGTGCTATCTCTAGCTTGATCGTTTCACAGTTGGCAGGTAGTTTGAGCACTGTCTCTCTCTGTGGCATCCTGTTATCCTCAGTATTGGCTGGCACATGTGTAAACAGCATAAGGAGGAGTATCAAGGCTTTGAGTATAAAATCCTGAGAGCTACTGGTCAAAAGCAGTGAGCTGCCAAATGCCAGAGGCTGGATGAGAGTCAGGTGGGGAGCTTTTTAAAAATACAAATTCTTGGCGGGGCACAGTGGCTCTCACCTGTAATCCCAGCACTGGGATGCCAATGCCAGAGGATTGCTTGACCTGGGAATTCAAGACCAGCTTGGGCAACATAGTGATACTCTGTATCTACCCAAGAAAATTAAAAAATTAGCCAGGCATGGTGCACATGCCTGTAGTCCTAGCTATTTGGGAGGCTGAGATGGGAGGATCATTTGAGCCTAGCAGTTGGAGGCTGCAGTGAGCTATAATCATACTACTGCTCTCCTGCCTGGGTGACCTAGTGAGACTCTGTCTTTAAAAAATAATGATAATCATAAAATAAAATGTTTTACCCTCACTGTTTTGTGTTTACCTCCCACTTGTCTGACACCTGCATTTTTAAGTGTCTCCTCCTGGAAACTTGAATCCTTCTGGCAGGAAAATAAGCCAGGGAGGCATGGAAGGCTTCCCAGGCCCCCTACACTCAATCTGTGCTCCTTCAGCACTATGATTGCCTTCAACAATAAGAACAAGTTGACCAAAATACCTGCAGTGTGATTCAGAGCCACATCTGCTAGGTCCTGATAAGTCACATTCACATCTGCCCAGAGGGGCTACCTCCTGAGTAGCAGTTGTTGGAGAAAATAAGCTGTGAATCTGGGGTTGCTGCCTGTTAGGAGTGAGACAGCAGTTGGTCTGGACAGATCCCTCGGACTGTCTTAAGGCTGCAGGAAGACAAAGAATTCTCAGCTTCCTCTAGAAGGGAGCAGCTTGTATTATCTCTCTTGATTTATCTTTTTAAAATGAGATGATGCTATTCAATAGCCTGAATAGCATCAAGGCACATTAAGTGCCTGCCTGGTTTTATTTCACTTTCAGGAAGATCCAAAACTTTGGCCATCGATTTCACCTGAAGGTATGACTTAAATGCCAATCAGTTCTAATACCACTGTAAAAATAATTTAATTGGATCAGAGGAAAAAAGAGAACTGACATTTACCAAGGACCTTCCTTGAGCCAAGAAGTGTGTAATATACTTTTCTTGTGTGTTGTTCTTTCTATTTTGTATCATAACCCTGTGAGGTAGGTGTTGTGATCCATAATTTATAGTGGAAGCTATACAGGAGGAATGTCCCCCCAAAAATTAAATCTGTGAAGGTGTTTGCATGTGTCTGTGTTTGTGTCTGGAGGTGGGTTCCCTCTTCTTTAGCAAAAACAGTTGCCAGCTATGTCACAGCAGAGCCAGAGGCAGAAACTACCTGGAAGCCTTTGAAAATGGCTTCCCTCAGATGAGCAGAGTGGACTCATCTAGGATCACAGGGTGTGACTTCTCTTAGAGGAAGGCATAGAGGCAGAGCCAATATTGTCTGGTGAGAATAGAGTGGGTCACAGAAACAAGGGAGGATGGTGGATGTACAAGGTGGCAGATACCTGAACTAGTGCTCTAGAGTCACTGTGGTGCTGCTTAGCAGCAAAGAATTACTTAGCAATGCTGCTGAGGATGCAGGCTTCTACAGCTTAACCCCTGTCACCTCTAACTCTTTCTGCCAGAGTGGCATAGACACTTACTGCCTCCTTATGATTGTCATAAGCATCAAGAGGCACAAATGGGGATAGAGGAGGTAGATCTGAACAGCTGACCTCCTTGCTGTTTGCAGCATGTAGGGAACAAAGCTGAGCATATGAGTTGCTCCTTGGGTCCTGTTAAATCCAAGTGAGGAATCTAAGACTCAGAGAAGTTAGGTGATTTTCCCAAGGTAACAATGCTGTGATCTCTGCTGAAGCAGAGACTGTTGATGGTGAAGTCCATGTGTATTCTTTTCCACGTTAGTGAGCTTTGTCACTTTCACCAGCACTGGGTGAACATGTGAGGCCATTTTCATTTGTTTTTCAAGGTATATCTTGTTTCTTTCCTACTTACCATTTTATCTTACTTCTCTTAAGTTCATAGAACATTTTTTTAAAGGAGAGATATCATCTTGGTGTTACCATGCACTTGAAAGTCTTTGACACAAACCATGGAGTAAATGGAATAATCCGGGACATCGGGGTTGGTGTAAGGCTTTGGGGCCTTAAGTGGTGGTAGCAGGACACAGACTCAAAGATATGCAGCTATCTGCCTGGAATGTCTGCTGCCCACTGCTGCCCAACCCACTAGCATCTGCCCCTAGAAGTACACACAAGTCTTTCCAATCAGTTGGTCCTGATGTGTTTGCTAGAGGATCCAAGACAGAGGCGTTCTCTTATTGAAGGATTTAGATGGAACTGTGAGGATGCAGGCCTTGAGTGAGACAAGCCCTCATGACATTTTTTTTTTTTTTGAGACAGAGTCTTACTCTTGTCACCCAGACTGGAGTGCAATGGTGTGATTTAAGTTTACTGAAACCTCTTCCTCCTGGATTCAGTCGATTCTCCTGCTTCAGCCAACCCAGTAACTGGGATTATAGGCACCCGTCACCACACCCAGCTAATTTTTGTATTTTTAGTAGAGACAGGGTTTCACCATGTTCGTCAGGCTGGTCTCGAACTCCTGACCTCAGGTGATACACCTGCCTCAGCCTCCCAAAGTGCTGGGATTTCAGGGGTGAGCCACCACACCCGACCATGGCTTCTTTAAGTAACTGGATCCAGCTATATCTGAAGGTTTGTCCTAGTTTTTCAGTTAAATGAGCCTAAGAAAATCATGGTTTACATTTGTTGAGTATTTACTATTGTCTACTAGGATTTAGTCTCTCTTCTATGTACTTTACACAGATTATCTCATTCAATCCACACAATAACTATAAGAGGTAGGTACTATTATTATCCCTATTTGTAAGTGAGGAGGTGAGGCACACAGATTTCCAGGTGAGATATAAAACTCAGAAATGTACTTACAGTGCAACAAAACCATAATCTTTGGGGTTTTCTTTTCTGCTGGATAGAAATAATTTGCATTTCTACCAGAATAAAAGTCTATTAGTCAACAGAGCTTCACAGAGTCTCGGTCCTAAGCACATCTCTTCATCTATAGAAAAACAAAACTATTGATTGTTCTTTCTTTTATAAAAATAATGAAGTAACAGAGGGGGAAAATCTGGAAGACAATAATAAATCCCAAAGTAGAAGTTACCTGTAAAATTTATAACGAAGAAGTATATAATTGTTGTATTAACTGTGAAAACAAATCAAGTAAAGGCTCATCTTTGTAGAGAATAACTCTTTAGTGGGCTTGTTAGACAATGTTGCAGAATGGCACTGAAAGGGCATGCTTCCTTTTAAGTCCAAACAGACCCCATCAACTGCTGTTAAGTGACATCACTCTGCAAAGCCCAGCACTCTCACTGATTTCACAACTACAGAAAGCTCCAACGAAAAAGGCAACTATCCCAGCCCCAAGCCATGAAAATGCTGAAGAAGATGAATGGTGGAGCCGGAGCCAGAGCTTCCATAACCTGGTAGCTTTGGGTTTGATTTTTGTGGCATCCTTTGTCTGTCAAGAACAAGGAAGGGGGTTATTCTCTTCCACCTTGGAGTCCTTTCTCAGGCCACAACCAGCTTCCCAAAAACTGTCTTCTTTCTTCTCCATAGGCCTCAGGGCCCTACTTTTCTCTCTTTTTAGTACTAACTCTTGGGACTCTTTTACAGTTCCCTCTCTGCTACAGAGTGGGTACGGAGTGGGTTACAATGTCTTCAGTTACATTCAGGGTCTCAGGGAATCTTGCTCTCTTCTGGTGTCTTTCCAGAAATTTCAACATGAATCATTTCTTATGTGGAGACATGGGCAATCTGTTAGATTGCAAATGTGTGATTTGGAAGAGGCTATCTATTAAATAGGTAAAAGCCCTAATGTATCTAATTCCTCTGAGACAGCATTGCCCTGAAAATAGGGCAAAACTCTTCAGAAGTTCATAGAGGTGGTAGAAGAATGGCGGGATCCAGTGCTGAACTGTATGAGAGTGGTAGAGATAGGAGACAGGGAAATTCTGGGCAGAAGAGGGTTGCGAAGGCCCCACTCTCAAGCGAAAAAGCTTGATACTGCAGCCCAAAGTGAGACCATACATCACTGTTTTTCTGCTCGAATGTTTCCTTTTCTAAAACCACCAATGACCTGCCCTGCCTCCCCATCCTGTGCCTATAGAAACCCCAGAAGTCAGCTGGCAGAGGGGATAAGCAGCTGAATGTTGGAGACTATGGCTGGACATCAGAGAGAAGCAGCTTGACTTCAGAGGGACAGCTTGATGGTGTAGCATTAGAGAGGAGTCCAGCCAAGGACAGCTGATGGCATAGCATTAGAGAGGAGTCCAGCCAGGGACAGCTAAACTCCAGGGGAAGATTACCTTCCCGCTCCATTTCCTTTTCAGCTCCCCTTCCCGCTGAGAGCCACTTTCATCAGCAATAAGATCCCCTTATTTACCACCTTCAATTCATCATGCAACCTCCTTCCTCCTGGATGCCAGACAAGAACCCAGGTGGTCTGACCATCTTGGTGCAATTCAGGACAATTCTAAGGGCTTTGGCCAAGATTGTTGTTGGGCCTGTAACAAACAGCTGGATGCTTCCCACTACCCAGTCTTGCTCTCTTCCCTTCCTTTCAACAGGCTTGGTCCCCAGGGTACTCTTGCACAGGGTATTTGGCGTTGGTTTCCCAGGGGGACAAATCTGCAACAGGGCTCAAGTATGGGGAAAGGAAACTATATTTGCAATTCATTTCTTCTGGAGGAGAGGTCAAAGTTCTTGACTTTCCTATAAGGTCCAATGCAGATGGAGCCTCCCCTTCAGAGGTACTGAGTAGATCAAGCATTCAATAAACTGTCACTGGCTTTCAAGAGGACCCTGTAGGTGCATTTCATAAAGTTCCTTGTCCTCATTATTTGGGAAAGGCAACTCCCCACCTAGCAGTGCCACTGCCTGTCAGAGGAGAGAAAAAGAATCTGCCTCTGCTCAAACTGGCCAGTGGTATTAGCTGGTTCTTTCTTAGAATTGTGCTGTGTGATTTTGTCTCTCTTTGAGGCTACACTTCAGATGAAAATAATCTTTGGTCCTTCTGACTCATCTTTCCTCCTAGTTCTCCTAGGAGGAAGTGTTAAGTGTTTCTGATTTGTGTTGTACCATCTTTCTTAAATAAGGTGAAGGATACAAGCTCCCTAATCCCTCTGTTGGTTTTATGAAGGGATTAGTAGTACCTACAGTGGGGCCTGAGGGCTTAAACTGGCTCATCAGCCCTAGGAGCCTGACTCTCTTGGCTACACTATGTTTTTCTTTAAGCGTGCTTGTATCACTGGGGATGAAGCAGCTGTTTTTCCTTTGGAAGGCAGATTTTATTTTTCCAGAAAGAAGTTGGCAGAACTGGGCTTGAAGAAGGTTCTTCTTGCTCCATTTCCACGTGGCAGAGTCAGATTGCCTGGGTGAATTCATGCAAAGCTTTGGCACATCCAGATTATAGCAGTAAGATACTTTGTAACACTTACAAATGCTTTTCCTTCCCATACTACCTTCTATTCTTTGACCTTCTCCTCACAAATATTCAGCCCCCTTTCCCCAGCCAATTTCTGTTTGGCTTTCTTGGTCCATTGATTCAGAAAGGGACTGTGTAACTCAAAGACCTCAGGACAGAAATAGTTTAGATTTAGGACAAAAATGTGAGTTAATGTCTCCAAGATCAGAAAAGGATCTTCAGGTTAGGGAATAAGGGAAACCAGGAGAGCTCAGGTGCTATCTCCCCACCCTCACTATCCCAGCACGGAGGTGAAGGGAGGTGGGATAGTCAAAAGAATTACCAGACAGGTTTGAGGAGTCTGTCAGAAGCATGTGAACCAGAGCAACTCCATCTTAAATAGGAGCTTGGTAAAATGAGGCTGAAACCTACTGGGCTGCATTCCCAGACTGTTAAGGCATTCTAAGTCACAGGATGAGATGGGAGGTCAGCACAAAATACAGGTCATAAAAGCCTTGCTGATTAAACAAGTTGCCGTAAAGGAGCTGACCAAAACCCACCAAAACCACAATGGTGACCAGAGTGACCTCTGGTCATTCTCACTGTTACACTCCCACCAGCGCCATGACAGTTTACAAATACCATGGCAATGTCAGGAAGTCACCCTACATGGCCTAAAAAGGGTAGGCATGAATAATCCACCCCTTGTTTAGCATATCATCAAGAAATAACCATAAAAAATGGGCAAACAGCAGCCCACAGGGCTGCTCTGTCTATGGAGTAGCCATTCTTTTATTCCTTTACTTTCTTAATAAACTTGCTTTCACTTTGCACTGTGGACTCGCCCTGAATTCCTTCTTGAATGAGATCCAAGAACTCTCTCTTGGGGGTCTAGATTGGGACCCCTGTCTTCTGACAATTCCACAAAGCTGGAACTTCTGGAGGAGTAGGAGAGAGAGAGAGTGAGACAGCAAGAGTGCATGTCAGAGCAAGGACGCAGACTGGTGGCAAGATGCAGCTAAATGCTATGTTTTGGCAAGTGGGGATGTTTCTTGTAGCCCACAGAGGCTGAAAGGTTCTCATGCCTGAGAAGAGC
The DNA here is from genome assembly GCA_004027835.1 of Alouatta palliata. NCBI lineage: Eukaryota > Metazoa > Chordata > Mammalia > Primates > Atelidae > Alouatta > Alouatta palliata. The sequence goes on from PVKV010000704.1 coordinate 30,943, forward strand.
CCAGAGATACCCGGCAGAAGCAGAGCAAAACAAGCCTTCAAAGTAGGAGTGGGTGACGATGCAGCATTAGTTTGGACCACAGCTAAGGACCAGATGGAAGGATGTACGTGTCAGGAGATGCCAGCAGACAGAAGACCAAATGCTCCTTACACTACATTCACCTCACCCTAGCATCACTCCAGGAATTTAGATGAAACTGGTGAAAGGAAAAGGATCTGACATTCTGGAAGGATGGGCACTCACATAAAATCAAGGTAAGATATAGAACTATAGTTACTTTTAAATATAAAGAGCCAAAATTTCTTAAATAAGCAGAAAATCCATTGTGGATTCCACACATGAATGACTATAATCAATTTATTTTGTTAAAAACAATGTAAATGAAAAAAATGCAAATGACAGACTTTGCTCCAACAGATTGAAACTCATTACTTAGCTCAGTCTTGTCAAGATTCTTGGTTGCAAAAAGTAGGGACCACTTTGGGTTAAGTTATTCAGGAAAAGACACCCACTGGAGTTGCTACTCTAGACATCAGCCACCCAGACTGCTGAGTCTTCTGACTCCCCCAGGCACATACCTTTAATTAACCCTGCTTATTCACACATTAGTGAGAACATGGAAGGGTGGGTATGGGAAATGGATATATGTATATGCTTTAATACACACAAAAAATAGCTCTGGAAGGATACACAAGAAACTGGATCATATTGGCTTCTCCTGGGGAGAAATGGGTGGTGGGGAGACAGTGGAGGAAGATTTCTCACTGTTCATATTTTAATATTCATTGTACCGTTTGAATTTTGATCCATGGTAATAAATTACCAATTTCAAAAACCAACAACTAAAGATTCCATCCAATCCAATTAAAAACTTCAACCTTATACCTAATTTAAAACTCCTCCCTCTCTCCCAGGTCTGGCATGATCTATGGCTCCACAACCTGCAGCTGGGAAGGAAGGGGTTGAGGTCTGTTTCCTCCCCTTCTCTTTTACTCCTCCTCCCTTCATGCCCTTGCTGTACACATGCAGCGGTAGGGTTTGGTTTGGATAAAATCTCTTAGATGGTGTTATTTGTGGTTCTCTCCTAACGGTCTGTTCTCTCTTTGGAATGCTGGCTCTTTGTGAGAACCTCATGGATTTTTCAGAAACTCCTCTCCCACTCCCCTGCACAGTTATGCTGACATGAGTTAGGTACTCTTTGGCTGGCCTTCTTATAACTCTCCCTGCCTTCCTCCTCCCTCTGGGAGTTTTCTACAGTCTTTTATGCTAGGGTTCCTTGCCTCAGAAGATGGCATGTCTCTAGGGGGAAGCTCAACTTTCTTTCTTGGCCTGCATTTTACTCACAGGATTATTAGCACATCTTGATACACCAAATATTGCCCTGCCTGCTGATGAGGGCTGCTCCACCTAGCCTCCTGCCTTTACAATTTTCTAAGAAGGAGGCAGACATAAGCCTTAACAGTTAGGTCTGTCTTCCAAATTCAAGTTTTCTCAGGCATTCTCTGACCAAGCTAACTGTTAGAAGCAAATGCTTGTTCCTTGGTGCTGAAAAGAAGAACTAGCACTCAGACAAAGAATTTTCTCAGCAAGGCAATTTTACTTTCTGCTGAAAGTGTGCTTCTCAGAAGCCTGGTTGTCACGAGAGCACCATGAACAAAGAAAAGCAGAGATTTTTATCCTGGACACACTGGATCCTTACTGCTGTGTTCTATCTCTATTGGCTGGAGCTGGACTGCACAATCTAGATTGATCCCAACTGGGTAAAAACTTAAAACTTTCCTAAATAGGAAAATGTGTGATGGTGACCAAAGAAAGGAAGGGGGTTGTTTATGGGAAACTAGGAGAATAATAACATTTCCAAATAAGGAAGAGGTGTAAGCTATAAGCTGAGAAATGCCTGGGCATGTTTGAACACGTCTGAGCAGGCTATAGGCCAGAGCAAATGACTTGGTTAAAGTGGGACATAGAACATACTGATTCCCTTACAATATTTAACAACTACATAGGGCTTAACAAAGAGCTATTAGCAAAAACTAGGAAGCCTGAAGGAAATGTTTTTAAAAGAAACTATTATTTCTAACACATTATTTATTCTTTAACAAAAAGGGAAACTTTGAAGAGGAACTTTTTACTCTTCACATAACTAAGGTGGGCTCATGAATTTTCACAGTTCTGTAGGGTTTTATCCTGAGAGTTAATACCAGCAATATTTTGGTAAGAATCCCTCACCCACAAACTTGGCTGGGAGTGGAACAAAAAGGGAACATTAAAATGACAACTCTAGACTCAGAAGCATCAAACCCCTTGTTAACCCAAAATATCTGAGACAGGTCTCAGTCAATTTAGTAAATTTATTTTGCCAAGGTTAATGACATACCCATGACACAGCCTCAGGAAGTCCGAATGACATGTGCCCAAGGTGGTTGGGATACAGCTTGCTTTTATATTTTTTAGGAAGGCATGACACATCAATCAGTATTTGTAAGATGTACATTGGTCCATCCAGTAAGGTGGGGACTTCTGTTAGAAGTAGTTAAGAGACAAAGGTTGCATTCTTCTGAATCCTTGATCAGCCTTCTAACAAACACAAAATTTAGTCTAGCTCAGTGAATCTGTATTTTTACATAAATAATAGGGCAGAGGAAACAATCAGATATGCATCTGTCTCAGGTGTGCCTCAGAGGGATGACTCTAGTTCTGTCTGTCCTTTGTCCACAAGACATTTCCTGTGGGCAAACTGTGAGGGAGGTATGTAGCTTATTATTTTGTAGGTATATTATTTAGGAATAAAATGGGAGGTAGGTTTGCCTGATGCAGTTCCCAGCTGGACTTTTCTCTTGGCTTGGTGACTTTGGGGTCGTGAGATTTATTTTCCCTTTACACCCCCATACAATGAATTCTAGTCTTTTGCTTATCTAAGCAGGCTGGGATGTGGGGGTGAGAATTTCAAGACAAGTTTGGCTACCTCCTATCAAACTTCAGAGAGAAGTAGCTCCTAGACAGCCCTCCTTACGGATGTGGAGGTAAGGCTTGTTGTCTTCAGCTTTAGGGCTTTAGATAAAGTTTTGAGACAAATAGAAATATCCTGTTCTAATTTGGTAACTCACTTTAGTTAAAACTTTCAAAACATCATCCTGCCATGTAAAAAAGACAGTTTTTATCTTTAATGATAATAACTACCATTTATCAATCATATATTTGGTACAAGGTGGCAATATTTTATATACTAAATGTATTAAATTCTCACAACACTCTTTCTTTTTTTTTGAGACAGAGTTTCATTCTTGTTGCCTAGACTGGAGTGCAATGGCATGATCTCGGCTGACTGCAACCTCTGCCTCCCAGGTTCAAGTGATTCTCCTGCCTCAGCCTCCCGAGTAGCTGGGATTACAGGTGTGTGCCCCCATGCCTGGCTAATTTTTGTATTTTTAGTAAAGATGGAGTTTCACCATGTTGGCCAGGATGGTCTCCTCTGACCTCAGGTGATCTGCCTGCCTTGGCCTCCCAAAGTGCTGGGATTACAAGCATGAACCACTGCGCCCAGCCAACACCTTTATGAAATAGGGAGTTTCATCCCCATCTCCGTAATGAAATCTGAAACCCAGAGGTCACATAGCCAGTAGCAGAGTTGGAATTTGAATCCAGATCTGTGTGATTCCAAAATTCAATCTGCATATATATGCTTTTAATCTATAACTAAGGTCTGAGTCCTGAAGACCTTCTTCTGGAGTCTCAGTAAATTTACTTAATCTGCATGGGTTTAGGTGCTGGGGTGATTACCCTTATCTTGTCTCCTGCTAAGTCACAGAGGTTTGGGGAGTTCCTTCAGACCTCCAATAAACTTGTTTGTGGAGGCCTGAGGAGTTTCTTCGGACCCCCAATAAAACTTGTTTAATCCTAAATGAGTCCTGTTAAGAATTCTTTCATTTTGTTATGCTTTAAGACCCAGGAAAGGCCTAGGCAAAACCCTTGGTGGGCTTTTGTTACATCCCAGCCTTTGTATAAGGGCATTGGCTTTTAATATTTAATTTAACCACTCAGTCAGTACTGAAACAGTTGTTACGGAGGCCTGCATTATTACAGTCCAGTTATTACAAGAGACTGAAATATCCTAAGTCCATCAAAGATTGCCTGTGGATGAAAAAAATAATCTGTATACTACTATTTCTCATATATATATCAATTCAGTTCAACAATGTGTTATTTGTGCCAGGCATTGTTCTAGGTCCTGGGATACCTCAGTGTACAAAACAAACATCCCTGTCTTCATGGAAATACAAATTTTCATTAAAAGTGTACTGAAAGTATATTTTTTGTCATCACGCGTTTTATCGATTAAATGAAACTAAACATATAACTTAGCAAGCGACAGCTCAGGAAGAATTTTGCTATTTAAAGTAGCAAGGAGTTTTCTATTTATTTGCTATAAAAATATCCAGTTTGTTACAATGAATATATTTGGAAACCACTGATACTATTTAATTATCACAAGAACATGATCCACGAGGGAGGAGTCTATTTGCAGTGAAGTCCAACTGGAGAATGACAATATTTGGATCACAAAGTATTGGGCAATCTCCTTGAGTAATCCCCACTCATTCATCTCACAGCTCAGTGCAAGTTACACTGACTACCTAAGTAAATTGGGATTACAATTTTATTGACAATTCTGATGAGAAATCTCAGGAGCACGGTTTTCAGCAGAGACGCAGATTACTTCACCTCTTGTTTACCTTTTGACTTTGGGGTTCTCTGAGGTTCCTTCTAAAGCTGTTACAGAAGGAGGGAACGGTTTGTCCAAAAAGGGAGTAAAGTCACATTTGACCTCTAATTTCAGCCCTTAGGAACTTCAGGGAATAAACTCATATACTTAGTGTTAGTCAAAGACTGTATGATTACTTAACTAAATATCCACATTCCAAGAAACTAACTGTCAGAAACATAACTTTTGATCTGTCTCATCACGTCTTTCCCTTCACGGGCCGCGAGTGCCAGTCTAAATTCCCGTCTCCCGGAAACCCTTCCCGTTCCAGGCACAAGGTAAGCGGTGAGAAGTATTATTCTAATAGCAAACGAGGAAAGCGAAGGGGCAGGAAATGGACCTAGGATACAAAGTTCTGGCACTGCTCTTCGCACCTCACCTCGCTGTTTCTTCCTTCCTTGTCTTCAAGTCCCTAGTCTCCCTGGTGTCACAGCCGCTCTCTCGCTCACTTCCCGCAGCCTCCCTCAAAAAGCTATGAACCAGTCGCGGCCGTCAGACTACATTGCCCACAATGCCACGCGCCGGCCAGTCTCGCGTGGGGGTTTTCCCTCGGCTGCTGTTATAATTAATGTTAATCAAACCCACGTTTCTAGGAAGGAGCCGAATTATTATCTCCTTCTCCGATAGGATATCTTTTTATCTTCACCTGCCACCCCCGCTGTTTCGTGAAGAATCCTCTGTAGTGGGAAATTTGTTCAGGCGACTACTGTGGCCACCCTCTGCCTCCTCCGGCCTTTGCCCCTGTTAGGTCCCCGGGGGCCTGGGAGTGTCATTGGAGGATGACCGCAACTCTTGCCGCTGCCGTTGACATCGCGACCATGGTCTCCGGCAGCAGCGGCCTGGCCGCCGCCCGCTTCCTGTCGCGCAGCTTCCTCCGTGAGTCCAATTAGGACTCTGTCTTCCTGGCGTTCGCGGGTTCTTGGCCCTGCCGGACCCAATGTCCTGGCCCAGGCCGCGGCTGGGACCTCCAGGGCGGGACGTCGGCGGGGGCCTGGCAGTCGCTGGAATTCAGGCTTCGAGTGGGGGACTTCTACGGAGGAAGGAGCTTTTCTGGATACTACAGGAGGGGGGCATGACTTAGGCTGCTGGCAGATGGAGATATTGGGTGGCTGAGCCAGGATTTGGGTCTGGGAGCCCTGCAAATTTAGAAGCTTGCTCTCGGCCCCGCGATGACGAGTGGCAGGGTGGGGGTGGCGTCTAGACTGGCCTTATTTGGAGTTGGGGGTGAAGAGGTCCAGGATGAACTTGGTGGGGAGAGTGTCTGGGTTGAGAGGTAGAGGAAGAGTGTCTCAGTAAGAAGTTGGGGAATGAGGGTGTCCCTACTACGGAAAGGTTCTACACCTCGAATTCCTCCTCCGCAGGATTGTAACGTCAGGGGAAAGATAGTTTCTGTACACAGAGTGAGTCGACATGGCCGCATAGACCCCTAGAAGCTTTTGGTTGGCTGGGACCTAAACCAGCATATTTGCAGTGTCTCCACCAGGCGGTTTGTGAACACATCAGTTCCCGAAAACTTAGCACCCAAGGTTGCTAGTCTTTGAGACATGCTGACTGTGGAAAATTCTTGCTATATTCAAAGTCTCTGTGCTTGTCAGGTAGGTTATAGTAGAAAGAAACTTTGGAATCAGCCACATCATGGTTTGAAGTCTGGCTAGTCCCTTTTCAGTCTGTGTAATAACCCTGGATGCTTTTCTTAACTGTTTTTCAACTATTGTTTCCAATCAGATGAAAATATTAACGTATTTCAATGAGTCTGAGTCACCATCACCTGTAAGGTGGACCATTATCTTGTTTACCACTAACAATGAAAAACGATTGCTTATTACAATTGTGACATACCAATGGTTGTCACATGTATCCTGTTTTTTTAAAAGGGAAAAAATATGCATCTTAGAAATGATGATGTACAGGATGATCTGGGTTCACTGCAGAATAAGTGAAGCAATTTATATAAAGTATCTCGTATGTAGTAAACACTCAACTAAAGTTAGTTTTCTTCTTCCGCTTTGCTATTAATTCTGCTTGTGCTGAATATTGTATAAGACTTAATTCCTTTTTTGAGAAGATTACATTCTAAAAGTGTACATTGACGAGTGTGAACTGAATAGCTAACACTTAGTTGCCAGTCACTTGAAGTCAAAGGTCTGGCTAGATAACTTTATCAAGTATGAAATAGTTGGTTTGTTTGGTAAAGCTTTCTGGAGATTCTTATTGCGTAATTTAAAGGACAATTGAGGGTGTTGTGAGCAGAAGGTCAAAAAGGATTCATTATACCCAGTAATCACTCAGATCAGTAGAGTTTGAGCACCAAGATTGAAGTATATTGGATATGGTTTTAAACCAGCTTAATTTGAATAGAGACTAGGTTAGAATGTAGAAGACCAGATGTGCAGCACAGCCACTGTGGTGGGAAACTCCAGGAAGAAGTTGCCCACCTGTGTCTTTCTCTTCTGTGGTCTTGCTAGTCTGAGGTGCTGAAAGATCATAGCTTCAGGTAGGTCTGCTGCATAGAAGAATCTAGAGAAGAAAGGAAGAGTGTCTAAAAGATCTAGTTCCTTACTCCACCTTTAGCAGTACTCTCAGTCCTCTTCCCACAGAACTGGAAGTTCATTCTTCCTAGACTCCCAGAACCATTTGGTCTTAAAGTGACCATCTGGTTTAGTTTTGTTACTGGAGTGGGCTTGAATTATTCAAGTCATGTGATTAACTTGTTATTAAGGATCTGAGATCTAAACCAAGGTATATTCTATATTTAGAGGGGTTACAGACCACAATGTTTAATGTATAAACACCTCTAAATTCACAAACCTCTAATTCCTCTTTCCCATGCCACATTTCTGAGCCCATTTTCACTTCCACTAGAAAAATAGCAGCCACAACATCACCTTACAGACTTTTTTTAAAGGGGCCATAAATTATTTAGGCTGTGAAGCTAATAGAGCTACAGATGTTAGGGAATTTTGTTCCCCCTGTTAAGTTTCAACTTATGGTACATTACTTGCTGAAGGTCATAGAGTTAGCAGCAGCAAGGAAACTCAGAGGAGCACTGGTAGAGGCCTTCCAGAGCCCTGTTGGAAGGAAAGAAACAAAATCTGTTTTATAGCTTATGAAAAAAGGAAAAGGATCCAGTTGAAGTGGAGAGAGAAAATACAATGAAAAAATGAGAAAGGTTTTTTCCATGAGGAAGTTTAAGGATTTCATAAGCACCCTTGAAGTTGAAATAGTGAAGTTTAAAAGTCTTTTTAAAACTGGTAAGTAGTTTCTGTAACTTGAGTCTTTTAGAATAAATAGGGAATAAGAGATAGTATTTTTGAACCTCAGAATTATGGTATTTTAATGCCGGAAAGTAAACCTTAAAACCTTTCTGGTCCCACACCTTTGTATGGCAGATAAGGAAATCCGGAAAGTTTGCAGCCAGTATCAGAAGGGGCCCACGCACCCAGGTCTTCTGTCTTTGCAGTATCCGTTCCACCAGCATGTACCCTGTGATATTTTCAGCTTCTTTTTTTGAAGCTCTGATTTTTTTTTGGGAATCTCAGTGATGTGTTGAGAAGGTGACTATCCTGCTCAAAGGTGCTGCCTTCCTTTTCCCCATGTTTGCCAAGTGGTGTAGGCCTGTTTTTAGAATCAAAGATGCATTTAAAGTGTTGTTTGGAAAACGAGATCTTCAGCAGTGATGTTTTGAATACTAGTATCTGTTGCCATTGCGTCTAAGAATCAAATCTTTATTTCAGAAATATAAAATAGCCTTGATTCAGATGTACCAATGTAGCCATGAGATTTGATTTTCTGACATCAAATTTGTTTTTTCATAGAAACGTAATTGGGAATGTTAAAAACAATTTCTCTGAAGTACAGGGCAATAATTTCATCAAGGGGCTAACATGACATAGACCCACATTTTTTTACATTATAACATTTCTTACATTAGGATGTGTCTTATTACTGATATCTTGTATTTTTTTTTTTTTTTTTTTGAGACAAAGTTTTGCTCTTGTTGTGCAGGCTGGAATGCAGTGGCGCAATCTCTGCTCACTGCAACCTCCACCTCCCAGGTTCAAGCGATTCTCCTGCCTCAGCTGCCTGAGTAGCTGGGATTACAGGCATGTGCCACCATGCCTGCCTAATTTTAAATTTTAGTAGAGATGGAGTTTCTCCATGTTGGTCAGGCTGGTCTCGAACTCCCAACCTCAGGTGATCCGCCCGCCTCATTTTTTCTTTGTTACCAGTAATTAATAGTACTTCTTAAAAATCGATGATGTTTTATATTTGATGAAATATGGTACTTACAGCTTATTAACTTCACTTGTAAGTCAATATTAAATGAATATATAATTTCACATTTTAATAGTGGGTTGTTTGGAGTTTGTGGATAAGTGGCTGCTAGCTACTCTGTAGTATTATAAGGTCCTGTAGGTATAAACTACAATAGCCTGTGTCTTACATATGCATAATACATATGGTTAATACGTGTACATTTGTTAAATTCATGAGTACATGCATGAATAAATGTTTACTAGGGACACAGTTTGAGAGGTGAGTTGAAGAAATATTGAGTATTTTATGAATAGAGCCTCAGGTTATTGGTTAGGACCATGGTACTGGTAATATAAGGCCATGGTTTGAGTCCCACCTGGGCAGGTGCTCTTTGGCCATAGATTGCATCCTTTATCCTACCAGCCATCTTATAAATGATGTGGTTACTGTCTGTGGTGAAGAGGACCAGTATGTGGCTGACAAGTACAAATCTATCACCCCTGTTGAAAACACATCTCTCTGAGATTACTCAGTCTCTTTCCTTCATTGTCTTTACTACAGTTTGTACTTTTGGTAGTTTTATTTTTGTTTGTATAATGTTTAGCTCTTTTACAGAGCAGGAAACTTCATGTGGGTAGGGCCTGAGCCTGTCTTGTTCACTGGTGAATCCCTAGCACCTGGCAGATAGCCTGTCACAGTGAACATCTCGAAGCAGTTTGGTTTACTCATTCTGCATCGGTAATAATAATGATGATAAAATAACACTTAGGGATATAACACTTGCTCTATCCCAGGCACTGTTTTAAATGCTTTATATATTACTAGTTCATTTAATTCTCACATCAGCCTATGAAGTAGATACTATTATTGTCCCTGTTTTACAGTGAGGGCTGCATCTTTACAAATGTATTATATGTAAAAAACTTAGAAGTATATTTGTGCATACTGCACATTATATGTAGACTTGGATTAGTATATTTATAAATATATATGAGATGTGCACAGGGGCCTGTAGAAAACATTTTTGGCTAGACTTACTTGATTTTAAAATAACTTTTTTTCCTCTCTCTTTTTAGTGAAAGATTTGCCTTTGTGTTCATGTGGGTGGTAAACCCAGTTTTGGGAGTATACCAGGCACTGTGCTACCTAGTGCCAGTTTAAGGAGTAATTTCAAACTAACATCACAGTCTCCTAGGGGCAGTTGTTATTCCACTTATAGATGGGAAGACTAAGGCTAAGGGAGATCAAAAGATATGCCCTGGGTTATGTGGCTGGTGAAAGGCAGAGTATAAACTCAAGACCAGGCCTGTCTGATTCCTGGGATGACGTTCTCAGCTGCTCCTGGGGACACAGTCCCAATGTTAAGCTGGACAATTTCTAAGAATCAGAAGAGAAGGGGGTGGTCTAGGATGTGGCAACTACAGTATTCGCCATCAGAAATTATTCCTGGTGGCCAACCTCACCTTTCCTGCTCTAATATTTAATTTAAAATACTTATTTTCAGCCAGGCATGGTGGTTCATGCTTGTAATCCCAACACTTTGGGAGGCCGAAGGAGGCAGATCACTTGAGGTCAGGAGTTCGAGACCAGCCTGGCCAACATGGCGAAACCCCGTCTCTGCTAAAAATACAAAAAAAAGTTAGCCAGGTTTGGCGGTGCGGGCCTGTAGTTCCAGCTACTCGGGAGGCTGAGGCAGGACAATCGCTTGCACCCGGAAGATGGAGATTGCAGTGAGCTGGGATCATGCCACTGCACTCCAGCCTGGGTGACAGGGTGACAGAGTGAGACTCCATCTCAAATAAAATAAAATAAAATAAAATAAAATAATACTTATTTTCTTATTATTAGTAAAGCTAGGCATCTCATTGCATATTGATTTGCAGTTTGTCATCCATTGTGTTTCTTGTTCATAGCCTTTATCGGTTTTTCTCTTAGGCTTTGTGCTCCTCTTTTTGTTGGCTCTTCATGTTGCCCAGGTTAATTCCTTGTCTGTTAAATGTTATAAAAACACTTCCCTGGTCTGTCACTGCCTTTAACTCTGCCTGTGGTGTGTTTTACTCTGTCTGAATGCTTTCTTTTTTCATGTAGGGAAACAGTCAATTTGTATTGTTGCCTTTGGGTTTCATTTATTTAAAAAATGTTAGCAAGGCATTTGTACTAGATTAATGTAGCTTTGGGCACCAGCAGCATTTTAGGGCTCAACTTCTATGCAGTCTCAATATGAATTTTAGGGAAACCTGTGATTTTTATATGTACAAAAATAGATACAGGGTTCTTTTCCCTCTTTTTTGGTGTGTGGGAGTTCAAGATTGACTTTTTCCAACTCAGTGAAAAAGAGATGGACCTTATCATATTAACTTGGTATAAATGTTTCTTTTGGAGACCCAGTTTCTTGTCCTGGAATTCAGTGAAATGTTTCCCATGCACCTGCTGTGTATAAGGCACTGACCATATACCATAGCCATCAAGTTGATTAAGACATGGTCCTGACACTCATGGAGTTAACAGTCCTAAAAGTATTTAGATGGTACTTGAAATAATCTTGAAGTAAATTTAAACTTAGACAGTTTTACTTAGAAATAACGTGGTAAAAAGCGTAAGAATATGTGTGCATTCAGTAGTATACTGTGTGATGGTGTTTATTGTATACCACATGAAAGTGTCCGTAGCTTCTATTCTTAATCTTGGATCCTTTTTAAAGTTCCCCATTATATTCATAAATCATGTATATCGTGTGAAGATTTAGGAATTCCTGACTGTAATGTTTTATTTAAACGCTAATTTATAAGGATTAATGTAAGCGAAATTCTCAGGAAGTTGAGGACATTAAATCTTTAATTGAAAGGTAAGAGGTATTTTTAGATTGTTTGGCAGCTAATGTATGCCTTGTGTTCTAAATTTCATTTTAGGAAATCACTCTAGTAATTTGGTGGCTTTGTCACAGAGATCAGGTTTGTACTTAAAACCAAAATATGATTAAGCAGTGGACAGTGGAAGATTTGCACTGTGAACTACTTTGCATTCTCGAGCAGAAATGGAGTAGGCTATTTTTAATTGCTTAAGGTACTTGATTGATAATTTGGGTAGAGAAGAAATTAATTAGGGAAAGTATAGAGTCCGTTTGATTTAATATTTACAGCAGCTAGAGGTTTGTGCTCTTTACCAGCCCAAATTAAGGAGAGTAGTGGAAGGATTCTAGGAGGGAAGGTGAAGAACTGCAGTAGTGGGGATGTGGGGAGGCTGCTTTTGTGGGAAAGCTCCAGCCTGGAATTCTGGGCCTTAAATTATTTAAAGTGGGGAAGAATGAGGAGAATGAGAGTGATTTAAAATTTGATGAGTTTTACTTGGAATGTAAGCATATTTTGCATTATTTCCATTTGAACGCAAACACAGCAACAAAGAATTTCCTTCATTCTATGATGTCAGCAATAGTAACACTTACCATTGATTTGATAACAGTATTGCCTCAAATAGATCCACCAGTCGTTAGGTGTGTCATGGTAGCATGAAGTGGCAGGAGACTGAGAATTGGTTCTTTCTGGAGTGTGTTACCTCAAGCTGTTGAGGAGGCAGAAATTAAGGTGAGGAGTATTACAACACAACTCGACTTCAGGTCCTCCTTACAGCCATGACAGGTTGGAGAGAATGCTTGGTGTAAAGAGCCTGGGGTAGCGTGGGTTCATCTTCTGGCTTAGGTTGAGTTTCTGGGATTCAAAAGGCATTTGTGGTGATTATGCTGTACCATCATGGCTTGCTGGGCTCTTTAAGGTTTTCCGCTGGGTTTTAGAGGCTGCTGTGATTGCCAGCATTTCTCCTTTGGCTAGCCTAACATATCTTAGAGCAGTATTCTAGAAAAGGAAGCATATGATGGTCCGTGATTCCTTGTCTGGATCTCCTGTGACAAGTTAATTCCTACTGTGCAGGTGCAGCTGTCAGTTTAGGTGATACGGGCTCAAGTTAGGTAGCATGGGCCAGGGCTGGAGCAGACGTGAAGAGAGCTTTTAGTTGTGGAGAGGTCATAACAGTGGCCCAGGAACCGAATGAACCTCTTTCCTTTCTTTAGGAGCTTGGAGGTGAACTTACTGGGGCTTTTAGGAGTGAACTGCTGATAACCTAGGTTTCAGTTTGGAAGTAATCTCAATGAGGAATTCATTCCTTAACTCCACCCTCCCACCTCTCACGCATACATAGACTTCTCTACCTTGAATAAGGATCCCAAATGCCCAAGGCTTTTCCTTATTTTGGTACTTTACACACCACGCAGTTGTGGCCCACTTTTATATCAGTTCAGATATATTGTGAGTTCTTTGAGGACTAAGATACTGTCATTCATCATTTTATCCTTGACACCTGGCATTATGTGGCATTATGGTGGTATAGGTGCTCCCTAAATGTTGACTGAATAAATGAATGAACTCATTTCAATACCAGATGATAACCTTGTCTGGCATCATACAGGTTTCTTGTCAGGATGGAATGTGATCAAGAATTTCACTTCCATGCCTTTGAATACATATTTTCGATTTGCCTCTAAGATGATAATAGTCTATTAGTTCCAGCTCATCTAGAAGTGGGTCCGTATGAGCTTAAGCCTGGTGCATGTATGGGGAGATCACACATGCATGAGCCTCTAAGACGATAATAGTCTGTTAGTTGCAGCTTATCTAGAAGTGGATCTGTATGAGCTTAGGCCTGGTACGTAGATGGGGAGATGACACACATCTACGTTTATGCATTAGAAGTTTTCCAAGATTTACTTAATTAGATGCTGTAGACTCTCAGGGGCATTGCACAGGCTGAGTAATACTAAAAGGCCAGGGGATTGGGAGGTGAGCTGCTGTTTATCACACTTCTGATATACTTTTTATGAGCACCACAGATCTGATGTTGTAACATCTTGAACTCCATAGAATTGATCCAGGAGATCTGGAGTTACTATGAGAAAGTAGAGATCTTCATTGGTCTGTTATTGTAGCTGTGCTTTAGGGACACAGACAGACCTGTCTTTTCTCAGGGTGATTTCTGCTCCTGTGGAAGCAGAAGAGAATTGTCTGATCTTTGTTAAGTTAGTGAGTATAAGAGTACTTGTGGAGAACCAAACTTTACCTACAAAAAGCATTTTGTTTTAACAAGTAGGGACTCCATATATCCTGATCATAACATCTGATCTTATAATCAAATCTTACACCTTCTTGTCTGAAAATATATGATATGATATGACCATTCGTTGAAGATTCCAGGAACGGGGGGGACTGGTAAAGCTGATTCTGCCACTAGTCAGGAATTGCAGCAGGGTAGGAAAGGGTGTAGCTTCTACACAAATATCATGGTTATAGGTGTTTATCTGGGAGAAGTAGGAGGCCAGGGCAAGAATGTGTCTCACGTGACAGCACTGGTGAGGGTGGGCTGTGCTGCACAGCTCAGTAGAGCCAGGGTCTCAGGCCACAAATCCCTGCTATGTTCACTGGCCTAGAGTCAAATGCTTAGCTGTGACTGCTGTGCCAGACCTTGACCTGCAAAGCTCTAATGGCCCCTTGTTGAGAACAGTCCAGTCTGAGAAAGCTGTCTGTTACCTAGCAGTTCTTTGTGTGCACCATATGCTACCCAGGTGGTAAGGGCAAAATCTGAACCTGTGTCCTCCCTGGAGGTATAAGGGATTCCAAATACTTCTGCCAAAAGCAGATCTTGTTGCTCTTTCAGTTATGGAGTGTGAGGTCAGGACTTAGGTGGACACGAGGCACTGATTTAAGGCAGAAAGCATGGAGTGGACTCTGGGCAAATACATGACAAGGTGTTCTCTTTTTTTTTATTCAATGGAGATTACTCTTTATGTTCTTTTCTTAGACTTGCTTCATGGGCTACCACAATGATAGGTAGAAGGACTGGTTACTTTGAAGGGGCCAGGGATGGGTCACAGAAAAGGCACGTTGATAATACTAATGGAGGTTTAGAAAGTAGCCCACAATTTTAAGTCATCTATGTTCTTCCTACTGCTTTTTGAAATGTGGGGAGCTGGTTATAGTAACTACTTAGATTTCTCAACCTAGGTCGTTGTCTTCTTCTTTTTTTTTTTCCACAAGCTGCTGCTTCTCTTGTCTACTTTCCTATTTATTTTATCACTGTTTCTTTTATATGTGAGTTCATATCAGAAGAGATTAAGTGATTTTTGGATTATATTTTAGATAAGTTTTATTCTGTGACTTAACATTTAATACGTTGTTTGTACTAGAGAATGCGTTGCTGAGCGATTTTTACTTGTATTCCTGACAAAGTTTGCCTCCTAGCTTACCTATTTAAAGGCATTAGGCTTTAAAAATTTGAAATTTGGGTCAAATGGGAAAACATGTGGCTGTTTAGTAAAATTATTAATAGGGGTGACAGTTTTCAGTCCCTGGATTTAATTTGAACCATTTGTCTTTGAGCCCCAGTTTTTTATTTCTGGGAAGTAAAAATGATAAACTTTCACTTTTCTTTCTCAGTTCAGAAAAAACAACATCGTGGTTCTGGATAAAGAGGGGATCCTGGAGAATGGAACAATGTCTTTTTTGTTTGTTTTTCTAGCTTATTTCTGTGGTCTCTGTGTCTTATTTAAAAGGTGGCATTTAGGTTTGCTGTGATCACAAGATAGCTTGTGCATTACAGGATGTTTTCTTGTGATCAAGTTGAATTATGGTTCAAAGTTTAGAAAAATTATAATGTGTCTTTTTTTTTTTTTTTAACCTCTTAGTGCCACAGAATGGAATTCGGCATTGTTCCTATATAGCTTCTCGGAAACATCTCTACGTTGATAAAAATACAAAGATTATTTGCCAGGGTTTCACTGGCAAACAGGTATGTGTATCGAGATTTTTATTTTCAAATGTAGACTAGAGATATAACAAATTAACTATTTTTTTATTTTTAATGTCACAAAAATAATATATCAGATTGTTACAGAAAAATATACTGTACAGCAATGAGGTTGTATGTCAGGAGGAGATTAGTTGCTGTTGTCAGCCTATAACATAAAAATTGTATTTAAACTTACTTTGCAAAGGAGTATATTGCATGCTTACTAGGACTATATTGTGTTGGAGGCCCACATACTTTTCTTTCAGCAAGTACGACACTTGATTTTCCTGTAATGTTGAAACGGATTACTGTTTCTTTGAGCACTAGGTAAACTAGATTCTTGTGTTTAGGTTTTGTACAGACAAACAAAAAAACATATTGTTAAATATAGAATCCATATTCAGTGTGGAGAAATGCTGAAACCCACAGAGTCTCTTGGATAGTGAGACAAGCAGAAGAACCAGCCCACTGACTTTTCCCAACTTATACTCTCTCTGGGACCATGACTGGGACTACCAGGCAAAATTCCCTGAAGTGTTTTAATTTGTTCTCATTTATTTATGTTCATTGTCTCATCCTCTTTCCTGTTCACATCATAGATTTTGTATAAGTGAAAATGTATCTGAGATGTGATTCTGTAATAAAATACCACCTAAGAATCTCCTTTCCGTTTTCCTACCTTTCTACTCCCCAGGAATTCCTTCTGTTGTTAAATTGGCATGTATCCTTTTAGATATTTTTCTTGTGCATACAAACATATTTATATAACATGTGTTTTGTAGTGTTTATTATACAGAACTGTACTTATATAATGTTATCCAGTGTATAATATATATAATGTATATATCTATAAAATAGATACCTAAAAGTAAAATTGGATGTCATGTGGTCTGTGTATTTAAAATTTTCATAGCTAAATTGAACTTTAAAACATTGGAGCAGATTTATGCTTCCACCATAGTAGATGTGCAGAATTTTTTAAAATGAGGAAGTACTACCAAATCAATTAGAGTATAATCACTATACTCTAAGTGTCTTAACCCAAAGTATCCCTTTCTTTATTATTAAAGGAGATATGGCAAGATAAAAGCAGTCAATAATTTTTTTGTAATTTAAGGTGAAAGATTTTTCTGTAATTAAAATAATTATCAAGTCAATTCTTCAGTGTTTTGGTAATCTAGAGTAGAGGTGACTAAACTTATTCTGCCAGAGGCCAGATTGTAAACATTTTAGGTTTAGTGGGTCATACAGTCTCTGTTACAGCTACTCAAAAGCATTTTAACAGCAAAAGCAGCCATAGAAAATAATGTCAATGAATGGGCCTGGATGTGTTCCAATAAAACTTAATTTACAAAACCAGGTAGTGGGCCAAATCCTGTACACTGCAATTAGCAGGTTGTTTCATATAAAATGGTTCTTTTGCTTTTTTACTTTTTTCTGAAATTACTGAGCACACAAATGTGTTGCAGTGGACCTTTCTTCTTTTTCTTCTTCCACTCCTGTATAACCTTAAAAAAAATCTACCAAAAAAAAAAAAATTAAAAAAAAAAAAAAAAAAAAAAATCTACCAATAACAAAAAATGAAGCACCCACTAAACCCTGAAATTTTGTTCCTGGTAAAAATGGCAGAGTGTAGTGGCCCACACCTGTAATCCTAGCACTTTGTGGGGCCAGAGCAGCAGGATTGCTTGAACCCAAGAGTTTGAGACCAGCCTGGGCAATATGGTGAGACACCCATCTCTAAAAAAAAAAAAAAAATAGAAAAATTAGCTGGGTATGGTGGCACATGCCTGTAGTTCCAGCTATTCCAGAGGCTGAGGTGGAAGGATCACTTGAGTCGAGAAGGTTGAGGGTGCAGTGAATCGTGATTGAACCACTTACTCCAGCTGGGATGACAGAGTGAGACCCTGCCTCAAAAAAAAAAAAGATGTATTCTGATAGCCAAATATCTTATATGTATGTCACTTCCATTACATACATTCTAATGAAAGAAGATCTTCATCCAAGATTTGAAGTGTGTTCTATCATCACCTTCCCAATTGATGTTATATTCAGCCTGTTTTTTGTTATATTATTATTAGCATATAATCAGATGTTTGATTAACCCAAATTCCACATATATATTTATTATATATAATTTTGTTTTTCTGTTTGCAAAATATTATATGATCCTGTGACATTTTAAGCTGTGGGCTTTTTTATAAGAACCGTTGCCCATGGTATAAGCACTATACAGAACTGTCTCCATATTCTAAATTAGGTGATGGTTTGCCTAAATATTTAAATCCAAGAGTAGTTTTAGTGTTTTTCAGTTACCTGCATTTACATTGTTTCTTATTCACTCTCCTTGTTTTTGTTGTTAAAGTAAGTGAGAGTGTTAATTCCCTCAGTTAGGTTTGTTGATTCAGATTCATTACAGACTTAACGATGAGGTCTGAAATTTAGAGCTTACTTCCACAGTAAATCTGCATATGGTCTTATTAGTTTGTTTTCTCTGTACACATGTTGTTCCACATACGAATGAAAAATCCTTGTACTTTAGAGTAGGTTTCAGCAATGCAGATTTCCATTGGATGCCATCTTGTTTCTTACATTGGCTTTATAAGCTACTAAAATTATTCCTGTTCCTAATTGTATACTGGCTGGTGATAATGGTAAAACTAAGGAAAATAAGCTTATTTTGAATAAATGTGTTATTCCTGTTTAGCACTACTTTATGATTAAAATTTGGTCCTTTTGAATTTACCTGGCAGTGTAGTCTAGGGCAGTGCTTCTCAGTGTCAATAGCAAAAAACCCGTGTGGGTGTTTGTTTTTAATTTTCAGTCTAATATGGATCAGTATTTTTATAAAGTACAGTAAAAGCTGTAGCAATGTCATACTGCTATATTTGCAAACTTTCTTACTTTTTTTAAAATTCGATTTTTCCCTTCCCTCTCTCCCTTCCTTCCTTCTTTTTTGTTTTCTTTTTCTTTTTCCTCTTACCCATTGCAGAGCAGCAAGAGTCTGCATTCTATACTTTGAATAGCAATGTTTTAAGAGAGAGAACACTGGCCTGTGGTTCTTTCAAAACTCTGCCCCTGACTTTAGACAAATTAATTAAAATGCTTGGGGCCAAGTTTCCTATTTTGAAAAAGAATTTCAATCAGAAAATTTCTAAAGTCCTTCTTAAGGCCCTAATTTTTATTCCATTAATAGAATGTCAGTAGTTGGGACCACATTTTGAATGACTACATAGATTCATTCATTTTTCAACAACTATTTATTCAGTGCCTACTGTATGTTGGTTTGGGTGTCATACTGCAATGAACAAAGTAGACATAAATCACTGTCTTCATGGAATTTACATTTTAATGGTTGAAGGGGAATATATCAACAAAATCAATGAGTAGATTATGTCGGATGTTAGAGAGTACAATTGCTCTGGAAGAAATAAGCCAGGGAGATTGTCGGGCAGTTCTTGCCGGAAGTGGAGAGTGGCTGATCGCAGTCTGGAGGTGGTACATTATGGCTGACATGCAAAATCTGGTAGAAAGATTGGAGAGGGCAGTGGGCTGCCTGGAGGCAGTATCCCATACCTCTGACATGCACTGTGGGTATGGAGACAGTCCTTCAAAAGCAGGAGCGGCTCCCTATCTGGAGGCATTTGACTCCCTATTTGCCAGTCCTGTGGCAGAGTACTTGAAGATCAGTAAAGCGACTGGGGGAGATGTGCAAAAACATGCGGAGATGATCCACACAGGTTTTAAGATGGAGCAAGCTCTCTTGGTTACAGCTTCTCCGTGTCAACAGCCAGCAGATAACAAGCTTTCCGATTTGTTGGCACCCATCTCAGAGCTGATCAAAGAAATGATAACCTTTTGGGAGAAGAACCGAGGCAGCAAGTTGTTTAATCACCTGTCAGCCGTCAGCGAAAGCATCCAGGCCCTGGGCTGGGTGGCTATGGCTCCCAAGCCTGGCCCTTATGTGAAAGAAATGAATGATGCTGCCATGTTTTATATAAACCAAGTCCTCAAAGAGTACAAAGATGTGGATAAGAAGCATGTAGACTGGGTCAAAGCTTAAGTATATGGACAGAGCTGCAGGCTTACATTAAGGAGTGCCATACTACCGGACTGGCATAGAGCAAAATGGGGCCTGTGGCAAAAGAACTGAGTGGACTGCCATCTGGACCCTCTGCTGGATCAGATCCTCCTTCCCATCCACCAGGCCCCCCTCCTCCGCCAGTCTCTACCAGTTCAGGCTCAGATGAGTCTGCTTCCCGCTCAGCACTGTTTGCGCAGATTAATCAGGGGGAAAGCATCACACATGCCCTGAAACACGTCTCTGATAACATGAAGACTCAAGAACCCTGCCTTGATGGCTCAGAGCGGTCCAGTACACAGTGGCCCCAAGCCTTGAAGGCTCAGAGTGGTCCAGTACACAGTGGTCCCAAGCCTTTCTCTGCACCTAAACCCTAAACCAGCCCATCCCCCAAACCAGCCACAAAGAGGGAGCCAGGTGTACTTGAACTGAAGGGCAAGAAGTGGAGAGTGGAAAATCAGGAAAATATTTCCAGCCTGGTGATTGATGACACAGCGCTGAAACAGGTGGCTTACATTTACAAGTGTGTCAACACGACATTGGAAATCAAGGGCAAAATTAACTCCATTGCAGTAGATAACTGTAAGAAACTTGGCCTGGTATTCGATGACATAGTGGGTATTGTGGAGATAATCAACAGTAGGGATGTCAAAGTTCAGGTAATGGGTAAAGTGCCAACCATTTCCATCAACAAAACGGATGGTTGCCATGCTTACCTGAGCAAGAATTCCCTGGATTGTGAAACAGTCAGTGCCAAATCTTCTGAGAAGAACGTCCTCATTCCTACAGAAGGCAGTGGCTTTAATGAATTCCTAGTTCTTGAGCAGTTCAGGACCCTATGGAATGGGCAGAAGTTGGTCACCACAGTGACCGAAATTGCTGGATAAGAGAAGTGCCACTGGGTTCTTTGCCCTCCCTTCACACCATGGGATAAATCTGTATCAAGACGATTCTTTTCTAGATTTTCTCTACCTTTCTGCTATTAAAACTGCTTCTCTGCTCTGAGAAGCACAGCTGAGGCTGTGCCTCAGGCTGAGATTTGGGGTGGGATAGCAGGTCAGTTGATCTTATGTAGGAAGCTTTTCCATATCAGCTCAACCACGCTGCCAGTCCATTCTTAAGGAACTGCCAACCAGGACTGATGATGCATTTTAGCTTTGAGCTTTTGGGCATTATTCTACCAACAAACAGTCCATTGAGAAGAAAACAGTCCCAGGAATTAACAGATCAGAATGTTCACACTGGTTAATCTTTTTTCTAACAATGAGCATGAAGATAGCAGAAGCTGGTGTGTTTCCAGATGGTTCTTCTAACCAAACTAATTTTTACTGTTGACAAGTGAGGCAAGAGTTGCACTGGACCAAAGGCTGAGGCTTGGCCATCTAGCATTCCACACAAAATTGTTCCCTATAAGCATTCCTTTTATTCTCTATTCCATCCTGGGTCTGCCTCAACCATGACATAGGAGAGTCTCTGGTACTAGCTGCTGTGGCAGTGCCCTTCATCCAGAGCAGTTAAAGGAGTCTTGGACCCTTTCTTTCTCTGGGATTCCTACCTAGCACCTTCTACAGAGATGACTTAAAAGGGGAAAAAAAAAAAAAAAAAAGAAAAAACACACCATTCTAAGGAGTCTGGCATTCCTGAATCTTCCTTCCCTGCTAGGTGCCTGTTACCTGTCTTCACTATCTCCTTTTCCCTGTCATGCTCAGCTGTGGCTGCTGTCCAAGCACCTGAACAGAGGACTGAAACCTCCGTTGCAGGCTGGTTTTAGTTCTTGATTTATGTAAGAATCTTGCACAGCACTGCTAACGTAAAGTTTAGCTTTTTCCCTCTAGGACAAACACTTACCAAAATGTGCAACTTTTTTTGGTGGGAAGAAAGATTGTCCTGTGATTTCTACCCATTTCCTGAGGCCTGTGGAAATAAACTTTTACGTACTTAAAGTTCAAAAAAAAAAAGAAAAGAAATATGCCAGGGAAAGGAGGCGTGTTTGTAGTCCTAGTGGTCAGGATGGAGGAGAAGGAGATTTTATATCTGGTGGTCAGGGAAAGCCTGATCTCTGAGTTAAGATGTAAAGGAGATGTGGGAGTGAACCAACCAGATATCTTAGGGAAGGATATTCCATGTAAAGGAGACATGGGAGTGAACCAAGAGGATATCTTAGGGAAGGATATGCCATACAGAGGGCACAATGAGGCCGTGAGGCAGGCATGTGCCTGCTGTGTGTTGAAGCCGCAAGGTCAGCGTGGCTGGAGTATAATGAGCAGGCAGGTATGTGACTAATGTTGGGAGACAGCTTGTAGATTAACTTGTAGACCAGTGTATGGAGTTTGGCTTTTACTTGACTGAAATCTAAAACAATCAGAGTATTTGATTAGAGGAGTGCTGTGATCTTCCTTATGTTTTGACCGGGTCACTCAGGCTGCTGTGGAGATTAGATCGAAGGGGAGCAAGAGCAATAACCCATCAAGGTTGAAGTGACTTAGACCAATGTGATAGCAGTAGAAGGGGAAGGTGTTGTCGATTATACTTTGAAGATAGAGCAATAAGATCTACTAATGGATCTAATATGAGCTATATGAGAAAGAGAAGAATGAAGGATGACTTCAGTATTTTTGATGTGATGATCTGTAAGGAGTGAAGTTATCTTTAAATGAGATGAGGTAGATGGAGGGGAATGATTGGGAACTCAGTTTTGGACATGTTGAGGTTGAAATGCCTGCTAGTTCTCAAAGTGGAGGTGACAGGTAGACAGTTGACAATGTGAGTATGGAGTTCAAGGCTTAGATAAGTGAGGTGTGTGTGTCTTTGTATATGTGGGAGGAGTCACCATATGGATGATATGTATTGCCGTGATAAGGGATGACATCACCAAGGGCATGAATTTAGATGAAAAAGAGAAGTTAAGGAGAGAGAAAGAGAAGAGGAAAACCAGGGGAAGTAGAACCCCAGAAGCCTAGTGAAAAAACATCTTTCAATCCTTGGAGCTGTTTTTGGTTGTCATAACTGGATGGGGTTGTGACAGTTAGGAGGGTGTGGTACTTGCATCTAATGGGTGGAGCCCAGGGATGCTGCTAAGTGTTCTGCCAGGCACTGGATGACCTCTCATAAGAAAGAGTCATCCTTCCAAAATGTCAATAATGCTGAGCTTGAGGAGGAAAAGTGAATGGATAGAGAAATACAGGTTGTTGACTGGGCAGTATTAAAGGCTTACTTAAGGTGAGTGATCATTAATTTAAAATGAGATCAGTTGACATGTTTTCTTTTCTTTTTTTTTTTTTTCCTCTAGCCACTTTTTGGCTGCACATGTCTAGGCTTAGAGTAGGGGGAAAATTGGACTTAACCCAGGTTGTGGTTTTGCCAGATGTTTAAGTTGAAGTGAGAGAAAGCCAAGGTGGTTGTGGGAGGGTAATGATCTACCATGAATTTTAAACTGAGGAGTGTGAGCGAGCACATGAGGAGTTGAGAAACAGGGAGTTTCTGGTCACCAGCCAAGTTTGAAAACAGGGAATGAAAGAGGCTCCCATTTATAGCTATTTTGGCTTTTCAGAGGCTTGTTTTGCTTCAAGGTTTAAAGCTATGTTTAGTAAATAGATGGGCATGCTTTCTGTAGTTATTGTCTGGGAATAGTTAACCCATTTGTTTTTCTTTTCCTGAGTTGCTAAGATTTCTTTTGCTTCTCTTGGGCTTTACAGTCTGCTGTTTCTCATGGATCTTGCGCTTTTTCCCCTCAGGGCACCTTTCACAGCCAGCAGGCATTGGAGTATGGCACCAAACTTGTTGGAGGAACCACTCCAGGGAAAGGAGGCCAGACACATCTGGGCTTACCGGTCTTTAACACCGTGAAGGAGGTAATTAATGCTACCTGAGTTTGGCAAGACAAGAAAAGCAAGCATTCTTTGGGTAGAGATCTTAATTGTGTTTCTTTTGGGAGAGTCACTTGTTGTTTGAAAATCAGCAACCTAGAGAAATTTGAATTGCCTTCAAAACCAGTGTGTCATTTGTTTCTAGGTATGCATCAGCTATTAAGGGAAGAAGTGCTGTGGCCAGGCTTCTGTTTGGCTTTTTATCATTGCCTTACTTTTCTTTTTTCCGTATGTTAGTACAAATGTCAGCAACCACCCCCTAATTGTTTCTTAGTGGGGACTATGCAGCAGGCACTGTGCTAGGCGTTTCATTCAAATTGCCCCGTTCTGGCCTCACTACAACCCTTGGAGGTAGGTGCTGTTATCCTCCTCATTTTAAAGGTAGGGATGTTACGAGTACAAAGAGGTTAAAGATCTTGCCCGTGGTCTGACAGCTGATAAGTGGCAGACTTAGGATGGCTCAGAGTAAAGAGTGGTCCCATGTGAAGAAACTAAATTGTAGAGTTAGATTTATGAATCACAGTGTCCTAAATTCTCCTCAAATTATGGATTTCTTAATAATACCTTTAAAAATGATTTTTGAATTAAACTTTAATTCTTTATTACAAAACTAATATGTGCTTTTTGTAAAAATTCAGATGGTATAAAAGGTAAGTAAAGTTAAATTTTACAGTGTCTTTGACATCTCAGATTTTGCCTCTGTAGGGAGCTAACTTAAGCTCAGTGTGTAGTCTTTCATTCTCTTTTTACTCTTATATGAATATTTACAAAACTAATAGTATTTTTAAAAAACTGTAGTGTAAATTATTGGATATTTAATTTTAAAAATCTAAGAAATAACCTTAGTTTTTCGGGATGATGTGTTGATCATCCTTAAATGTATTCTTCTCCTCTTATTATGCATATTTTTAAGGTATATTCTAAAGCATTACATTTTTTAAGGCACAAATTTAAAGTCCTTCCTGCCTTAAATTCTATTATGGCTGATTTTATAACCTCAAAATATAGAGAGGAGATGTTTTTTCACAATTCCTCTAGGTCGACTTTTCTTTTGTCATGAGCCTTTTTTTGCTATTTTTTTTTTTTTTAAAGAAAGTCTTGTTTGCTAAGCAATCTGTTTGTTATAGTGACACCGATAGTTGTGACATTTGAAATATTCTGTAAGTTTTTTTGACAGATATTGTGTATTTTTCACCCATTCTGCTTTTACAAAGAGATTTTTGAATGAGTAGGGTTGGAACCTTTCATCCATATGTTTTCCTAGCACAATATTTGCTGTTGTCATAGTCTAGCTTCTGGCAGTATTCGTAGCCTTTAGAGGTAGAGAACTATGTACTGTAGTTACTTTTCAGTAAAGTACCTACATGCCCATGAATTGACTTCTTTTGGTTCCATACTGGTTTTAATATTTTTTTTGTCTCCTCCTCTATTATCTTGAACAGAGTTTTAAAAAATTACTTTTAACCTCTGTCATCATTTGTGGATGATATGTTGGCATCTTTTGACTCTGTTCACTGTCAAGATGCTTTCAGGTTTACTGACATGCCATAGTCTAAGAGAGTGAGATACCACAGAATCTTTCAGTTCACAGTGGCATTCAAAGGGGGCTGAGAAAGGGCTATGCTTGATTCTGCTCTACTCTGACAGTGTAGTGAATTTGAGAATGGGAAGAATGCTATGTCTTTGGGTAGTGTCCTTTTCTTTACCCCAAAACATTATTAAAATGATAGTATTGAATTTATTTTACAATGTTTATGATTTAACCAGTAATAAAGTGCTTCATCGTTAATGTTTCAGGCCAAAGAACAGACGGGAGCGACGGCTTCTGTCATTTATGTTCCTCCGCCTTTTGCTGCTGCTGCTATTAATGAAGCTATTGAGGCAGAAATTCCCTTGGTTGTGTGTATCACTGAAGGTATCCCACAGCAGGACATGGTACGAGTTAAGCACAAGTTGCTCCACCAGGGAAAGACAAGGCTAATTGGGCCCAACTGCCCTGGAGTCATCAATGTGAGTGCAAAACATAAAAACAAACCCAAATTAAGCCTCTCACAAGGCAAAACAGCTTTGAGTGAATGCAAGTGTATTTGTGTGTATGACCTGTGAGTGACTTTTCTGAAACTGTGATTTACTTTCAGCCTGGAGAATGTAAAATTGGCATCATGCCTGGTCATATTCACAAAAAAGGAAGGATTGGTGAGTTTGTTTGTTACTTTCTTACACATTAAAACAAAAAATTATTTGCCTTAAACCCTCAAAACTCACAAAGAATTTGTGACTTTGCAAATCAAGTTTATTTTAATTAAATTGACTTGAGTAGAATTTACCAGGGAGATTTTGTAGTCTTATCAGTATAATTATTTGAGAAGCCATTGTACTTCTACAGAATCAATGAAGATTTTGGTGGTTGGAGTTTAAAGATTTTTTTCCTGCTCAGCATTCTGTCTATTCTTCCATGTGTTTGCATGTATCAGTAGTTCATTTCATTAACTGTTATAACTTAGTTATTGCTAAGTAGTATTCTGTTGTATGATTATACCACGATTTGTTTATTCATTTTCCCGTTAATGAACATTTAGGTTGTTTTCATGTTTGAGCCTTACAAGCAAGGCTTAGGCCAACATTTGTGTACAGGTCTTTTTGTGGACACATTTTTGTTCTCTTGGGGAAAATGCATAGGAATGGACTTGCTAAGTCATGTACATATGGACATAAGTGGAGAATGTTCAACTTTTTAAGAAACTGCCAATAGTTCTGCAAAGTGGCTATATCATTTTATATTTTCACTACTAATGTAGGAGAGTTTCAATGACTCCATGTCTTCACAAACATTTAGTATTGTTAGTCTTTTTAAATGTAGCCATTCTACTGGGCGTAAAATGATATCTTTCATGGTTTTTAATTTGAGTGTCCCTGATGACTAATGATGAATAGCACCTTTTCATGTGCTTATAAGGCCATTCACATACCTGCTCAATAATTACCTTGCTCTTTTAGATATCACAAACTTTCTCAAAATGTTTTAGGTTTATGGGCACCTCAGAAAGCAGGGCAGTGATCAGAAAGGCAAATCAGATGGCCTATCATAGGAAAATTATATTGCTACTCCGTTAGTTCCTTGAGGAAATAGCTAAGGTAACATTTCAAAGTTAGCCACATTAGGCTTGTGTGTAGACTCTACACCAAACTTTCACTAAACTACACTGTTTTTCAATCATAATAGATGATTGACAATATTTTTCTCTATAAAGCATGGCTACTAATAATAAATAAGGGTAATTGTCATAGTGGGTGAGTGTTGGTTGTGCAGTTTACAGGATTCAGTTAAAGGTTATGAGTTTTCTTTATTACTAATGTCTCTTGGAGCTGTCAGCACTGCTGCCAGTGGCAGTACTTGATAATTTTATGAGAAAGGTTACAGGGAGCTCCATAGGCCATCTGAATTCCAGTGGGGCCTGATCCATGTATCACTGATGCTCTTGTGCATGTTTGAATATTCTTTATATTCTTTGGTCTGTTTCGAAGGTTACTGCTATGGTCTTAAGGTGAGCATGGAAGGAATGCTTTGTGCTGAGTTGCTTTTCTGATCACTGTCTGGCTTTCTAAGGTGCTCATAAACCTAAAAAATGAAAATCAAGAGAAGTTCCGGGAAGTCCTTTAGACACTGGCTTTGTGAATGGTCATAACACATTGATGAGACAGTCCTCTGGGAGACTGCTTTTAATTCCTTTGTAAAAGGGCTTTTCTTCAAAAGAAAATATGTGACACTGCAAGATTTTTGAGGGGATGAGGAGAGGAAGATGGTTATTCGTACCAACTATTCCTATTTTGGTACCATTGCTAATAGTCGCAGTAGCCTCCTTGACTTCTGATCCTTAAGTTGAGAGTTAAGAGAAAGAAGGATTTTTCAGTCCCTTAGCTATTTCTGAATGGAATATAATGTAATGTGATAGCAATATAATAGTGTAATAGATTTCCAGTTTTTGTTAATAACAGCTAATGAAATTGTGTATCTGCTAATTGAGTGTTATTGAAGGAAGTGATTGGATTCCAAATTGATGATATTTAACTGTACTGTGTTATTTTTTCTTTTATGATAGGCAGTTTGTTACTCTCGACCACATGTCACATACTTGACTCTTCTGTCCTCTTTTAAAATTTTAATTAAACTGCCTATATTGAGATAATTATAAATTCATATGTAGTTGTAAAAAATATTC
This sequence comes from Alouatta palliata, assembly GCA_004027835.1. Lineage (NCBI taxonomy): Eukaryota > Metazoa > Chordata > Mammalia > Primates > Atelidae > Alouatta > Alouatta palliata. Next base: position 58,960 of record PVKV010000704.1, read on the forward strand.
AGACAGATCACTCTTTATTCAGTTAGCCCAGTGATTAACATCTTGCAAAACTATAGTAAAATTTCATAAACGGGATACTGACATTGATACAGTCAATACAGAAAACTTCCATCACCACAAGTATCCTTCATGTTGCCCTTTTCTAGTCACTTCCCTCCTGCTTCCACCCCCTTCTCAATTCCTGACAACCAGTAATTTGCTCTCCAATTATATAATTTTGTCATTTCAAGAATGTTATGTAAGTGGAATCATATAGAATGTAGCCTTCTGGGATTGCCTATTTATATAGTCAGAATAAGTCTCTAGAGGTTGTTGTATGCATCAGTAGTTTCTTTTTATTACTGAGTATTGATGGTATGCATGTACTTCAGTTTGTTTAACCATTCACCTGTTGAAAGACATCTCCGTTGTTTTTCAGTTTGGCCTGTTACAATTACAGTTGCTATAAACATTTGTGTACTGGTTTTTATGTGAACGTTGTCTTCATTTCTTTGGGACAAATGTCCAGGAGCATGGTTGCTGGGTTGTATGATACTTGTATGTTAGGTTTTTGAGAAACTGCTAAATTGCTGTCCAGTGTGGCTGTGCTGTTTTACATTTCTACCAGCAATGTATGAGTGATCCAGTTTCTCTGTAGCCTTGCCAGCATTTGGTGGTGTCACTGTGCTTTTATTTTAGCTATTCTGGTAAATGTTTACTGATAGCTCTTTGTACTTTTAATTTGTGTTTGCCTAGTGACTAACGATATTATCTTTTTATAGATTTATTTGCCATCTGTTTTATCTTTTTCAGTGAAGTGCCCCACCCTGGGTTTTGCCCATGTTCTAATTGGATTGTTTACTTTTTTATGGTTTAGTTTTGAGAGTCTTTTATATATTCTAGGTACTGATACTTTGCTGGATGTGCAATTTACTTTTTCATATTTATGTTAAAGTGATCATGTTTGTATCTACAAAAACTCTTCTTGGGCTTTTGATAGGAGTACACCATTACATAAGTAGGTAGGCATTACCCACCTAACCTTCTCAGTGATGAAATGTCCCATAGAGGGGAGGGACAGTGTTGAGGACAGAGGTTGCAGTTGGGACAAAGGCACTGAGAATAGGGAAAAAGTGATAAATGAGAAATATGGGGAGTGGAAGTTGTGGTGGTTGTCATTTGTTAGGGTTCAGTTAGTGAATAATCTTAAAACTATTGAAATTAAATTTCACTTAAGAGGGTGGTCTTACTCCATTGATGAGTTTTTAGTTTCAACTCATTTATTAACATATATGAGCACCTTGTGTGCCTAGAACTGTGCTTTAAGCTGGAAACATAGGGGTTGTGAAGACTTATTTATTGACCCGTTGGAAATTATAGTCTAGCGAAGAAAGCAGCTGTCACGGAATCTCAAGCACCATTGGTGGTCTCTTACCGAACCAGGTGGTAGGAGAACCTTGTTCTTAATTGGAGAATCAGTGTGTGGTCAAGATACTCAAATTTCAGGCTGGTTGATTAAGCCTGCCTATGTATTTATTTTGCCAAGCCAAGATTATCAGATAAAAATTAAAACTTGAAATTCATCCTTTCCTTTTTTTCTTGTGGACCTTTTAAAGATGGACCATTCCATTTTACTGTGTCAGTAGTAGAAGGCCATGTTACGTGGTAGACTCGAGGGCCGGGGTCAGGCCAGCAGGCTGTCTCCTTAGAGATGTTAAACTGTTGATCAGAGGCACTGTCCTGCCTTCTGAATAAAGAGTTTGTGTTCATTCCATCCCAAGGCAGGTTTTCTGTAATGGAAATATAAATAACTGCCCATTAAAGCTAGGTAGAATCAGTATTTTAGATCAGGTTTTAAGGACTTCTGCTTTTGGTAAAATTATTTTTATTTTTTAAAAAGCATTACTATGATTTTAATATAATTCTTAACAGTGTTGAAAGTATTAGCTAAAAGTGACCTCAAACTTAGTAGTGTTTGCTATAACACTAGAAAAAAAAAAATTACCTGTAGTGTTCTCTTCATGATCCTCCCTTTGTCTCAGTATTTGGAATCAGTACCTGCCTTAACCTCAGGAGCAAGAAGAGTTGACAAGAAATGAGCCCTTTAAACAGAGTTTATTGAAGGAAAATAAAGTACATTTAAAGAGGGGAGCTGCTAACCAGCTGGCTGACCACCCGGAAAACAGCTGTGGCTGGTCTAGATGGAAAAATAGTAGTAGCAGTGTTTATTTAAAGAGACAGTATACCCTGAGAGATGATTCAGAATAGGCTGCTCGAAAGAGAGGATGAACCAGCAGCAGCTAATGCTGGGGGACTCTCTTTATGAAAATCTTGCCTGATTATTCGTGAAGGGGCAGGAAGGGGTGTCAGTTGCAACCATGTTTTAGGCGATCTCCTTGTGTGCACATGCTCTTTAGTTGTACACGCTAGTATGTACGTCACAGGTCTCATTAGCATTTAAAATCTCCACCCAGGGGTGTGGTTTTTACTATTATAATAAACAAAAGGCTACTGGCTACTGTAGGGCAAGTTATTGGAGGCGTGCACATGCTTGTCATCAGGGAAAGTCCCTATCATGATTGTCTCCAGCTAGGGCCTGATAAGTCCCCTTCAGGGCCAGAGGAGCCCAACCACAGGCTAGAAGTAGCCAGTGTAGCCATTGCCTTTTTGTGGACTATCAGTAGGCAGCACCTCCAGGACTTTCTACAGCACTCCCCTGCTTGCTCGTTTCTGGCCATCTGCCTACTCTGTCTTATGGTAACATTAGGGCTAATAGTGAACCAATCAATGAATGAAGTTGTTTCTACCCAAAAAATACTTATGGTTTCACTGTGATAGGTAAGATACAACTTCCGCTTATTTCCTAGTAATAAGGGCAATAGGAAATATAAAAGCACTGAGGAGATTTAGAGAAAGAGATTTTATCTCACTTTTCTTTGGGGGTGATCAGGAAAGACCTCAAAGAGAAAGTAGCATTTAATATGGACCTTGAAGGATGATTAGAAGCTTTGTCAGATGGTGGAGGTGAAACACTCCATTTTAAGCAGAGCAAATGTGAAAAGATAGGAGAGCATGAAATATCAGTGAGGATTAACCCAGTTTCACTGGGTAGGGAAATAGTAAGAAACAAGTCTGGAGAGGGAGACTGGGGACTGCTGGGCTAGGGAGTTAGAGCAGAGTTCCACATGATATGAGGCATCGTCGAGGATGTAGGTATCACTATCTAGTAAAATGCATCTAAAAGAGCAATCTGACAGTGTTCTGTGGGGTCCGTCTAGCAGTGACTGAGTTACATTCACACTGTTCTTTCAATTTGACTGGTTGGTATGGAGAACCTGAAGTTATTGTGTGCCCAAATGCATAATAAGAAGATGTGTGTTTATGCATAGGTCACACACGTAGTACACATTAATATACAGTGATAATGGTGACATAGCACTTTGCTTAAAAAAGTAAACCTGCTGTATGGAAGTTGAGGTAGCTTATGGTTAGGGTTTTTGTCCCAGGTTACCAAGAATTCTAATTGCCCCAGTAGGGTGATCATATTGTTAGAAAAGGGTCTTCTGAGTTCTTGAGAGTTGCTCCAAGGCAGAAGTTTAAGGAAAGTAAACCATGGACACCCTGGATTGATTTTTCTGTTTGTCTAAAATATTACATAGATTGTGCTTTGAATAAATTATCTTTCTGAAAGTTCAGCCAAGCACAGTAAACCACAAGAGAAGACAACTAGCTGTCACTCCTTTCTGGCCCCCACTGGCTCTCCTCCTTCAGCACACACCTAATCCAGATGTGAAATCCAGATGTGAAATTAAGTGCTTTCACACAGGCCCATTTATAAAGGAAATTACGTTGGAGACTTGATTCCAGAGGGATCTTGACCTTATTCCCCCGTTTTCTTTATATTAATTTTAGAGCCTATATATTGGTTGAAAATTATTGGGAAAATAGTTGTGGAGAAGATAGGTAGCATTTTAAAATGTAACTAATAATAATTTTGATGGTTTAATCGTTTGCATACTGTATTAGTCTGTTTTACATTGCTACAAAGGAATATCTGAGACTGGGTAATTTATAAAGAAAAGACGTTTGTTTAGCTTATGATTCTGCAGGCTAAACATGGCATTAGCATCTGTTCAGCTTCTGGTCAGGCCTCAGGAATCTTTTGCTTATGGTGGAAGATGAAGGGGGAGCAGGCATGTCACATGGTGAGAGAGGGAACGAGAGAGGCCAGGATCTTTTAAAGAACCAGTTCTCATGTAAGGGAATAGAGTGAGAACTCACTCATTACCATGGGAGGGCACAAAGCCATTCATGAAGGATCTGTCCCCATGACTGAAATATCTCCCTCTGTGTCCCACCTCCAACATTGGGTGTCACATTTCAACCTGAGATTTGGAGGGGACAAATATCCGAACTACATCATGATAATGTAAGTCTAATCTGTTACATTCTGCCACTGTAAGTATGATTGTACCTATCAAATTTATATTCGTATTATCCTCTTCATAAATATTCTCAGAAGAGGTAATTTAAGTCTTTCTTTCATTGTTTTTATAGTCATAAAATGACCTTAACTAATAATATACTTTCTCCTATGTCTAAATTTAAAAACCTCCCTGCTTTAATTTAACCTTTTCGTTTCATCATTTGAAGATAGTATTGATTTTGATGGCAAATCATGGAATGAATTTTATACCTATGTTAGTCACTCAAAGTGTTTGATAATTTAGTTGACCATATTTTAATCTAACGTAGAAACACAATCTAATATTTTTGAATTTCTTTCCTTAAGGCATTGTGTCCAGATCTGGCACCCTGACTTATGAAGCGGTTCACCAAACAACGCAAGTTGGATTGGGGCAGTCTTTGTGCGTTGGTGAGGGATTTTTGCTAAAATCCTTTTATTGGCATGTAGTGTGTTCACTGAATGAGTATAATAATAATTACTGATTTTATTATTTGCAAAAGATTTTGATACTCTTGTAAAAAGGATATTATGATCTCAAATTTAATTTGCTTAAGTGTGAAGTTGTTCTGTAGTTTTTCAAGATTCGTGGTCCAAGGTTTTATTTCCAGGTTGAAGAACTAACATCTTGGGACAGGTGGCTCCTGGAGTGCCTTGGTGCCTGAAAACATCACTTGTTTTGATTGCTCTGAAGAAATAGTTCCTTATATTAGGACTTCTGTTGTCATTGCCATTATGTTCATCAGTGCTTCATGTCTATTGAATTCTTTGCCATTCAATGTCTCATTCTTAAGGCAAGCCTCTCAGGCATCTCTGAGCTGGAAAATTGTACTGTTAGAGCCTTATTGGTGAGAAAGTCAAGGTTGAGGAAGGTTCACTTCCCCAGAAGCTCTCTTTTTATCACACCATACTGCCTCCCACTTGAAAAAAAATTACAAGTTTTTTTTTTTTAATTTATTTATTATACTTTAAGTTCTGGGGTACATGTGCAGATTGTACAGATTTTACATTTTCAAATAATTTCAATATTTGTTGCCAAAAGCCAAGGCAAATTACTCATTTTCATATTGATAAATATTCCTTCAATTTCTTAGAATACCTTTTAACCTTTTAGAAGTATCTATACCAAAAAATCATAACATATAGGTGTTTTTATTAAGATCCAAATTCATAAATTAAATATTGAAAACATTACTTGAACATTTCTACATGTAAAGCATAATTGTAAGTGGAAGATATTTTAGTGTGACAGAGAATAAGAAATGGTTTGAAACAGGCTTACCAATTCCTTCTTTTTTAGCTTCAGTTTTGAATTTTTAAATGGAGGATAATAATGCCTTTCTCATAGAGAGGGTGAGAGAATTAGGAAATGACAGATCTAGCATGTGCCAAAGCATAGGACTTGACACATGGTTGGCACTTAATGAATGCTGGTTTCCTTCCTCCACTCCATTCTTCAGAGATGCAGTGAAAAGTAAGAAATCAGTCCTACCCTCATTAAGTTTGTAATTTAAAAATAAAAAGTGGCAGTCTATCTGTATGGAACATTTACTTTAACCTTGTCCAAGTGCTCCTTTTTAAATGTGGTGTAGTAGGGCCCTGATGCGCAGGCTCATCCACTCTGGATCCAGGACAGGAGGGGTCAGGGCACTCACTGTCACATATGTCCTAAAACTTGTGGGTTTCTCTGTAGCATAGCTCATCAGATAGTTTCTTTGCTCAAAGAAATTTGTTAAATATTTATTCTTTCCTTTGGTGTAACATCAGCATCTTCTTAAAGTGTTAATTTATAAGGAGTTATCTGGGAATAATTTTGTGGGACAGAAGAGTTTTGATAAAGGAGCTAAAGCAAAAAGAGTGTTGTCTTTGTTACAGCCCTAGAATATTCCTGGGATATCAGGAACCAACCACCATTTAGCATTCATATAATATTACCAACATAAATAAATGTAGCATTTTGTGATTTTAAAATATTAAATGTAAGAATAATAATACATTTAAAAATATTAGGGAGAAGGGGAAGAAAAATGACAAACCATTTAAAAGCATTTCTTGACCTAAATCCCATGGTTTATCTTTAAATTTCCAGCTATTGATATTTTTCGACTTTTTTAGGCATTGGAGGTGATCCTTTTAATGGAACAGATTTTATTGATTGCCTTGAAATCTTTTTGAATGATTCCGCCACAGAAGGCATCATATTGATTGGTGAAATTGGTGGTAATGCTGAAGAGAATGCTGCAGAATTTTTGAAGCAACATAATTCAGTAAGTTTGGGTTTGGAAAAATATAGCTCTTTGCTCTAAATACCAGAGGTTTGTTTCAGAAGTTATTTTTATTTTTTCAAAGATTAATTTTTCAAGAAAACATGAAAGATAAAACTTTCTGGCCAGGTGCAATGGCTCACGCCTGTAATCCAGCACTTTGGGAGGCTGAGGCAGGTGGATCAAGAGGTGGGCAGATCACGAGGTCAAGAGATAGAGACCATCCTGGCCAACATGGTGAAACTATGTCTCTACTAAAAATACAAAAATTAGCTGGGTGTTGGTGGCGCACGCCTGTAATCCCAGCTACTTGGGAGGCTAAGGCAGGAGAATCGCTTGAACTCAGGAGGTGGAGGTTGCAGTGAGCTGAGATCGTGCCACTGCACTCCAGCCTGGTGACAGAGTGAGACTCCCTCTCAAAAATAAAACAAAGGGTACTTCTGTACTGGACACTTAAACAATTCTGGATTGTTTCTGGGTTGATTCTCCACTTCCCTATTCTGAACTCTTCCTCCCCAGGCATGACCCCACACATTGTGGTAAGTAAGTCATTCTCCTGCTGAGTGGATACATTCAGGCCGTCAGCCTCAGAGCCCCCATTTGACCTGCAGACTTAGTTTTCACCCATGGCTGGTATTCTTTCTCCTGATGTCAGAGGGAAATAGTGTTCTTTCTCTTTTTCAAGGCTGACCTAAAGATCCCTCATGTCTTTTTTTCAGGATCTTGCTTCCCTCTAGTTTTAGACTTTCCTTGTGGAATGACACTTCCCTTCAGAGATCAAGTAGAAAAGCTTTACTGTCTATGTCCTGTGGAGGCTTTCCTTGTTGCCTCTCCCTTAGAATCAAATGTGAAGGAGTAGTGCTGAGTTGTATCATAATTCTATTTAGCTTAAGGGAATTAAGCTCTATTCCTGTGGTGAAAGGAGAGATCGGGGTGCAGTAGTGACAAGCAGTTTGGTGTCCACCAGCCCCCACTCAGTGAATTTGTGCTGTGGCCATTATTGTATCAGAGAACTGTGGGAAAAAAATCAAGCAAATGATTTTCAGAATTTCTCTTACACTGACAAATGAGTGAAAAATCCTCTTCAGGAGACTAGGCAAGAGAGTGGAGAGAACTTCTTCTCTATGCTTATGAAAAAAATCTACCAGTGAATAAATTAAATGCCACAGAAAAATAATGCTGGAGACTTAAAGGAACCAATAATATCATGTAAAGGGTAGTGTGCACAAAACAAGACATATTTATATGTGTTTTAAAGAATTTTCTTGATTTTCTTCTTTGGTGACTATAAGCCCTAACTCCCGTATTAGATATGACTCAACTTTACCCTCATTCTCTCAGTTTCTTTCTTTACTTTTCATTCATTCTTGAATCTTTAGCAGTCTGGTTCCTGTCTGTCACTTAGAAGCTATGTGACCTTGGGAATGCTTCTGAATCTCTTGTTGCGTCAGTTTCCTTACTGGAAAAATGAGGATATAGTAGTGCCTGCCCCCTAAAGTAATTTTAAGAACTGTGAAGTTTAAATGACGTAGTAACATATAGCAAAGTAGTGCCCAGCACTTAGGAAGCACTCTTACTGAGCTGTTTGCTGCTGTGGAATCTTCTTACTCTCCTGATATTGTTTTCGCAGAGGTCACCAGTGGCCTTGATTCATTTGTCATACTCTCTATCTTCTTGGTTTCTTTCCTGGTTTTCCTCCCTTTTATCGTTCCCTGGATCTGTTTTCTGTGCCTATGAGGTATGAATTGTTATCTTAAATAAGCGACTTCATACTTAATGCAGTTTCTATGGCAGAAACCTGAGAATTATCTTTTATTTCTCTCTCATCTTGTTTCTACTCAGTTACCAAGATCTGTCTCTTAGACATGAGTGGTTTGTCTAGATTCAGAGCCTTGTCTGTACCTAGTACATCTACTTTGGTTTGGGTCCTCATCCCATCTCATCTGGACCATCTCAGTAGTTTCCTTCATGAGCTCTCTCATTTTCTCCATCCACCTCCCTTTACTCTTAGGCCATTCTTCTTATGGCCACCCAAATTATCTGCCCTTCTGAAACACGGGCATTGGTCTGTTTATCCTTGGTTCACATCAGACAGTGTTTCCTATTACATGTCAGTTAAAGGGCAGATTTAGCATAAATTCCAGTCCTTCGCATATCATCCCAACCTTCCCTTTCAGATCCATTTTCCATCTAACATACCAGTTTTCATTCTCACTTGCCTTTGTTTGTTTCTTCTGCAAGGTATGCTTACTCTAGGCTGTATTATGGACTGCAGGGAGCTGTTATCCTCAGTGCCCTGCCCAGTCCCCTGGCACAGCAGGCACCAATACAAGTCAGGTATTGGCGGAATGGAAGAGTAGATTGTTAGGTATTGGAGTAAAATGTTAGATTTCCTTGAAGTCAGAAAGTTGTATAGTTTGAAATTTAAGTAAAAACTGACTTCTTTAAAAAAAGAAAAAGGTTTGTGTTAATACAGCATTGTACTGTGTTAAATTGAATTTAAAATGTATTTGAGCCCAATTCTGAATCCCTTGAATAACTTAGTATTTAATGGGAAAAATGAAACATAGACATTTTGTTTCATTTGGTACATGTTTCCTATTCTTGGTTAGTTCTTACAGAATTAATTTTTACTGAGAACCTAATGTGTGCAAGATTCTAGGTTAAGCAGTTCAGATGCTACATTATATAAAACACCTGGTATAATACTTGGCATAGAGTAAACACTCAATAAACATGATCTGCTGCTGCCTTTCCTGCTGTCATTACAATGATAATAATTATTTGCAAAAGTTCTGGTGTTTAACTTTTATTCTGATGCTTTGGTAAGATGTTTTTGTTTTTTCTTTATGAATGAGGAAACTGGCATAGGAAGGTTAGTAACTTGCCAAGGGTAGGTATACAGCAAACGAACCAGGGGTGAGATTCATACCCAGGATTGCCTGACTTCTCCATTTCACCATGGAAGGATGAGGAGTCAGACTGAAGGAGTTAAGGACAAAGAGTCATCAGTCCTGGGCATAGGCTGAGACTACACTGAGAGCATTCTCACTGTCCTTTCTGCTTTTAGACTTTCATACCGCTCATCATTTGTGTCCTATTTTCAGACTGCACTTCCCCATAGTCTTTTAGTTGTAGTTTTCTCCACTTAAAAAACAAAAAAACCTCCAGTGACTCTTTGTCAGTGGGACAGATGCAAATTTGTTAGACCTTCTAGGCTCATCAAAGTCTTGATCCTTTCTAGTGCAACAATATTCCCACTTTTCGGGGGAACAGAGGAGCAGGATCAAGTAGAAGTTAATGCCACTCAAACATGAGATTTTCATATTCTATGTAGGTCTTATGAGTGAATGAATAACTTGTGGAGTCTTTTCTTTTTAATTCTATACCATAGGTACTACAGTAGGTGCCAGGCATGCTGAAATTAGTGAAAATATAACCTCTGTGTTCAGGGAATTCATAGTTTAGTAAAAGAACACATGGGGAATAGCCTATAGCCAGCATGTTGAATTTTATAGTAGAAAGGTGTAAAAGGCACAACAGAGTCACTGTTGAGATGATCAACTATGAGGGCATTTGTGGGGAGGGTGGGAGGAATAGTCAGAAAAGGCTTATAGGGGAAGAGGAAGCTAGAGTCAGATCTTACACGTTAAGTAGGAGTTTGTGAAGTGTCCAAGAAGGGTGGAGAACATTCTCAGCAAAAGCACAGAGCTAGACTAGGGTGGAAGGTGGAAAGGTGGGAGATGAGGCAGGAGTGAGCAGTGTCTGACCATGTAGCTCCTTGCATGCTGGCATCTTAGTGGGAATCGGGGCAGTCAGTGGAACCAGAGCAGCAGTCATTCACTCCCATGTACCACTCACAGTGAAAAGAAAAAAAAGCCAGTTTCACTTGTGACTATCCTTGATGAAGTGATAAAAATTATTACTTTTATTAAATTATGACCCTGGAGTCAGTATTTTGTGATAAAATGGGAAATAAAGCACTTTCATGATTGATCTGTGAGCTGAACTAGCTGCCCTTTTCATGGAACACCAATTTTACTTGACAGAATGATTGGCAGACAAACTGGTTTTTCAGACCTGGATATTTGGCAGATCTCTTCTCAAAAATGAACAAAGTAAAGCTGCTGTATCAAGGAAAACAGTTGATAGTATTTGTTGATAATAATAACATTTGAACTTTTTAAAAAAAATTTTTAAGTTCTGGGGTACATGTGCAGATCTTGCAGGATTGTTACATAGGTATACACATACCATGGTAGTTTGCTGCCTCCATCCCCCCATTACCTACATTAGATATTTCTCCTAATGTTATCCCTGCCCATTCTCTCCACCCCCTGCTATCCCTACTCTAGGCCCTACCCGCCAACAGACCCCAGTGTGTGATGTTCCCCTCACTGTGTCCATGTGTTTTCATTGTTCAGCACCCACTTATGAATGAGAACATTTGGTATTTGGTTTTCTGTTCTTGTCCAGATTCATCTGTGTCCTTGCAAAGGACGTGAACTCATCCTTCTTTATGGCTGCATGGTATTCCATGGTGTATATGCGCCACATCTTCTCTATCCAGTCTATCTTTGATGGGCATTTGGGTTGGTTCAACGGCTTCACTATTGTAAACAGTGCTGCAGTGAACATTTGTCTTTATAATAGAACAATTTATAATCCTTTGAGTATATACTCAGTAATGAGATTGCTGGGTCAAATTTCTGTTTCTAGATCCTTGAGGAATCGCCACACTGTCTTCCATAATGGTTGAACTAATTTATACTCGCACCAACAGTGTAAAAGTGTTCCTATTTCTCCACATCCTCTCCAGCATCTGTTGTCTTCAGATTTTTTAATGATTGCCTTTCTAACTGGTGTGAGATGGTATCTCAATGTGGTTTTGATTTGCATTTCTCTAATGACCAGATATGATGAGCATTTTTTCATGTTTTTGGGCCACATAAATGTCTTCTTTTGAAAAGTATCTGTTCATATCTTTCACCTACTTTTTGATGGAGTTGTTTGTTTTTTTTCTTGTATATTTGTTTTAGTTCTTTGTAGATTCTGAATATTAGCCCTTTGTCAGATGGGTAGCTTGCAAAAATTTTTTCCCATTCTGTTGGTTGCCCTTTCAACTTTCAAGTGAATAACTAAAATTTTTGAAAACTTGGATCTGCAACTGTGAGCTTGACAGCTTCCTCCTATCTAGAAGCTTTTCTAATGAGCTTGGTGGTGATACTGATAACCGATTTGTTATTAAATGGTGTGTGTCAGCATTTGGAAGATCTGCATAACTCAGTGAACTCATATTTCCTAACTGAGGAATGCATATTACAAAATTAATGTGGTTAAAAGATCACTCAAAGTGCAAGACAGATTAATGGGTTTTAAAGTAACAAAGGACAGAAAGTTCACTGCCAGTGTTTCATATTCCAGCATTGCACCTAACCTTTAAGAAATGACCACTTGAAGAGATTTGTGTAGTATCAAAGAAGAATACTCCCAATTATCTGTAAGGCAGCCAATTAAAATACTTCTCCCTTTTCCAATTACCTATGTGTGTGAGGCTGGATTTTCCTTTTATACTTCAGCTTAAATTGAATGCAAAAGCAGTTATCAGAATCCATTTGTCTTTTATTAAGTTAAACATTCAAGAGTTGAAAATATAAGTGGTAAAGTAATGCAACTCTTCTCACTAGAATGATTTTTAAAGTTTTAAAAAGTTATTTTTAAGTGAATTAGCAAATATTTGTAAAATTTGTTTCAATTCCTAATATACTAAATATCATTATATATAATACATATAAACAAAAGCTCTTTGAGATCCTCAGTAATTCTTGTAAGTATAAGGGATCCCCGGACCAGATGATTTGAGAGCTGCTGGTCTCGGGGGAAGACGATAGTACCTAAGTGAAGGCTCTCAGGTTCCACTTGTGCTCAAGTTCTGCCTTCTCCAGACCTCTCTGTTTTACCTGGTTCCTTATTATCTCTGGACTTCTATTCTGAGCATGATATTACCATTCATTGTGAAACTTAATCATATGTTTATGGTACCTCTTAATGGATTGAGGTACATACATATTTTATTTCTTCAACACTTTGCAAGTCTAGAGTACAGAAATTTTTATATTTTCTTTGTATGTTTTTTTTCTTAAACCTCAGAATCTAGTACATAGAGATTGTACATTACAATGGATTTTTGCTGAATAAAACCAATTCTGAGATTCCTTCTTAGACGTAGAATTCCAGAGTGGAAAGGGCTTTTGGGCATCAATCTAGTTTGGCCATTTCATTTCATAGATGAGGAAGCAGAAGTCTGGAGAAGTGATATGCCTTGTCCAAGGTCATGCAGCTTTTGTTACTAGGAAATTAACTCCGAGGTCCTTTCCTGGATACTTCCCATCTCATGTTTGTCTTTTAGCACATTCATTAAGGGTGAACTAATAATAAATTAAGGCATAACATCAGGTTGAAGTAAAGCGACCCAGTCTTGTGTCTTAAATTATTATTATCACAAATCATATAACATATTTTCCAGTACACTTTTTTACTTTTCAAATGAAAGAGTCACGTGTATTTGTGAAGTGAAAGTTTTGTAGTCAACAGTATAAACATTGGCTCAGTGTTGTATTGCTGAGTTTGTATGGAAAGTTAACTCAAAGGAGAATGCAGTGGTTTCAATCATGGTTTAATATTAGTGTTGATTTTCCTAGGATGAATGGTGGGCCTTCCCCTGCCTAAGCCATTTACCATTTACCAGCAGAGTCATGAATCTGAGGTCCAGTTTTGATTGACTTCTTCATTAGAGCGCTTAAAATATTACTTTCTTTCCAGGGTCCAAATTCCAAGCCTGTAGTGGCCTTCATTGCTGGTTTAACTGCTCCTCCTGGGAGGAGAATGGGTCATGCAGGAGCAATTATTGCTGGAGGAAAAGGTGGAGCTAAAGAGAAGATCTCTGCCCTTCAGAGTGCAGGAGTTGTGGTCAGTATGTCTCCTGCACAGCTGGGAACCACCATCTACAAGGTGAGCTCCAACAGTGGCCCAAGTGCTCTGAGGTTGCGAGCTTTCTCTGTGTGTGGCCACAATGGGTACTTGGAAATTATGGCCTTTGCTTCTGGGACTTAATTGGTTTTCTGATGTGCAGCTTAATAATTTTTTATCAACTCTGTTAATGTCCTAGTGCCCTAATTGGGCATGACCAGGAATAATATTCTGATTTTAAAGCTTTCTTCTTTAAACATTGGGATTTGTATTTTTGTAAGTGGCAAAATGTAACATACAAAAAAGCATCTTAAAGATTGTGTCATGATTTCCATTTTGAGGGTTTAGGAGGTAGCAGAGAACTGCTTTCTGTTTCGTTACTTGTTTTTTCCTTTGTGATATAGCCACCCTGGCCCCTTAGCTTTCTGTTTCTAGGAACAGAGGGTTGGAGGCTGAATAAGAAGAAATGGAAACTAGATGAAGAAGGAGTTGGGGTGGAAGGAAATCTAAAAAGGATGGGAAGATTGGTCCTGGCTATGTTGTGATACCATTGTTACCTATGGGTTGAAGGAGTGACTTCTTAACTTTTTTTTTTTTTGCTTTTTCCTTTTTTAGTAGGACATTATGGGTTAAAATATTCTAAGTAATTTGATGTCTTTTATAATCTCTTTGCACTGATTTTCGGCTTATCTCTCTGGATGATCATTTAAGGCTGTCTCTCCCCTCATTTTTTTTTATGATGGTATACCCTTGCCAAAAAAAAAAAAAAAAAGCAAGAAGCAACACAAAATTATTTTCTTAAGCATGCTGAAAATAGGTACCAGTTGGTTTCCTAACAAGGAATAGCATTCAGAGAGAATTTCAAAATCCTGATTTGGTGGTCTTCTTTGCCCTTGTCTTAGGGATAAATAAAGTGGACTCTTTGTTTTATTGAATCTTTGCATGATCCTGCTTTTGGAATATGACACTATGTGCCAAAGTGTTTGAAAGAAATATAGGTGGTTAGTGAGTGTGAGAAAGAATTTTATTTGAAGGTGGGGGAAAAGGAGAAAAGCAAATGCTTAAATTCACATTGGAGGTATTGTGTTACCATTTTCTTCCAGTAAGTGGCAGCAGACATCTACGCATTGTATCCTAATTGTTACAATCTAGAAAAACAGGATTTTTGGTATTGTTTCCTTAAACACTACTTTGCTTAAGCTATTTATTTGTTTCAGGTATTTCTAAGGTTCTTAACATTTTATTCAAACCCTAACAATCTGTCTTAGCTTTATTCTCTGAGAAACTGAACAAACCTGTTTCCATTTCCTTATTAGAAGGGCTAGATGTAGTTCGTATATATAGCACTATAGTTTGGATAAGCACAATAAAGTTTCTCAACTCCTAAAATTATTATTATTATACTGCTGTGAAAAAAAGAAATATTATTCAAAACCTCCCTCTCCTTTTCTGGGTTTAGGAAAAATATAAAGTTGAAGCTCTGCATCTCGTTTCGTGAAATTCAAGCTGACACAGACTAATTTAGAAAGCTGTTATTTTGTGTTCAAACACCCTCATCCTGGTACATTTTTCTTCTGTAATTTGGTTGTTCAAAGGATCCTAAAGATAATGGGTTTCAAAACCATTTCGACCATAAATGTAATTTGGATCTTTTATCTTTTTATTCATTCCATCTCTATTCTCTCTTCTGTTTCTGAAGGAATTTGAAAAGAGGAAGATGCTATGAAAGAAAAAAAAATCTCCGAAAACTGTGGAATGGATCATTTAGACATGTGACCCAGCAGCAGTTTGCTTCTGTTGTCTACTCATTATCAGCCTATGTGCCTGGCATTCGTCTTTCAGTGTAACTGGAAGCCAGAACAAAGTGGAGGATGTCCTGAATTAAGATGTTTTCACCTCATTGTATAACAGAGAGAGCCAATAAATCTACCATTTGATTTGAATATGTTTGGGAGACTTATTATTGTTCCACTGTGAAGGATGAGGAGAGCAGGAGAAATGGAGGTGTATTTATGTGTGTATGTGTTTTAATGGGTTCTTTAGAGAACATTGTAACCAAAATCTCTGGGAGAATGAGGCTGTAACAGTTTCAACATGGCATTTGTCTATCTTAGAATGACTTCAGGTATCTTTTGAATTATAGTTTTCTCATGTGTGTACATAATAATCTCCATCGTGCAGGGTAGTTCAAAGGGTTGGAGATAATGCATGAAGTCGCTGGCATGTAATAAGGCAACTTAATTGTCATCAGTGCCTCCATTATCACTACCGTCACCACCACACCATCATTATCATTATCATCATCAGGATCAGAGGCAGAAGCTCATTTATATTTTAGTTTCTGCCTCATTGGGAAATGGAGAGTCTTCACCAATGCCATGCTTTTCTGTGGTTCTGCAGAGGGTTCTACCCTTTTCCATCCAGAGCCTACATTCTTTCTTTGAGGTTTAAGACAGTCACTGCTAGAAAACTGGAAAGCTGTTAGCCATCCTGCTTCATGTTCAAAAGGGAACTTGTTATAGCAGGAAGTAATCCCAGTGGGTAATTGCCACTAAACAAGACAGAGAGGGTGCCTGTCATTAGGAACTTACATTTTGGACCAAAATATTATCAGATAGTATAACTGCCCTGATGGAAACAAATAAGAGCTTCAAAAATAATAATAATATTAGGGAGAAGCCCCTGAATAAAGGCAGACGGAGGGGACGTGAGGTGGGACCTGAGGACTGAGAAGGTACCAGCCATGCAGAAAGGTATATGAGCACTCAGGTAAGGGAACAGCCTGTGCAAATTCAGGGAGGGGGAAGAGCTCATTTTGAGGAGGTGAAGGAATAGTGGGTGGTTTGAGATGGGTTTGGGGACGTTTGAGGGGCCTGAGGAAATGTGTTTTGGGAGCTCGAATGACCATGCCCAGGCTGCTGCTCAGGACACAAAAAGCAGGTGTCAGGTGTCACAGACCAAGGAATTCTGTCCAGACCAAGGTACACATGATGATTGACTTTCAGGTCAAGTAGACTTTAGTTTCTGCTTGTTTCCTCAGCTTGAAAATGTGGATAATGTTTACCATGTCAGGGGGTACCTGGGTATGCGTTATGTTGTGTGTGTGAGCATGCTCATCAAAGGGCAGGCTTGGCTAGGGCTTGGCATGGCTCCATAAACTTGAGTGTATCCTGCTGTTTTGCTTAGGGCGGCCCAGGCTGACATTACTGGCCCAGGGAGGAAGGCATTTCTTCCTTCCTCTAAACCGAGGACCCTATATGGAAAATACCTTGGTTGAACTCACTGGGACTTTGTGACCAGGACACAACTCAGATGATAGGTAAGTGACCTGTTTTAGCGCAGGCTACTATAACAAAATACGATAAACCAGATGGCCTAAACGTTTATTTCTCACACTTCAGAGGCTGGGAAGTCCACTCTCAGGATCCAGCAGGGTTGGGTTCTTGGTGAGGGCCTCTCCCTGGTCTACAGACAGTAATGTTGTGTCCTTACAAGGTTAAGAGCTAGCTAGCTTGCTGTCTCTTATAAGGGCATTAATCCCATTCAGGAGGGTTCTGCCCTCATGACTTACAAGTCCCACCTCACAATACCATCGCATTCTGATTAGGGTTTCAAAACACAAATTTGGAGTGATGTAAATATTCAATCCACTGCATGACCCTAACAGAAGACATCCTTTTCAGAGTCTGCCCACACCCAAGGCTCCTCTGGGATTGCCTCAGCACCCTGCCCTATCCCCTGAGCATCTGTCCCAAGACTACATGTCTCTCTTCACTCCTCTGCTCCTGTTACCTAAACTAGGGAACTCAGTGTCCCCATGCCTCTTTCATTTTCCACCACCACCCCCACCTCCATCTTCCCATTCCCTTTTATCTTCCTTTTGCCACCTACCCTCTCCATTCTTCCTAGGATCCTATGAGTCCACCTTCTCCTGACCAGCTCTCTCACCTCTCCCCTCCTACAACCACCACTGCCTGTGGTCTGACAGCTCAAACAGCAGTGGGTGAAATATTAGGTTCTGGTGCTTCCTATTTCAGTTTTATTAACAAAAACAGTGAAAAGGCAACTCACAACTCCAGTACATTTGAGAAACTTCTGTTATGCAAACTTTAAAACATTTACAAAAGAATTGTGATAACATAATGTACTCCCATGTACCCATCACCTAGCTTTGAAAATTATCAACATTCATTATTGTATGATCAGTAAGTATCTCCAGTGCACTCATGTCCCAGAGTGGTGATGTTATTGTAAGAGTACATGCCTGTTTTGAAGATTGCTAGAAGATGCTAGCTTGAGGATATTCATAGATGTCCTTTAACATGTGGGGTAAATTCCCCTTTATTCTAAGTTAGCTAAATGTCTTTGTTAATGCTGTGCGGCCTTTTTTTTTTTTTTTTTTTTTTTTTTTTAATGGGGAAGGAGTTTCCCTATGCTTCCCAGGCTAGTCCCAAAATCCTGGCTCAAGCAATCCTCCTACCTTGACCTCCCAAAGTTCTGGGATTACAAGCATGAGCCACTATGCTCAGCCTTGTTGATTTTTAAAATCACGAATGGCTGCTGAATTTTTTCCAGTGATTTTTCTGAATCTATTGAGATGACTATGTATATTTTTTACTTTGCTTTGTTAATATGGTCCATTTAAATGTTTGATTTTCAAATGTTAGCTTGCATTCCTGTTTGTAATTGCCACTTGGTCATGATCTTATCCTTGTCCTACATTGATGGATCAGCTTGCTAATAGTTTGTTAAAAATTTTTATGAACATCATCATGAGGGGTATTGATCTTTATTTTCTTGTAAAAAATTTCATACATGTCCTTGCCAAGTTTGGTATCAGGGTTATGTTGGATTTCTACAATAATTTGGAAAGTATTCTTTTTTCTTCTGCTTTCTCAAAGAGTTGGTGTAAGGTTGATATTGTTTCTTCCTTAGGTTTAATATAATTCACTAGTAAAACCATCTGAGCTTGAAATTTACTTTGTGAAAGCTTTTGATTATAAATTCAATTTCTTTGATAGATAAAGGGCCTTTCAGATTTCCCATTTAACCTTGTACCATTTTTTTGGTTTCTACTCCCTACTGCTTATTGGAGAAGACCTTTAAGTGAAAAGCTACAAACTCAGAATCTATCTCACCTGTCATAGTGACCTCTTCACAGGTAATCTCCTTCACTGTTTGCATGATTTTGGTCACTCTACAATGCTTTCAGGTAATTGTTGTCTTATAAAGAAATTGTCCAGATTTAATAACTATTATCTGCAGGAAGGTTAGTTAGATCAAGCTATTCCATCATTGCCAGAAGCTGGAACTGACTGCATCTTTTAACAGAAATGAAAAACCCCCTCTTCTTGGCCAGCACTGCCACTACCCTAGAATGAGTAGCAGTGAACAGGGCAAGGCATGTCGTTCTCACATGTAAACAGATTTTATTTTACTGAGGGTGTCAGATTTCACCCTGTCCTGTGAAAATCACATGCAATGGCTTTCAGATACATCCACATCACGGGTGAAGAAGTCCAAGGCCAAGATTTTAGCAGATTTCTGTAGCCTAAAGCTCTCTTGGTCACTTCTGGTCTGGTGCTGCATGGCCACTGTTTTACTGCTTTGAGTATCTCATACATTTCCCATATCCCTAGGTCCATACTTCCCCAATGTAGAATGTAGCCCATTCTTGAATTCTCCACAACACATTCTGGAAGCTTAGTTTGTGGCGGACCTTTTTCAAGAGAAGCAGCAGAGTGTGCTCAAGCTGGGAATATCAGTCATACCTTTTTTGAGTCATACCAAGGCCACAAAGAAATCCTTTCCAGGGCACTCTTCTCCTGCAACTCCTGTTGCAAGCCTTCACCTGTCTCAGGCTGAGTTACTACTTTTCCCTTCCACCCCAAGCTCCCCTGCCGCAGCTCTGCGTCTCTACACTGCTCCAGTGCCAGCCATTGCCAACTCTGAAAGTTACCTTCATTTCCTCTGCGGAGCCTTTAGCACTTACCGCATCTTTGCCCCAGCATGTCCCAGCTTTTCAGGATGTCCTGATCTTCAAAATCAAATACATTAACACTCTCTAAACAATCACAATCACAGGTGTCCCCCTGGGGGGACAAAAATACAAACTACATTACAAAATAGGACTCTCTTTTTGTCCTGTTTCTCCAGACTACAACCTGTAATCTGGCTGATTCCAGTTCAGTGTTATATTCCATCACCAATTCACCACCACAAACTAGGTGTCCTACAGTTCAATTCAATTCTGACACTACCTGAAGTTAACACCGACCTCATGGGGTAAGGGACTCAGCCCCACAAGGCTGTTCCCACTTCCAATGCCAGCCAAAAGTCTTGATTGTGCCTTTGCCACCCACAGTTCTGTCTTATTTGGCTACAAATCTGGGGCTTCCCATAATCCCGTTCAGATTCAATAATTTACTAGGACAATTCAGAGCTCTCTGAAGGCACCATACTTATGATGATTGCAGTTTTATCATAAATAATACAACTTCAACAGCCAAATGAAAGAGAAAGGCAAAGTCAGAAGGACCTTCTATTCCTGCAGGGTTGAGGTGTACCATCCTCCTGGGACACAATGTTGGTGCTGAGAGAGTAGAAAGGAGCTGAGATATTTCCCAAGAATAAAGAACGCTGAGTGGTAAAATAGGATTAACTGGAAATGATTACCATTTTTGGCCCCAGATCCCTTTTCAAATTCAATGAATGCTATGGACTCTTTGCCCAGAAATACATACCCTTGGACATCTTGGGTCCCAAGGTTAGATCCCTTGACTTAAAGCTCTTCCCTGAGGCATATGTATCATAATATTCAGCTCTTGGAGAAGGAAGGACTAAATCTTACATGAGAATTACAGGATTCATTGTGTCCCTCATCGTTGAAGCTGGTCTATCCTATTCAGGCAATTTACACCTGCCGCTAGAAAGGTGAGCATAATTTCCCACTGTCAATCCTTTGGAAGCACTTTTGCCTGTTTCTAATTGGCTTTGTTTGGTCCTGTCTTTTCTAGGTTCTGACTTTCTGGTTTTGCATCTCCTACTTTGATTCCTGGTCTGACTCTTAGACTGGACATTAGGAGCTATTCTCCTATGTTGAATGTTGGCTTTCCTCAGCGGATTTTGGCTTGGGTGACCCTTTAGTTTTCACCACCCTGAATTGTCCCTGGTAGGTGTCAGATGGCACACCCAAAAGTGAAGCTCCCTGGGATCAGCAACAGTGAGAAGTCATTACCATCTTTAGGCCCGAATTGGCAGGGAGTGGGAACTATTCCTAAAGCTGGTGAGAGGCCTCTGGCAGAAGCTGTGGCCCTGTGTAGAGGAACACAACCACTACCCAACTCAAACCTGACACAGAGGGGTGAGGGGAATAAATGCGCTGACCTCACACCTCTCGGAGCTCCTGTCAGTAGGAAGATTGGCTGAACTCAACTGGAAGTCAGAGAGTGGGCAAGTGCCGATTATGCCATGCCAAGAGCAGTCTCCTGGGGGCACACAGCAGGGCAGGGAAGGGTGGAAAATGGATCCAGAGGGCTGACTAGGAAAATCCCAATTCCATCTACCCTGACTTTCACACTTGGCCAACATCCTGGCCAGCGTGGCAGCAGGTCCATTTTTCAGGGAATTTGCGGAGAAACTAGATATTAGATACTGTGGAGGGTTAGTGTGGGACATATTTGGGGCAACACCTGATGCCTCCATGGAAGTCCTTGGTGGAATTTGGCATACACCCTATACCAAGTGGTATTCTCCAGGAAAAAGAGAAAAAGTTAATAATATTTGATGTGCTCTCGGAGGTTTTGAAAGATAAAAGGGCATTTGCAGGGAAGTGTGCAATGGTATAAGGTTTCTTGAGTGTCCCATGAGACAAGTAAAGATAGCTTTAGGACTCTTCAGGAAGTGAGGGTTATAGCTGCAGATGAGCACCCTGGAGCCCAGGAGGTGAAGGGCCTGGGACCTGAGAGGGGAGAGGTCAGGAGGCTGGACCAATGCGGTGTCCCTGGAGAGTCCAGGACTCACACTGTAGTTTCCCAGAGTCCTGATGGTTATCATGCAGTTGTAAGTTTTTTGGTCCTAAGCTGCTCTCTGACTGGGTTTTCTTTTTCTTTTATTTTTTCAGTTTTTATTTTATTTTGTTTTTAATTTTTTACCTTCAACTTTTATTTGAAGTTCTACGGTACATGTGCAGGAAGTGCAGGTTTGCTATATAGGTAAACATGTGCCATGGTGATTTGCTGCACAGATCAACCCATCACCTATGTATTAAGCACTGAATCTGTTAGCTATTCTTCCTGATGCGCTCCCTCCCTGCCACCCAAGGACAGGCCCCAGTGTGTGCTGTTCCTCCATGTGTCGAAGCGTTCTTATCGTTCAGCTCTCAAAGCGTTTCTCCCAAGGTCACCTGGTAGGAAACATTTTGCCCAGAGCAAGGTAGGCAGGATGGGACTTCTCCCTGAGGCTCACAGGCAGGTAGCACTGGCCAAGGACACAGTTCCCTTTGTGTGGTTTCTATGTGGTTTGTCTTTGTCTCTTATTTCCTGGATGACAGAGAGGGACTGTAACTGAGAGTATCTCTAAAGATTGACCTAGCTTTATTTTTCAGACAGGAGAGCTGAGATTTGTGGAGATAAAGTCTAAAATCACAACTGAGTTGGTGACAAACTGAAATTTGAACTGGGGTTGCCTCTTCTGGCTCCCAGACCTGTACCTCACTTTGGCAAAGGGCCAGCCGAGGGCATATGAGCCAGCCATCAGTGCAGAGAGCATATGAGCCAGTCAAAGTGGCTCAGAATAGGCAGCGTTTTTAGGGACATCATACGCCACAGAAAGTTATTCAAACAGAGTGAATTATACTTGTGACCTACTCTCTTTGAATTTTGCATATTCTAGAAGTGGAATAGGTTTGCATTGAGATAGGGGGCACAGTCAGAGTGTGGTCTGTGGCCATGAGACGGAGTCAAACCGAAGGGCTGGGCAGGAGTCAGGACCTTGCCTTTGGCTTCAGGGGCTCAGGGCTCAACTCTTCTCATTAATGAGCTGATCACGGATGATTGAGATGGACGAAGCAAGAGGGTTGTGGTAGCTTTAGGAAAGGCTATTGGAAAATGAATGGCAGTTCCACATCAGTTATACTTCATCAAGAATTCCATCAAACCTCTTCAGGGCTGGATACCTCTGATGTCAGCTCTGTCCTGTCTGGAACTGAGATTTGAAATTGCTCATGATCAAAAGCCTGGTTAGGTATGCTGTAATCCAAGGGAAAATTGAGCTGATAATGTAAAGGTCAGTACTCATAGCTTTTATTCAAACAAAAGAGTTCTACCTTTTAATAACTTTTTAGCTCACTATTATTCTGACATTATGGAAAGGAAGGCATCATCGTAGTGGCTGAATTAATGATGTTTCAATATTTGAGAACTTTAATTTTGAAACAGGGTAGGGAAGTCCTCTGCAATATGATCTGGTTGGTTTCTGGTGATTCCTAGCAGTTGGGGAAAGTTAAGCAGTAACTCAGAGAAGAGTATGTCCCCTCCAACCAGGCATTGCAGGTGACAGGTTTCCAGTGATGGGATGAAGTAAAGGAGGTGCCCACAGGAGAGTCATCCTCAAATATCATCCAAGATTGGTGCTGTACAGTTGGACAAACTCTAAGATAAACCATGTATGTTTTGTCCTTCACTCGGACCACCTCACCTGCTTAAAGTCCGTCTTCTTACAAGTCTATACTTTAACCCAAATGCCACCCCTCCTTCCATCAATATTCCCCAAACCCCACTGTCCACCCCAAATCTCTTAGGGACTATGATTGATATTTGACTTCTGTGACCCAAATTATCTGTGCTCCTCATGGCGTTCAGCTGGGCCTACAATTGGTATTTCCTGCATCTATCTGTCTTGTGCTTCCCAAGCAGACTATGTTTCTGAAGGGCAGAGCCTGCATTTTATGTTTCTGTGTGTCTCTTGGAGTCATACCCTATACCTACTTGGTGTTCAATAAATATTAAACAATAAATGATACTTTTTAGACCCAACTCTGCAGGGCTCAAAGGAATTGTTTTATGCACAAAGTTAAGAAATAAAAAGCCAGACTCCAGCAAAATCACTTTCTTTTGCATTCTTCATTTTGATGAAGTCTCTAAGGTGTGTTTTTCTAGATTCTTTATGCCCCTAATATACTCCAAATTACCTTATATTTCTGTTTTATCTAATAGATAGGAGGTGACATGTAAGGATACAGAGCCCCGGTCACCTAGAGTCATATACCAAAATCTGTCAGAGTAATCTCAAAGACGGATCACACCAGAACATTTTATTAAAGGCATTTACCTTGCACCAGGTAATTAGGCACCATAAAGTTAATTCATACTGGAAGGAAGCAACAGCAATGTGGGGTGTATGTAATTCAGCCGGTTGAGACAATGATGATTAGGATTGCTCTGGGAGAAACTACCATATATCATTCTGATCCAGGCACTATTTGGAGGTCATTGAACAGATGCCATTTGAGATACTGCTATATACTAGGAAAAGAGAAAAGTGAGAAAACAGCAGATTTGAAATGATTCATATTCTGTGTCCAAGGTATTTAAACCCATAAACTCTTCAACCTGCCCTCATTGCGGGGACATTCAAAGTTAATCCGTTGAACCTTCAACCTGAACTCAAATTAACCTACACTTTTTGCTTTTACACAGTAAGCAGATAAATGGTAATAGTTAAGGATGTGTCTCCCTCTAAAAGCAGTTTTTAAAAAATGAGGGCTGACCCATTTCTCTTTTGCAATCATTAGTCACCTGAGTTACTTTAGGGCAGTTGGCTACTCAGAATCAGCTCACAGGAATCCAGCATTCATTCAGCTTTCATCCAGCCACAGCCAAATCCTGCTCTTAGCCTTCTTTGCTGAAAAAGACCATTACCACATGGCCACAACCACACCTACAGAAATTCTGCCCTTTACTTCCTCACCAGCTCTGTTTACACCTATAAAATCAAACTTGAGTAATTGCTAAGTCCATCTAAACTGTCTTACACAGAGGAATGGTTTATTATTATACATAACATATGCGTGTATATGAACACACACACACACACACACACACACACACACAATCTGCAAAGATGCAGCAAGCAGCAGAATCTTGGGGATCGAGTGCACCCATTTCTCTCACAAGGCAGTCTTTCCATTAGAGTCTGTGAGATTGTCCTGCTTTTATAAGATGTCATAATTTCAGATTTCTCTTTCTCAGAAATTACTAAGACAGATGAAAAATGCTCAATTTCTGAGACCGACAAGTGTGTCTATCTAATTCATAGCCGTAGCCTCAGAATCTGGTACACAGCAGATGTGAAATACTCCTTAGGTCGTGCCCATGGACTACTAAGTGGTTTATAATAGTCAATGAATATGATACATTTAAGATATAATCTAATAAATACATGTACATTTGTTAAATGACTAAATGAGTTCTGACTGCCTGCACTATTGCTCTCTTCTGGCTGCTGGCCCAAATGGGAATGAGTGTGGTTAGAAGGGAGTGTTAGGTCTTAATTAGGCAGTTCCACTGGGAGGCACTCACCTTACTCAAGGCAATAGGAGCAGGATGCAAATAGAGGTAGCTGGGCAGGCTTACCAAGGGGCCAATCAAGCTTAAGCCTCAAGGCTTCTTATTGCCCTTGCCCTTCCAAAGCTCTGTGAGGGGGTCCTGGCGATTCTGTATTCCCTACCTTGCATTCCTTTAAAAAAACTATTTAATGAACACATCCACCACCACCCATAGTTACCATTTGTGTGTGGATATGTGCGTGTGTGTGTGTATGTGTGTCTGTGGGTGTGTGTGTGTGTGTGGTGTGAGGACACTTAAAATCTGTCATCAAATTTTAAGTACAGCACAGTGTTATTAACTATAGTCACCATGCTGTACAGTAGATCCCCAGAACTTCTTAATCTTATCACTGAAAATTTGTGCTCTTTGACCAACATCTCCCAGTCCTACCCCCCTCATCCCTCAGCCCCTGGTAACCATCATTCCATTCTTTGCTTCAGCGAATTTGACTTCATTAGATTCCACACATGAGTGAGATCATGTAGTAATTTGCCTTTCTACCTCTGGCTTATTTCACTTAGCATAATATCCTCCAGGTTCATTCACGCTGCTGCAATTGGCAGAATTTCCTTCTTTGTAAAGGCTAAGTAATATTCCAGTGTCTGTGTGTATACAGTCATGCACTGCTTAACAGTGGGGAAATGTTCGGAGCAATGTGCCATTAGGTGAAACTGTTATGTGAACATCACAGAGTATACTTACACACAAACCTAGATAGCATTACCTACTACATATCTAGGCTCTGTGGTATAGCTTGTTGCTCCTAAGTTACAAACCTGTATGGCATGTTAATATGCTGACTACTATAAGCAATAGTAACACAGTGCTAAGTATTTGTGTATTTAAATACATCTAAACATAGAAAAAGTAAAGTAAAACTACAATATACAAGAAAAAATTAGTACAACTGTATTATCATGTTTTTACTGTAACATTTTAATTTTATCAACATTTAAAGTTTTTAACCATTTGATTCTTTTATAATACCACTTGGTATAAAACACAAATGTATTGTACAGCTGTACAAAAGTAATTTCTTTTTTTGTCTCCTTATACTATAAGCGTTTTACCATTTATTTATTTATTTACTTACTTACTTACTTATAAGTAGACTTGAGGTTTTGCCATTTTGGCCAGGCTGGTCCCGAACTCTTGACCTCAGGTGATCCACCCTCCTCAGCCTCCCAAAGTGCTGGGGTTACAGGCGTGAGCCACCACGTCTGGCCAAAAAATTTTTATATTTTTACTTTTAAAACATTTTTCTCAAAAACAAGGAGACAAAACGCACACATTAGCCTATGCCTGCATAGGGTCAGGATCATCAATGTGACTGTCTTCAGTCTCCATATTTTGTCCCATTAGAAGATCTTCAGGAGCAAAAACACACATGGAACTGCCATCTCCTAAGATAACAATACCTTTGTCTGGATAATTCCTGAGGGACCTGCCTGAGGCTCTTCTTGAGGAGGTGTCGCTCTTTTCAGAAATATGTCCATAGTGGCTTGCTTGGTTTAGTTCTTTTTTTCATTGCAGATTGGCTTGTAAGCATATAATGCACCATGAACATTCCTCTCTATTAATGAAAAGCTTTCAGCGTGAGGGGCCATGTTTTCAAACTTTTTGAGGAGCTTGTTGAGGTCTGCAAAAGCTTCTGCTAAAGCATTCACTGTGAATTTTTGGGGAGGTTCTTTTTCCTCTCCCACAGTTTCCTTTTTCTTGCTTCTTCTTCAACTATGTGTTCCTACTCCATCCTAATCTTATGTGGTTCATCATTGACCAAGATGTTACGTGGCTCATGACCACCTATACCAGTTTTTTTTAATCCATTTATCTGTTGAAGGACACTTAAGTTGTTTTCTTATCTTGGCTATTGAGATCAATGCTGCAATAAACATGAAGATATATTATAGATATCACTTCAAGATACTGATTTCATTTCCTTTGAATATTTACCCAAAAGTGTATAACCTGAAGTGAGATGGCTGGATTGTGTAGTAGCTCTATTTCTAATTTTGGAGGAACACCCATGCTGTTTTCCATAATAGTGGAATTTACATTCCTATCAACAGTGTGCAGGGGTTTCCTTTTCTCCACACCATCACCAACCTTTGTTATGTTTTTTTTTTTTTTTCTCTTTAATAATAGCCATTCTAACAAGTGTGAGGTGATATCTCATTTCGGTTTTGATTTGCATTTCCCTAATGATTAGTGATGTTGAGCACCTTTCCATATACCTGTTGCCTACTTGCATGTCTTCTGTTTCCCATTTTTTAATTGGGCTATTTGATCTTCGCTTTTGAATTGTGTGAGTACCATATATATTTTGGATTTTAATAAAATCTTTATCACATACGTGGTTTGAAAATGCTTTCTCCCATTTTGTAGGTTGCCCTTTCATTTTCATTGTTTCCTTTGCTGTGCAGAGACTTTTAGTCTGGTGTATTTCCACTGGTTTATTTTTGCTTCTGTTGCCTGTGCTTTTGGTGTCATGTCTAAATAATCATTGCCAAGACCAACGTGAAGGAGTTTTCCCATTTTCTTTTAGGGGAAACGGTAAAACTCCTAAAAGAAACTTTAATACATTTAGATGTAATGTAAGGATCCAATTTCATTCTTTTGCATGTGGTTATCCAGATTTCCCAACACCATTTATTGAAGATACTACTGAAGTTACTATTGAATTTACTATTGAAGTTACTGTCCAGATTTCCCAACATCATTTATTGAAGATACTATTGAAGTTTGATAATTATACCTCTGTAATATAGTTTGAAATCCCTGCCAGTATCACGCTGTTTTGATAACTATACCTTTGTAATATAGTTTGAAATCATTGTGATGCTGCCATCTTAGTTCCTTTTCTTTTTTTCTTTTTGAGACAGGGTCTCACTCTGTCACACAGACTGGAGTGCAACAGTGTGATCCCAGCTCACTGTAGCCTTGACTTCCCAGGCTCAGGTGATCTTCCAACCTCACCCTCCTGAGTAGCTGGGACTAGAGGTGTGTGCCACTATGCCCAACTAATTTTGTATTTTTTGTAGAGATGGGGTTTCACTATGTTGCCCAGGCTGGTCTTAAACTTCTAGGCTCAAGTAATTCACCCATCTTGGCCTCTCAAAGTGCTGGGATTATACACATGAGCCACCACGCCCGACCCCATCTTAGTTCTTTTTGCTCAATATTGCTTTGCTTATTAGGGGTCCTTTGTAGGATTATTTTTCTACTTACATGAAAAGTGTCATTGGAATTTTAATAGAGATTACATTGAATCAGTCTGCAGATTGCTTTGGGAGACATGGACATCTTCACAATATTGATTCTTTCAATTCATGCTCACAGGATATTGTTCTATTTATTTGTGTCTTCTTTAATTTTAATTTAATTTAAATTTTTAAGAGACAGTTCTCACTATGTTGCCCAGGCTGGTCTTGAACTCCTGGGCTCAAGCAATTTTCCCCTTTGCAGTGTCCCAAAGTGCTGTGATTACAGGCATGAGTCACTATGCCTAGCCTCTTCAATTTCTTTCCTGAATGCCTACAGTTTTCAGTGTTCAGATCTTTTACCTTATTAGTTAAGTTTATTTGTAAGTATTTCATTCTTTTTGATGTTGCTGTAAATGAGCTTATTTTCTTAATTTTGGGGGGCTTGTTCATTGTTAGTATATAGAAATGGTACTGATATTGTCATGCTGATTTTGTATCCTGCAACTTTACTGAATTTATTAGCTCTAACAGTTTTTGGTGGAGTATTTAGGGTTTTCTATACATAAGATAATATCATCTGCAAACAGACAATATAACTTCTTTTTCAATTTGGGTACTTTTTTTTTCCTTTTCTTGTCTATTTGCCCTGGCAAGGACTTCTTGTGGTATATTGAAGAGTCAAGAGTAGGCACACATGTCTTGTTTATGATCTTTAGCTTTTAGCTTTTTTTCTTTTCTTTTTGCAGTTTTCCTCTGGAATACCTCACCTGTTATTCTCTTTGCTTCCTCAGCCTACATACACTGTTAGACTGAACAGTTTCTTCCCAGCTATTCTTTAGGTCTATCTTCTCAGATCCTTCAAATCTATATTTTGACCGTCTCCCTGCCCTTACTAATTTTCTTTCAGTAGTAGCCTGCTGATTTCTACTCTACCAATTATCATATATATTTGGCTTAGAGTTTGATATGGTTTGGCTCTGGGTCCCCAGCCAAATCTCATCTGGAGTTGTAATCTCCACGTGTCAGGAGAGGGGCCTTGTGGGAGGTGATTGGATCATGGGAGTGGATTTCTCCCTTGCTGTTCTTATCATAGTAAATGAGTTCTGATGAGATCTGATTGTTTAAAAGTGTGTGGCATTTTCCTCTTCTCTCTCTCTCCTGCTTTGCCATGGTAAGTTGTGCTTGCTTCCTGTTCACCTTCTGTCAGGATTTTAAGTTTCCTGAGGCCTCCTAGCCGTGCTTCCTTTACAGCCTGTGGAACTGTGAGTCAATTAAACCTATTTTCTTCATAAATTTCGCAGTTTCAGGTAGTTCTTTATAGCAGTGTGAGAACAGACTAATACAGAGTTATACGCATACTTATCTGTTTAATATCTATCTCTCCCATAAGGTTGGTGAAACTAGAATAACCTATTTGGTTTATCCACATTGACCATAGTAGACTCAGTGTCTGGCACATAGTATGTGCACATTGAATGTCTAATGAATAAATGAACAGATGCTTTCATGGCACTGAGTGAAATCATATTGCATTATGGTTTACTTTGCTTTGTTTATTTTGCATGTTTTTACATTATTATTTCTTTCATTGTACATTCCTGCTCTTAGAAGGCAGGAACCATGTGTTTTTGTATCATTTGTGTCAGGCACATAGATAAGTGCTTAAAGACATAACAGTTTAAAAAAATCCTCTTATGCTCTCCCAGTGCTAGTGCAGTACATATACTGTGATATTGCCAACTATTTGCTCTGAGGTGCCTAGGGCCTACCTTGGCATGCATGGTTTATTTTCCACTTTAGTAGCTGAGCTAGGGAAAGAATCTCTGAGCTCATGCTGCTCTTGGTATCTTCTTCCCTGTCCTTGTTGGCACCGAAGCAATAAATTCATGTTTCCTTTGTTGGCAGCTCTAAGCAGCACCTAATACACTGGAGCTGTGATCCTCAGATTGTGCACAGGAGACTGCTGGGAAAACTTCCAACACCTGGGCCTCACACCGTAGTGATTACAGCATAACCTAGGTGGTGGGTGCACCACTGAGGGGTTTTGAATTCTCTCAGGTGATTCTAATGTGCAGCCAGGGTTGAGACTATTGGGGAAATAAACATGGCTGTGGCATCTTCTGGAGATGTTTTCGTAGAGTCTCTGCTGAAACTGGTCTAATTTTTGTGTTACAAACTCAAGCAGAGAAGCTTTGCTCCCAGGCTATGATCCATTTTTGTCATACACAAATGTGGAAGGAATAACCCCCTAAAGTCCCTGCGGCTTGCAAAACTTTGAAAGAAAAGTAGAACTTTGTGGCCTGGAGTTTCTCCTTTGATTCCCTACACTCTCTAGTCAGCAGAGCAGGCAGGATTAAATGAGGTGTGCAGCCTGTGAGGCCAACGTGATTTGGAACTTGATTATTTGGGGAGTCAGAATAGTTACAACAGAATTGTCACCAGGTGAAACAGAAGTGACATTTATCTAGCCTTGGGCCTTTCAACCTGGGATTCTGGGTGCTGGTTCAATTTGCAGTCAGAAGGCCTACATTTGATTCTCAATATTAATACTTACCATATGTGTGATTCTGGGCAAGTTACTTAACTCTCTGAGCCTCAAATCTTTATTTGCCAAATGGGAAGAATGGTATATGTGTCACTGGATTTTCTTGTGAGGATTAAATGAATAATGTTTGTAAAATGATGGTACTGAGTACATAGCAAATACTCAACAAGTGATATCTGTTGGTAATAATAAAAGCAAATATAAGCTCTTGGCATACTTTACATGGCTAGGTTGTAGAGTCTGTGACAGTAGGAATAATTTTATTGGTGTTTCTACTCCCAACCCCTGCTGCAAATCCTAATGACATGTATAAAACTGAATTGTTTCCTAGCAATTGTTTTGTAATTGATGTAAAAAATGTTTAGATCAAGCTTGTCCAATCCGTGGCCTGTGTTGGCTTGGAATGCAGCCCAACACAAATTTGTAAACTTTATGAAAACATTTTGAGTAGTTTTTGCAATTTTGTTTTAAAGCTCATCCGCTATCATTTGTGTTAGCAAATTTTGTCTGGCCCAGGACAATTCTTCTTCCAATGTGGCCCAGGGAAGCCTTTAAAGATTGGACACCCCTGGTTTAGATGAAGCGTTTGGGTCTTCCTACATATTGGCATAATGTGAATCCAACCAGTCTGTCTTATAAAGTTAGAAACATCCTTCGTTTTTTTTTCTTTTTTTTTTGATACGGAGTCTCGCTCTGTCACCCAGGCTGGAGTGCAATCGTGCTGTCTCTGCTCACTGCCAACTCTGCCTCCCAGGTTCAAGTGATTCTTTTACCTCAGCCTCCTGAGTAGCTGGGATTACAGGCATGTGGCACCATGCCTAGCTAATTTTTGTATTTTTAGCAGAGACAGGGTTTAACCATGTTGGTTAGACTGGTCTCGAACTCCTGACCTAGTGATCTGCCCACCGTGGCCTCCCAAAGTGCTGAGATTACAGGTGTGAGCCACCATACCCAGCTGGTAAATCCTTCTAATTAGAAGCTATACCTTAATTTCCCCCAACAGAAAGCAAGTGTGGTGCATATAGGGTTGTCTTCACTAAATACACTTCTCGTGACTTTATTGATCACACAGACATTTGGAGTCTTTCTGATGACTTTAAGTCTCTGGCCAAGGACAGCCTATGTGTGGCTGAGTACGGCTCTGTTGAGTCAATGATTTTCACCTGGCTGAACATTAAGTCACCCGAGAAGCTTTTAAAAATCCTGATGTCCAGGCTCCAGATTCTTTGATGATGAGACTCAGGGATCGTGTCTAACTGAATGGTAGAGCCTGCAAATCTAAATACAATACTGCATTTCCTAGACTCCCTTAAATTTTGATTTTACGAATGACTCAGCTTTCTCCTAGCTGATACACTCATGCAAGATTAGAAGAAGGACGTGAACATTGTGAGGCAAATATAGTTGTGGAGGTGCTTTAAAAAAATTCTGTAGCATCTGTAGCAGAGGGCCTAGTGTCTGGTTTCAGCTTTGCGGTTTCAGCTATTGAGAAGCAAATATTTATATTTAATTGCTGATAAAGATCACAGCCGAAGTAGCAGTTTTGGTGCTAACTGGTAGCTTCTTGATCCCAGCTTCCTAATCACAGCATAGGCAGCAGCTGCCTAGGTAGGCAAGTTCTACATTGTTTTGAGGGTCATTCCTGGGAGCTCAGCTCAATTATGTTAGTTTTTTTAGTGAGTCGCCAAATAGTGAATTCTAAGTTCCTTCATACTAAATCTTGCCAGAATGAGTTCTTGTGTGTGCTCTGAACCTGGAGTAATGTAGAAATCACTGCTAGAAGTGATTGTAGGCAACAAACATTTAGGGATGGGAATCTGGGGTGGATTCCACAACTTAGTTGGGTTTGAAGGCCCCTTGGGTTCCAGTAACCAGTAGAGGAGGGGCTGCTGGTAGATCATGGCCAGGAGAAATGAAACTTTAAGTTACATAAGTTCCAGGGTAAGCAATAGTGTCTATTGGACTCCTGGCTCTCATGGACTGAGTGACTATATAGTTGGAGTAGGAATACAAGGACCATGGGATGTGCTGGCTACTTACGACAGCATTTGAAAACTTAAAAAGATTGGAGTTTCAAATGTTCATTTTGAGGCTTAGAGAACTAAGTTTCTTCTGCCCTAAAATAATCTATTTTGTTGTTACAGAGTTATATAATCAAAATCATCTGCAGTGTCTGGTGTGTGTGTGTGTGAGGGGGAGGGGGCTGAGGGAGTTAATTAATTACAACAGAGGTGGAGCTCACAGCCTCACCAGAACACCTGTGAAAGTTGAGCATTTATGAGAAGGCGTGGGTACCTAAAATTGGGAATTAACCACATTTGGGAGGATTTGGAGAACGCTGACTCTCTCAATCTTACTGAGTCTCCCTTATACCAGGGGCCTATGTTTCTTGTATCTTGGACTCTGCAAATACCCTCTTTCACCAAGCAGACACGCCCATGAGACAGAGAGGGTGGTGTGGACACGGGGAGGGAGGTGCTTCCCTTCTGCTGCTGCCAATTATGGCAGAGGCAGTGTGGTACTGGAACCAGCATTTGTGGCGCAGCTCCCTGATTCCTTGGCTTGCTTTCTGATATGGCAGAGGCTCTCTGGGAAGGTAAGTTTTAATGGGTTGTTTTAAAAGTTGTTCTTGAAATCTCAGCCTTGAGCCTGCTCTTTTGGCATTACACATAATAATTTTTTTTTCTGTCTCAAGTAGTTAGAGTAGATTCTGTGTTCTGCAACTAAACCCAGATACAGAGGGATAACACATTAATTTATCATCAGCTTTTAAAATTCCAGCTCAAATTTCATGATTAAAATCCTTTAAAGGCTTTAAAGGACCTGTTTTCTAGCCCCTAGAGAAATAGCTCCTCACAACCATAAAAGGCAGATGGGTAGGTTCTGCTTGAATCACACCAGGGATAAGTTTTTTAGGTAACTCATTCTATTTTAAACAAATTCCAACCATTAAAGAAATTAGACTTGTCCCAAGAACCTATTTGTAAATCGAGCCTGTTGATTTAAATTTCCTGTTAGCACATTGGTTTAGCTTCCTGCTTAGCTAAAAACTCAAATTCCTCCACATGAACCTTTTGTAACATGGTTCCCAAATTCCTTAATGCTGCATACAACTAGTTAAAAGAGAGAGGAAAGAGGTGAGGGGGAGAGAAGAGTTATTCTTGGTGGGGATTGTGCAAGGTGTCTGCATGTGGCAGAATGTGCTGGTATAAATCTTTACGTAGAAAAGCAAAGCCAAAATAGGGCAGAAGCATGTGATTAAAAACCTTGTTTGAAAGGAGTTTGGGTAAAAGCTCGTGTTTATTTCTATGTTTCCAGCCTCCCTGGAACATTTTCTTCTCATGAAAATTTATCCTTCAACTACCTGTCCATCTTTGTGTGTAAATTAATGATTCTTAGGTGATATACTATGTTGACAGCATGAATTTTATTTTATCCAATGGGTAGTCACCCATGTTGAAAAAGAGACAGGAAAGGGAAATATAAATTAAAAGCAAATCTTAAATAAGAGGATATTAAACCACATCCCCCGTTTTTATTTCTCAAACTATCACTATCATCAAAAATAGTTGTTCATATGTTTATTGTCTGCCTTCCTCCATCAGAATGTGGATTCTAAGAGGGCAAAGACTTTGTTTTAATCCTCATTGTATCCTTGAAGCCTGGTCCATTTTGTCCTCTGTTTACACAGTGTAGATTCTCAAGATATATGTATGCTTTGAAAAGAGGGAGGCGAAGGGAGGTTTTGTTAGTGTTCTACTGGGGCAATAACATTACCAAAAATGTAGTCACTTAAAGTAACACATATTTATTATCTCACAGTCTGCATGGGTCAGGAATCTGGGCACTGCTTGACTAGTTCCTCTGCAGGAGTCTCCCCAGACTGTGTTCTCATTTGGAGGCTCATCTGAGAAAATACCCACTTCTGAGCTTACTGCGGTTGTTGGCAGGATTCATTGCCTTGCAGTGTGACTGAAGGTTTCAGCTTCTTAACGCATTATTGACTGGAGGCTATTCTCTGCCACATGGTCCTCCCACAGGCAATTCACATGTGGCTGTTTGCGTATCTAGCAGGCTAAGACAGTCTTGTATAATGTAACATAATCAAGAAAGT
The DNA here is from genome assembly GCA_004027835.1 of Alouatta palliata. NCBI lineage: Eukaryota > Metazoa > Chordata > Mammalia > Primates > Atelidae > Alouatta > Alouatta palliata. The sequence goes on from PVKV010000704.1 coordinate 94,105, forward strand.
GACATCCTGCCACCTTGGCAGGGTTCTCTTGGTGAGAAGCAAGGCACAGATTCTGCCCCAACTGAAGGGATCATACAAGGGTGCGACTCACTGGGGGTCACCTCAGGGCATATCTGCCATAGGAATCCAGGAAAGAATAGAAATGATCAGGGAGCCAGAGATGTGGCATTTTGTTTTTCAAGCATTTCTTCTGATGAAATTTACCCTCCATTTCAAAATCAGAATATCCTACAGCTCACAGATTCAGATTAGGGAGCCCCCAGTCCTAGGCAATTTAGAAATTCCCAGGGCCTGGAATTGGTGGATTTACTTAATGATTCGCATTGTTTGGAATCTCTTTCTGGATTTTAGTTTCTCTCTGGTGAAGAAGAAATTCCGAGAGAGCATTAGACTGGATTTGGGTGCCTTACTACTTAAGAAATAGAAGAGTCTTCATTAACAAAATGGGTAAAATTTTAAGCTGAGAATTTAGAGCATCCAGCAGGCTTGCCTGCAATGCCCCTGAGTCGATAGCTAAGAGGGTAGATTATATACACATATTTGAAAATCACAAGAGAAGCAACAGAACAGATTGACTATGCTTGCATCAGAGGAGCCTGTGAAAGACCTAACATATTCAATTGAACCTAAGACATCATCAATTGTTAGGCACGTTATCATTTATATGCTACTAAGGAATAAAAAGCGAAGTGCTGGAAATTTAACAATGACAAGTCACTGGTTAGAAGACACATCACTATTTCAGAGATATTAGTACAAAAAGTGTGTGGCTTAGGATTGAAGACTACGACTGGTTTTTCAGAGTAAACTTATCTAGAATTGGTATTACCTCCAGGAAGCCCTGATTCTCAGCAAAGTTGAGGGCCAGAAGACCTAGAAATATGATACTTGTTAATCTGCTGTCACTAGAAAAATAAATCATTACAGATGGAAATGTCTTTAGGAGTCATGTAACCCAGCCTCCCTCCTAGGGAAGGGACAGATGGTCTTCCAGCCTCTGCCAAGTATTCTGAGACTTGAGGAACTCACTTCCTCACACAATATCCTGTTTCATTTTGGGATATATTTTTATCAGGTGATGGGATCCCAGATGAAACCTATATAACCCGTGCTTATATAGATTTGACTCTGTATGTAAATATATGGGTGGTTAATAGAGTAGGTGTCACCTGTGGAATGATAAAATCAGAGTCCTGTAGACCCTCACCCTGAGAGGAGAGGACTTTAGGCTGACAAGATGTGCCAATGACAGTGCCCCAGTTTATTCATTCATTCTTTCATTCAGTGAGAGTCCCTGCCATGTGCCAAGGTCTAAATCAATGAGAGACACAAGTTCCCAGCATCCACTCTTCACAATTCCCCCCTCCTCCAACTCCAGTGTGAAAAACACAGAAGCATGCTCTAATCGGACAGGTTTGGCTGGGACGCCTGCATGTGGTCCAATCAGCCACTCCCAATGTGGCTGTGACATAGTACAGACACTGTCACACGTCTTTCCCTCCTGTGGGACCATCACACAGCAGTGTTTTGGGTCCCTCTGTAAACTACACTGCTGGATATCACCTGGAGATGCACCATGACACACTGCTTTGCCTTGGACCTCAGAAAACCAGACTGAGAGTGAGAGCAGAGGAGGTGAAAAATAATTATGTCTCAGATTATTTTTATTAATCACAGCTGAGACACCCTTGATGAATTGCCCCAAATAGTTGGGGATTATTGCAGTACAGTGGGACCTTCCTTGATGTTTCCATCACAGACATCTGAGGGACAGAGCCAGTTACACATTATTTGCCAGTGTTAACGAACCCTGCTTTGACCACCAGTGAAGAAATCTATGGAGAAACACAATTATATTTTTACCAGATGTACTCGTGATAACCTGCACCATTACAGTGGTTCTTAATTAGTCATTAACAAAAAATTAACATTTTATTTAAACTTTAGTAATACATTAATAAAGGGATAGTGTGTTTCATGAATTCATAATCTCATTCTTCTCTGGTATAATTAATGAGACAGTATTCAAACGCTTAAGAGAGAGCTATGAATAGCTGTCTGTGCTTAAAGTAGATTTTAGGAATGTATAAGTAGACTTATTCCAAAGTCTGTGCCAGTGGCTTGTTGATGGTCATTGAAAAACTGAATGAAAATTAAACCATTTTCTTTTGAAGATTAAAGTCATCTTTTTTTATTTTATCATAGATGAAGTTAGATATATGGATAGGACAAGAACAATTTCCAAATTCATTGCAGTGCTCACTGTTAAAGCATGTTTTTTAACTGATGCGTTTCCAGGTTGATTTATATTGATTATTGGCATCCCATAATTTCATTAATCCTAAAACATTTTTACTCTTGTCATTTCTAATTGTCCTTTCCTTTCTTCATCATTCTCTGTCTTGGTATTGTAGCATTTCATTTTAGAGAAATAGTGTATTTTATTTATTCCACATTGTTATGTTAATGTTTTTCTTTCAATGTTGTTATGTTGCACTTTTCCCTCTCCCTCATGAGCTACATCTATAGAAGCTTCAAGTACGAGCGAGTCTCTATTCTTAATAAACTCCATGATCTGTCTTCTTTTATCTGAGTTCAGGCCCTCATTATCCTTTACCACAATGATTGTAGTATCCTCTCTCTTCATTCCACCTTCTTCTTTCTCCCAGAATACTCCTGACAGTATGTCATTTGCTTACTACTTTTCAATGGCTTCTCATTTTGTTTTAGCTGAAAGCCTAATTTCCTTCCTGAGGCATGAAGCCCATCCTGCTGCCGGGTGACTGCTTCTCCTGCAGCTCCCTCAAATACACTCTATTTGGGCTGCACAACCTCGCTGTCCGTTCTGGAATCGGCCCTCCTGGTAAGGCCTCTCTGCAACTGCAGGTGGGGTGCCATTCCTCGGTAGAATGCTAAGTCCTCCACAGTGTACAACTGGTACACTCAACAATTTCCCACTCACCTTTCCCATCTCAGTTCAGGGTCACCTTCTCTGTGAAACTTTTCAGTACTCTCTGAGTCCAGGCAGATTGGCTGTATCCTCCTGTTGTTTGGTAAATGCCTTTTTAAGTGCCTTTTTTTCTAGACTGTGAACTGCTTAAAGGCAAGGAGTGTGTCTCTATTTCTATTCCCAGAGTCCAGCACAGTACTTGGCCCAATTTGGATTTGTCAAATAAATGAGGAAAACAATAATATACTATAAGAAAAAAGGATTTGTTTTGTAAATGATAGATAACATGACTTTTGATTTTTTTGTGTGTTTTTTTTTGTTTCAACGAGAGTGACTTGCCTTCCCAGCTGTTCTGTGAGTTTTATGTGGACAGGGACCATGTCTTATATTTGGTTGGTTCCCACTTGTTCCTTACTAGAGTGTTGAGTATATAACAAAATCCCAGTAAACATTGATCATTGAAGAACTAAATGCAGCACATATTCTGATCACTTACATTTTACCTTTTAATGTTTTCTTGTTAAAATAAGGGTATGATAAATTAGCAATAATGTACTAATTACATGAACAAGGTCATATATGGGGACCTGTGTAGAAAGGCTTAAATACCAAGGAACAAGTTCGTTCCCCTTCAGTGGAGCCAATGAAGGTGGCCACTAGGTGACGCTGGTTAGTCCAATCTTTCTCCAACAACCTAGGATATAGGAGAGTTGCACCTGCCATCAGGAGGTCTTGAAACTTCCTTCTGGTGTACTCACTAATTTTAATATTTTTCCTTCTTAAAAACAGAAAAGCTGACAAAATCATGTGTCTTCACTGTCAGTCTACACACAATCTTATGAGTATCCTTTAGCTTTTCTTTTTCTCTCCAGGAGAGACTATCCTTCTTCTTTCCAGCGATATAAAAATGACATAGGATGGAATCCTTTAAAATCCAAAAGCTCATCAGTTTATTAGCCCAGTGTCCATCAATAGTTAAAAATAGTGCTTTAGACCAGTGATTCCCGAAGTATGGTTCCCAAGGCAGCAGCAATCAGGATTATCCAGAAACTTGTTAAAGATGTACATTCTTGGGCCTCATCCCAGACTCGCTAATGCAGAAACTCTAAGGCCACAGTCATCTGTGTTTTAACAAGCTCTCCAGGGGATATTAATTCTGATGCATGCCAAAGTGTGAGCACCAATGCTTTAGACCTTTAACAGTCATACAACAATGCTAGAGCAAGACACAATCGGGTCTCATAGCTGCCAGAAAAAAACATGGAGAACAGTCATTAGGAGACAAGCTTTGAAGCCAGAGTCGGTTTGCATTCACATCCTGTCTCCACTGCTCACTTGTTTTGTGACCTGGAACAATGTACTCAGTTTCCCCATGGCTCGGATTCCTCAGTTCCTCATCTCTATCACTAAGATCACAGTTGTACCTACCTAATAGAGAGGGTTGTTGTAAGGAATGAATGAATTCCTATTCATAAGTGCTTACAACAACGTCTGGCACAGAAAGTGTGCTATGTAAGTGGTAAATAAACTTTTTTTTTGAGACAGGGTTTCACTCTGTTGCCCGGGCTGGAATGCAATGGTACAGCAGTCTTGAACTCCTGGACTCAAGCAATCCTCTGGCCTCAGCCTTTCCACTATCTGGGACTATAGGCATGCGTTATCATAACTGGCTAATTTTTACATTTTTCTTTTGTAGAGATGGGGGTCTTAAACTCCTGGCCTCAAGCGACCTGATCCTCCTGCCTTGGCCTCCCAAAGTGTTGGGATTACAGAGATGAACCACCATGTCTGGCAAAATCAGTGAATTTGAAGCCGAAGGTTTCAAGAAAAATGTTCCAGGATAGGCCACCATGAGAGAGAGACAGAGCAAGTGGGCAGAGCAGGGCACACCCCTTGAGGAGAAACCTTCACTACTCCCTGCTGGTGACTACAGCCTATGTATTGGGTCAGAGCAGTTCTCTCAGAAGCTGAGGCACCAGACGCAGAGTACAGAAATCTTTATCTATTGCAGCAGGATGGACAGCTGTGCTGTTCTGATTGCTGGAGGAGAAAGCATCAAGAAATGCAGTTATGCTTCACCAGCACCTGGCAGGTGTCTGAGATCCTTGGGCTGTGATTTGGCTAAACCTTAGATTTTGGAGCTTTCGTATGTACTGCTTTCTTTAAAAAATCAATGGCAATATCATCTAGACACTAACATCCTTTCCTGTTGGTTGGTAGTATATTCTCTATCAGTTGGCAGATTTGATGTATTTTAATCCAGGCTTTAGTTTTCTCTAATCTTGTTTCATCAATTCTCCTCTGCTTAGACACGTCTGCCTTCTTTTGGCAGACATGGCAGGTTTTTCATTTCCCTCATGTAAATGACTTGTTTATTACAGTAGTGGTCCCTGGTCTTTTGAAACAGCTTACAGATATCCTCAAATAGAGCTCAGAAAGGGCTTCATGAATAATAATGCCCAAGTAAACCCGAGATGAGTTTGGACGCTGCCTCTTTGAAATTCATGCATCATCCTAAGTGCTGTCATTTAAACAGAAAGTGTAGAAGGCTTCCTGTGAAGGCTGAGTCTAAAATATGCTTTTGTTACAAAACTTATCATTTCAGCACCAAATAAACAAACGGTGGAAAGCAAAGGTGGGAGTAGGTGATTCCTGGTATGTTTTACTTGAGCATAAAATTTGTTTTTCTGATTGTACTGAGACTTTTCACAGCCCCTGGTTTTAACTTTTTAATTTGCATTTCTCTTTCTATTAAATATTCCTCAGCTTCCTTGTATCTAAACTGTGAATTTATAATCTGAAGATGAGGAGATGGCTATCCAGAGTGAGTTATCTCTCAATTTTGTTTTCGTTTGTCTTGGGAGACAAAAGAGGATTGTCAGGTGTATTTGTGTTATGGACTTCAGCTTCTGTCTGGATCACAGGTTCTCAAGCTTGACTGCACATTGTAATCACTTGGAAACTCTTGAAAAATACTGATGCCTGGGATCCAACTAAGATCTTCTGGTTTGGGTACTTCCTAGACATTGGGACTTTTCAAAGATACCTAGGTGATTCTAACATGCGACAAACTTTGAGATAACTTGTGCCTATTATGTTAACTCCATGGATTTGGAGATGGCCAGTCATTTCTGGAGAATGTGTCAGATGGACAACCAAAGTTTTTCCTGTGAGGGGGTTGAGTGGCTTCTTAAGGGAGCATCCATCTCTAAGGAGGAAGGAGCCAGGCAAACCCAGGTACAAAGGCCATGAGCTCTGCTTTTGGGAGTATTCACTTCACTCTGTCCCCTGCCTAGTGTCACAGTGCAAATCTTAGATCTAGGGAGACAGAGGACTGTGAACAGAAATGGCAGGTGTTTTCAGTAAAAGCTCAAAGCATTGGGTTCCAGCAGAACTAGTCACAGTGTGTGACATGATTGGAGTGAGGAAGTTCCTCTCTGTTTTGCTTCAGACCATGGAACACATCAGGCCTCCCAAAGGCTGGAGAGTAGCAGTGTAAGTTGTCCATTGATCCACAGGGCCTCCAGCATAGACAGCAGAGGCAGAGTAGAGTAGAGAGATCTGCACTGTGGGGTCTGCAGGAGCCTGGGTGGTATCTAACAGATACGCTAGGAGGACAGCAGATTTGTCAGGGTTCTGAGGTCATCTACGTGAGCAGGCAACAAGATGATAAAATTTGCTTGGATTCCATGTGTATATATATTTACCAGCAGGTGAGGCCTGAGGACTCAGGGCATAGTTTATCTGTATAACTGAGGATGCAAGCATATAACTATACTGCTTCAAATTAGAAAATCAGAATGCTACCTTTCTGGCCACATTGGTTTAGTTCCCCTTAAGAATGGTTAGACTTAATGATATGCCTTTTGTCTGACTCAAGGAAATGGCAACACAAAGAGGATTTTGCCATTGCTGTGGAATTGCTGTGAAAGGAATTGTTCATTTTATCATTCAGTGGTCTTCATAAAGTCCCATGTGATGAATTCCTTTCAGAATTCAAAGATGAATTTATTTTAAATAATTAGCATGCTTCAATTTATGAGATAATAAGAACTGTGTAACTCATTACATGTCATACCTTCTCCTCCTAAGCAGTCAGGAATTTTAAAATCAAATAGGCTGCTTATAATAAATATAACCTCTGGTGTTAACAACATTGAATCCTCTTTTCTGTTACGGTTTGCTGTGGTCTCATAATTTTTTGCATGTTAATCTCTTGTTTTAAACCACTCAAATACTTTTTTTAAAAGAAGCAAAGGGAAATAAAAAATCTCAGTCTTTACTAGAATCCAATTAAATTTTTTTCCTTTGTGGTATAAAATATACAATTACCTGCATATATTTAAAGTATTAATATAATATCTGATAAGTTTTGACATGTGTATTCCTGTGATACTGTAAAATACATATTTGTTCTTTCATCTATTTCTTGGCATCCAATTCCTAAAATCCTTAGAATCTCTAAAGTGATGTCTTTTTGTACACTAATGTTGTGTTGACTAATGTCTGGCCGTCCCTGGATAGCTTCAGGATTGGGGGTGGTTACCAAAAAGATCAAGTCATGATTAAAGGTTGGGACTTCCAACCCTACTCCGCTTTCCCCAGTCTGGGGTTAAGGGAGAGAAGAGAAGTGGCTAAAAGTGAAGTTGATCACTAATGGCCAATGGTTTAATGAATCATGCATATCCAATGAAGTCTCCGTAAAAGATCCAAGAGGATGGAGTAAGGAGGGCTTCCAGATAGTTGAGCACATAGAGGTTCCTGAAGGTTAGTGTACACAGAGAGCACATGGAAGCTCCATGCCCCTTCCTTTGTACCTCACTTTTTGTATCTCTTCATCTGTATCGTTTATAATATCCTTTATAATAAACTGGTAAACATAAGTGTTTCCTGATTTCTGTGAACTGCTCTAGTAAATTAATCAAACCTGAGAAGGGGGTTGTGGAAACTTTTATTTATAATGGGTAGGTTGGTAGGGCGTGTATTAGTCTGTTTGCATGCTCCTGATAAAGACATATACAAGATTGGGCAATTTACAAAAGAAATAAGTTTAATGGACTTACAGTTCCACATGATTGGGGAGGCCTCACAATTATGGTGGAAGGCAAGGAGGAGCAAGTCACATGTTACATGGATGGCAGAAGGCAAAGGTAGAGAACTTGGTCAGGGGAACTCCTCTTTATAAAACTATCAGATCTTGTGAGACCCCATTCACTACCATGAGAACAGCATGGGAAAGACCTGCCCCAATGATTAACTTATCTCCCACCGGGTCCCTCCCACAACATGTGGAAATTCAAGATGAGATTTGGGTGGGGACACAGCCAAGCCATATTAGACAGAAGCACAGGTAAAATGACCTGGGGCTTGTGATGGGTATCAAAAGTAAGGGGCACCCTTGTGGGACTGAGCCCTCAACCTGTGGGATTTGATGCTATCTCCAGGTAGATAGTTTCAGAATTGAATTAGTGGGCATCCAGCTGGCTTCTGCAGGACTGCTTGCTTGCTTGGTATGGGGGTAAAACATCCCACACATTTGGTCACTGAAGTATTCTGTGTTGATCATTGCGGGATGAGAGCAGAGAAGAAACCTGTTTGTGCTTTTTCCACTTATAATTACACTGGAACCATAAAACATCACTGTGATTTAGATAATAAATGTGTCTATCACCTCCTTGTTACTGACCACAAGTTCTTTGGTTCTCAATGCAACTGAAATTGACATAAGGCCAAAATAATCTTCCCAGAGAAGTTTTTATTGGAGCTTATGCCTGGGCATAAAAAGGCAGCATGAGAGAGAGGGAGAGAAAGGGTGAAGAAGGAGAAAAGGGGAGTGGGGAGGGAGACAGAGGGGTAGAGGAAATATTTTTAGGCTGGCTCCTGGCTACGGTTGGAAAGGCAGTTTTAAGTGTGGCTATGGTGGGAAAGGAGTGACGTTTAGGCATTCAGAGATGGGGAACTTTTAACACCTATATAGTTTGTTAACATGTTTCTTCATATATCACATCTCATTAGCATGTTGAGTCTCTGCCCCGATTGTGATTTTTAGTATTGTAATTAAGCTAAGGTTAAGGATCATTCTCCCAGGCTTTGCACGTGATGGTGGTGGGAGTTTTCTAGAGTAAGATTTATGTAGAATGTCAATTATCTTGTTTTCTTCAGATAACTTGCAGCTTGCAAGGTCTTGTGGTCAGTGGGAGTGGGTGAAATAATGTTCTGGTGGGGGTGTGCTGAAGCCAAGTCCCATCCCTACTCTGTCTCATCCCCAAAATTCCCATGTCTCTCTGTAATCCCTTTATCTCAGCACCCCGTACATCCCCATCCCTAGGCAACTACTGATATGCTTTTTTTTTAAACTTCAGATTTGTTTGTATTTTCTAGACTCCTTTACAAATGGAATCATAGTATGTATGCTTTTTGGTCTGATTTCTTTCACTCAGCATAATTATTTTGAGATTCATCCATCCTGTTGCATGATAGTTTTTTTTTTTTTTAATTTCTGAGTAGTATTTCACTGTTTATCCAACTGTTGATGGGCACTGAGAATGCAGTCAGGATTTAGCTATTACAAATAAATTGGCAATAAACTTTCATAGACAAGTGTTTGTGTAGACATAGATTTTCATTCATTTTGAGTAAATATCTAGAAATGGAATGGCTAGGTTATATGGTAAGTACACATTTAGCTTTTTAAGACACTGAAAAAGTGTTTTGCAAGGTGGTTATACCATTTGACATTCCTATCAGCAATATATGGGAGTTCTAGTTGCCTTATATCCTCATCAAGACTTGGTATGATAGTATTTTAGCCATCCTAATGATGGAAGTGGTGGCCTGTCTGGAACAGCTACTGTGAAGATGCTGGCTGTAGTTGGGGAGGCACACTCCACTCACTATTGAGTTGGTGGAGTGGAAGCCCCACCGTCCTGGGCACAGCTGCAGCCAGCCAGCCATGGTTGCAGACCTGGGAATCTCTGCACTCTTGGGGGTCAGGGAAGTCCCCATGCCTCCGCAGGCTCAGTAGTGTCTGCTCCCGCTGCCTGGCTTCTCCTCACTTCCAGAACTCACTCTGATTTTGAAGCAAAGTTGAGGCCAAGACCAGGTTCTGTTACAAGCTGCCTGGGTGTGTACATGCTTGCAGCAGTGCTGACAGGCCAGCCTCCTGCTGCTTTGGCCCCTCAGACTTACGACACCAATGAGCACAGGAGGGAGACCAAGGGTGGGAGCTGAGGGCATCTCAGCACAGGCCTACAGGTGCCCCTTGGCAGGAATAGCCTGGGGGCCATGGACATGATCAATGGTGACAGGAGGCAGATAGGCTTCTGGATGGAAAGGAACACATCCCTTGGGAAACCCCACCCTCAAGTCAGGGATGGCCTTAAGTATGGGGCCGGGTTGTCAATTCTGGGTGGAGTCTGCACACAGGAGTGATAACTTATGGTGCTTTTTCCAGGTCTGACCATGCATTTCCTCCCTTCTGAGCCCCAAAATACCCCAAACTCAGCCATCAGGAGGACCTGCCTGTAGATAGGAGCCACCCTCTGTGGGTCTCTCCTCTACTGAGAGGTGGACGCGTCTCAGGACGACCTGCCTGCAGAAATGAGCTACCCACTTTGGGTCTCCTGAGAGCTGTTCTGTTGTTCCATGAGCTCCTCTCTGCCTTGCTTACCCTCCAGTTGTCCACATACCTCATTCTTCCTGGCTATGGGACAATAACTAGGGACCCACCAAATGGCAGGACTGAAAAAGCTGTAACACAAAATGCTGAAACATGACCACCACTCAACATGTTGCAGGTAACAAGAAGAGGAGAAGAGCTGCAGCCCTTTGGGGAGCCCAGACCTAGGAGCTCCCCAAGCCAGGGCTGTGACACCCTCTTTAGGGCTCTGCAGTTCCTAATGTTTGCAAGCTTCTGGGTGCTTCCACCACGTTCCTCTCATCCAGATGCAGGTGCCTGCAGCTGAAGCCACGTGCAGTACATCTGGTCCAACCACAGCCTCACATGGAGCGGACACCTGTGCTGGCACCTGGAGCTGCCTGCCCAGCAGCAGTCTGTGTGCCTCGCTGTACACAGTGGCCAGGCCCCATGCTCACTTACCCACACACCCCTTACCACTCCACACCTTGCTCACCCCTGGCAGGTGTGGGATATGGGCAAGTAGCATGATCTGAGTGCAGCCTGCCATGGTGAATGGGCCCAACAAGCCCAGTGGGCACAAGCAATACTCAGGCAGAAGACACTGCCAGCCACAGAGGTTTCTGGCTGGTAAGCAACACCCCAGGGGTCCTGTGACACTAACTGGTATGTAATGGTATCATATTATAGTTTTGGCTGGCATTTCCCTAATGAGTAATGATGTTGAATTTTTCATGTGTTTATTTGCAATTCATATACTTTGGTGAAAAAGCTGTTCAAATCTTTTGACAATCTTAAAAATTGAGTTGTTTTCTTATTGTTTTGAGTTCTTAATATATTTTTGGATACAAGTCTTTTATTAGATATGTGATTTGAAAATCTTTTCTCAAAGTCTAACTCTTGTTTTTTCATGAATCTGATTCATCAGTTCACCATTTAAGCAACCCTAGCACAGTCCAGGCCTGGGAGTCTGTGAAAAGTGATGCTTAGAATTATGTCCCTGAGACTCTGCAACATCTGCAGGCATCATCCTGCTCTGCAATCCTGTTCACTGATTGTCCTGGGCTAGCATAACCTATTTACAAATAAGGTCACATTCTGAGGAAGTAGCAGTTAGGATTTCAACATATGAATGAATATTTGTAGGACACACCTCAACTCATGGCAATAGGCAATTGCACGTAGTTCAACCTAACAAAAACTTAGCTCAGTCTCCCTGCTTTTAGTGCTTGACTTCCTCACATAGCTTCTGCTGTGGATTGGCTGGACAATTCCCGATGAGTCAGTTTTCTGGGTTCTGTGGAAGGCTACTTTAAAAGGCAAATGTTTTTAGAATGGTGCAGAGCAGTGGAGAACTCAGAAGACAAAAGTGGTTGATAGATTGTTCCACACATTTGAGGTGCAAGGAAAAAACATATTAGTCTGTTTTACAAATAAAATTAGATATACCCTTGTGCCTGTGTTAGCAAGAAATCCAGTGTCAATGAGGACAACTCTGCCACCATTCTCAGGTCTTGGAATGTGTTTAATTGCCTGCAGATCGTGATTGCTCCTGGTTTTTGTTCTCATCCATGCTGCTCCTATTGAGCTTGACTTGCCTTACTCTGCCAGGGTGGGGAATCCCACAGTATTTGTAACTGACACTGGTAATTGTTTGCCTAATATCCATTTCTTCTTCTTACTTGCCACTGTAGCCCTGATTTTGTTTAGGGTGACCATATGCCCAGCCCTGGGTGTCCATCACAGCCGGACTAGGTCATGTGACCTGATCTAGCTATAAAAGAAGAGCTGCCAGAGCTTTTGGAAAACTTTTTGTATTACTGTTAGAAAGAACAGATGGAGCTGGTATCTTTCCTTCTTTGTTCCCACCTTGAAATATGGACATGATACTTAGAGTCTGGACTGTCATTTTGTGATCTCATGAAGAACTATCTTTTTGCATTTATCTGTCAGCAAAGTGAAAGACAGAACAGTATGATTGATTTGTTGAAATGGAGTTGTTTTTAAAAAATCTTTGGTCTGTTGGAAACCATGATTAGTCAGTTTTTTGGGATGGTGTGAAGATCTATTCAGAAGTCTTTAAAGAAATTCTCTCTTATTTATAAATTCAGTTTAGTGTCAAGACAATAGAATTTGGATTTAGAACTCCTGGGTTTGAGCCATGGTGCTATCGTTTACTCATGTGAAACCCGGACAAGCCACTAACCTCTTTGAACCTTCATTTCCCCATCTGTGAAATAGAAAATGTTGCTTGGTATTCAGATGAATTGTGGAAAAAATGTTTGAACAGAAAAATAACTGGTATAATTTTCATTAAAATAATTTGAGTATGGTAAGGCTTTATGTAATCATTAATATTTTGTCATATCTAATTGTTATGTCAAAAATAATTATTTTGCAGTTGTGGAAAACTATGAGATTGAATAACAGCTCATATGCACTGAGAGACTCTGCATCAGTTACAGTTCTTAGATCTTTATGAATTAACTCAATCATCACAACTACCCTGTAAGGTGATTAGTATTTAGAGTCCATTGTAGAGAGGAGGAAACTGAAGCAAACGAGGCTAATCCTCTTTTTTTTTGAGACAGAGTCTCGCTCCGTCGCCAGGCGCCAGACTGGAGTAGAGTGGCGCGATCTCGGCTCACTGCAACCTCCGCCTCCTGGGTTCAAGCAATTCTCCTGCCTCAGCCTCCTGAGTAGCTGGGATTACAGGCGCACGCCACCACGCCCAGCTAATTTTTGTATTTTTGTATTTTTTTAGTAGAGACGGGGTTTCACCATGTTGGCCAAGATGGTCTCGATCTCCTGACCTTGTGATCCGCCCGCCTCGGCCTCCCAAAGTGCTGGGATTACAGGCGTGAGCCACCGCGCCTGGCGGCTAATCCTCTCTAAAAGGTTAATTCCCTACCCCACACAAGACCCAAATCATTTGTCATCTTCTCTCTCCGCAGAACACTCTCCCCAAATCTATTTTCTAACACTTCTCTGTGATGTCAGAGAATAATTCTCTCCTCTTCCTTTATAGTCTTTTCACCAGGGCTCTAGATCCCTTCTTGCTATGTCTAATTAAAACCCTCACTGTCCTGAATTCTCTCTCACTCCATATTGTCCTTGGGTTCCCATATTTATGGGTTTAGTTTCTTATCCATTCAGAAATTCACTGGAGTTCATTAAAAATAGGAAAACTGCTTGACTCTGCTATTTCTTTTATCTCTTTCCTATTTGTGCTAATTCTTTTTCCTGTCAAATCATACTGAAAGCAAGTCTATAATTAGACTTAATTAACATTTCTTTTTAACTCCTGAGCTCTGTCTCCTAATCTCTCCTGCTCAAACACTGTATGGCAGGACATCTCCTTGGCAATCTTCCGGAATTTCTTTTGCTACAAGATTAGCAACCTTTTCTATCTCCTAGCTGTCTCCACCTATCTCAGACTTCAGATAGTGTCAATCAAACTTGACTGAAATCACACAGTCCTGGGGTCTTTCTCTCTTAAATTGCACTTTTTTTGTGTTTGATTCAATTGCCTTCTATCCCACTGAGTTACTTTCTATTCCCTTATTCTGTTTTATTATATTTTGAGAAATTATTACCACTTGAAGTGATGATATATTTTTCTTTTCTGACTGCTATAAAAATCACCTTATTTCTTCAGCTGGTCTATCTCTATAACATTTATTTATATAAAGGGTGCACTGAGGGGGTAGAATGAAAAATAACTGCTTCTAAGTTTCTAGCTGGAGAACAAATATCTCTTAGATCAAATCTTTTGGTCTTTTGAGGATCACTTAAAGACTTCCTTGCATGTTCTCTTTGTTACTACTAGCGGTTCTGGAGATGTCAGAGAACACAGAGTGTGGGAGGAAAAATAGGTAAGAAACGTGGCAATTAATGAAGGTACTAAGAGTGAAGGCTCCCTTCTTACTGAGACTCAGTCAGATCTAAAGCTGGTGGAGGAAGAAGTTTGAAGTAGGAAAAGAGATTGAGCCTTTGGTATCAGCATGGATTGGAGTCAGGAGGCTGTTGAAGTGGGGCACATGAGTGATGTTAGGTGAGGGAAGAGAGGGGAGAACTAGACATTGGCCTCAGAGGAGATAAGAAGTGGTTGACATCAGAGAATGCTATAAACACCTCTGAAACAAGATAAGTTCCTAGAAATATACATCCTCCAAAGACTGAATCAGGAAGAAACTGAATCCCTAAATAGACCAATAATGAGTTCTGAAACTGAGACAGTAATAAATAGCATACCAACCAAGAAAAGCCCAAGACCAGATGGATTTACAGCTGAATTCTACCAGAAGTACAAAATGGAGCTGGTACCATTTTTTTTTTCCTGAAACTGTTCCAAACAATTGAAAAGGAGGATCTCCTTTTTAACTCATTTTGTGAGTCCAGCATCATCCTGATACCAATACCTGACAGAGAAAACAAAAGAGAGAAAACTTTGGACAAATATTTCTAAGAACATCAATGCAAAAATCCTCAATAAAATGGTGGCAAACAGAATCCAGCCATACATCAAAAAGCGTATCCTCCACAATCAAGTTTTCATCCCTGTAATGCAAGGTTGATTCAACATACACAAATCAATAAATGTAATTCATCACATAAACAGAACTAAAGACAAAAGCCACATGATTAGCTCGATAGATGCAGATAATACCTTCAATAAAATTTAACATCTCTTCATGTTAAAAACTCTCAATAAACGAGATATTGAAGGAACATACCTCAAAATAATAAGAGCCATACATGACAGACCCACAGCCAATATCATACTGAATCAGCAAAAGCTGGAAGCGTTTCCCTTGAAAACCATCATAAGACAAGGATGCCTTCTCTCACCCTCCTATTCAACATAATATTGGAAGTTCTGGTCAGGCCAAGTGGGCAAGAGAAAGGAATATTCAAATAGGAAGGGAGGAAATCACATTATCTTTGTTTGCAGAGGGCATAATCCTATATTTAGAAAAGTACATTGTCTCAGTCCAAAAGTTTAAGCTGATAAGCAACTTCAAAGTCTCAGGATACAAAATCAGTGTGCAAAAATTGCTAGCATTCCTACACACCAACAACAGGCAAGCAGAGAGCCAAATCATAAATGAACTCCTCTTCGCAATTGTTACAAAGGGAATAAAATACCTAGGAATACAGCTAACAAGGGAAGTCAAGGACTTCTTCAAGGAGAACTACAAACCACTACTCAAGAAAATCAGAGAGGATACAAACAAGTGGAAAAAATATTCCGTCATCATGGATAGGAAGAATCAATATTGTGAAAATGGCCATACTATCCAAAGTAATTTAAAGATTCAATGCTATTCACATCAAACTATCAATGACATTCTACATAGAATTAGGAAAAACTACTTTAAAATTTATATGGAACTAAAAATGAGCCCAGATAGCCAAGACAATCCTAAGCAAAAAGAACAAAGCTGGCGGCATCACAGTACCTGACTTCAAACTGTACTACAAGGATACAGTAACCAAAACAGCATGGTACTGGTACAAAAACAGATATGTAGACCAATGAACAGAATAGAGAATCCAGAAATAAGACCACATACCTACAGCTCTCTGATCTTCAACAAACCTGACCAAAATAAGCAATGGGGAAAGGATTCCCTATTTAATAAATGGTGCTGGGAGAACTGGTTATCCATATGCAGAAAATTAAACTGGAATGCTTCCTTACACCATATACAAAAATTAATTCAAGATGGATTAAAGAATTAAATGTAAAACCCAACACTATAAAAATCCTTCAAGAAAATCTAGGCAATACCATTCAGATTATAGGCATGAGCAAAGATTTCTTGACAGAAACGTCAAAAACAATTGAAACAAAAGCAAAAACTGACAAATGGGATCTGATTAAACTAAAGAGCTTCTGTACAACAAAAGAAATGATCATCAGAGTGGAGGACAGACAGCCTACAGAATGGGAGAAAATTTTTGCGATCTGTCTATATGACAAGGGTCTGATATCCAGAATCTATAAGGAACTTAAACAAATTTACAACAACAAAAAACAACCCCATTACTAAGTGGGCAAACGACATGAACAGATACTTCACAAAAGAAGACATTTATGTATTTATGAAGATACATGCACGTGTATGTTCATTGCAGCACTATTCACGATAGCAAAGACATGGAATCAATCCAAATGGCCATCAGTGATAGAGTGGATAAAGAAAATGTGGTACGTAAACACTATAGAATACTATGCAGCCATAAAAATGAATGAGATCATGTCCTTTGCAGGAACATGGATGGAGCTGGAAGCCATTATTCTCAGCAAACTAATGCAGGAACAGAAAACCAGACACCACATGTTCTCACTTATAAGTTGGGAACTGATTGACGAGAACACATGGACACATGAGGGGGAACAACACACACTGGGGCCTGTTGTAGGGGCCAGGTGAGGGAGAGCATCAGGAAGAATAGCTAATGGATGCTAGGCTTAATACCTAGGTGATGGGTTGATCTGTGCAGCAAACTACTATGCACACATTTACCTATGTAACAAACCTGCACATTCTGCATGTGTACCCCTGCACTTAAAAGCTGAAGAAAAAAACGTGGTTGATTTTGGAATGTATTTAGAGGGTAATGCAAATGAGATTTGTAGTTGGTTGGATATGGAGGTTAAGGGAAAGAGGAATGAAATATCCTCAGTTTCCGGGTGTGAGCAGTAATGATATTACTAATGAGGGAGGAGCAGGTTTGGGGATAAATCAATATTTGTAGATGTGATGCTTGAAATTTTTTTTTTTTTTTGCACAGACAAAGGGATGTAGAAATGTCTTTTGCACAGAAGGGGGATGTATAGGAAGCTGTCTTTTTTTGGCTGGAAGGATTTCTTCATTCTTTAGATTTAAAAAGCTTTCTCCTGGTCTGTGTTTTCTGGTGTATAAAAGGCATAAAAGGCTCTGTAAACCAGGTGAAATGAGGGGTGGCATAGGTTGGTTGGCAAGGCTTCCCATATTCAGCACACGTATATAATTTATCCTATACTAATTTCCTAATCAGAGATGGAAATGATTTCATGTTGCCTGCCAAACTAAAAAAAAAGTCCTCATTAACTATTTCATGTGCCATGAATGGAAAGTAATAAATCAATATGATATACTATAAAATGTTTAATAGAAGTACATTTTCATCACTGTTTCTAATAAAAATAATACAAAGGTTTTATCAATATTGATGACATAATTTTTAATTTGTTTTACTGTGTAAAACTGTTCTCATCTTTCAGGAAGAAAGCAAAATTATTTTTGACTTGATATAATTTGTAGTAGAGAACAGGCATTCAGAAAAATCAGTTATTGAAAAAAAGATCAAATAAAAAATTCTTTAGAAGTCATGGAAAGTATTAGGTTATAAGTTTGGAGAGTACAGATACTGCAGACAATACAGGAAGTGACTCTACTGATGTCACTCTACGACCTGTAGGTAACATTCTGGGTTATTTGACAATTTTATCTGCATGATCTTTAACTTCTTTCCAACTTGTTTAAATTCATGAATGCATAGAAAAGTTACTTTGGTCTTTTTTACTTTTCAAAATTTGGAAAAATAGAACAACTTTAAAAACAAATTCACTATTCAGAAATTAATCCATGTAATTGACCAACATATGTTATGTACCTATGTGTCATAGTCTGGGCCAAACACTGAGTGCACACAGATGATGGGAAACAACAAGATCAAGACTTTGTAGAGATTATGTGATAGTTGGGGTTCAAATATAAACATATGAAGCAAATCTCTATTATATAAACTGCTTGCAAATGTTAACTTATCTGTTTCATATATTTTTAAATATTGGAAAACAATTTCTCATATTTTTCTGGTGGATATATATGTGATTTGATTCAAAATGTCTGTGCAGAAAATAATATATAATTGATATAAAGTATATAACACACAAGGATTTCTTTTTCAAAATACTAGACTGCAAACTACAATTAGCTCAGTCATATATATCTTTTCTGTTTGCTTTTTTAGCTCTAAATTTTGAAGTTCAACTTGACAGCCTGCATAATTAATTTTTAAAATAATTTCAACTTTTAAATTCAGGGGGTACATGTGCAGGTTTGTTACATAGGTATTCGGTGTGTGTGATGCTTAGGTTTGGGATATGAATGATCCTGTCACTCAGTTAGTAAGCATAGTACCTAACTGGTACTTTTTCAACCCTTGTTCCCTTCCAATCCCCACCAGTAGTCCTCAGTGTCTATTGTTGTCATCTTTAGGTCTGTGAGTACCCAGTGTTTAGCTTCTGCTTATAAGTGAGAACAGGCAGTACTTGGTTTTGTTTTCTGGCATTAATTTGCTTAGCATAATGACCATGTTGCTTTGCATAAGCATCCATGTTGCTCCAAAGAACTTGAGTTCATTCTTTTTTATGGCTGTGTAGTATCGCATGGTGTATTTATATTGCATTTTCTTTATCCAATTCATCACTGATGGGCATCTAGGTTGATTCTATGTCTTTGCTATGGTAAATAGTGCTGCAGTGAACATGAGTGCATGTATCCTTTTGGTAGAATGATTTGTTTTCTTTTGGATGTATATCCAGAAATGGGATTTCTGGATTGAATGGTGGTTCTGTTTTAGGTTCTTTGAGAAACCTCCAAACTGTTTTCTACAGTGTTTGAATTAATTTACATTCCCCCCAACAGTGTATAAGCATTCCCTTTTCTCTGCAGCCTTGCCAACATCTGTTATTTTTTGACATTTTTGTAATAGCCATTCTGACTTATGTAAGATAGTATATCATTGTGGATTTGACTTGCATTTTCCTGATTATTGGTGATGCTGGACATATTTTCATGTTTATTGCCCACTTGTATGTCTTCTTTTTAAAAGTGTCAGTTCTTGTCCTTTGCTCACTTTTTAATGGCATTGTTTGTTTTTTGCTTGTTAATTTAAGTTCCTTATAGAGTCTGGATATTAGACCTTTGTCAAATGCAGTTTGTGAATATTTTCTCCCATTCTGTAGGTTGTCTGTTTACTCTGTTGATGATTTCTTGCTGTGGAGAAGGTCTTTAGTTATTGGGTCCCATTTGTCAGTTTTCGTGTTTGTTGCAATTGCATTTGAGACTTAATCATACATTCTTTCAAAGAGTAATTTCCAGAATAATGTTTCCTAAGTTTTCTTCTAGGATTTTTATAGTTTGGAGTCTAATGTTTAAACTTGTAATTCATTTGAGTTAACTTTTTTTTAAATTTGGTGAAAGATGGGAGTCTAGTTTCATTCTTCTGCGTATAGCTAGCCAGCTATCCCAGCCAGCACCATTTGTTGAATAGGAAGTCCTTTCTCATTTGCTTATTTTTGTTGGCCTTGTCTAAGATCAGATGGCTATAGGTGTGCAGCTTTATTTTTGGGTTCCCTATTCTGTTCCATTGATCTATGTGCCTGTTTTTATGTCAGTACCATGCTGTTTGGGTTACTGAAGCCTTATAGTATGGTTTAAAGTCAAGTAATGTGATGCTTCCAGCTTTGTTCTTTTTACTTAGGATTGGTTTGGCTATTTGGGCTCCTTTTTGGTTCCATATGAATTTGGTTTCATGGGAATTTTAGAATTTTTTTTTCCAATTATGTGAAAATTTATATTGGTAGTTTAATAGAAATAGCACTGAATCTGTAGATTGCTTTTGGCAATACGGCCATTTTAACAATATTGATTCTTTCAATCCATGAGCATGGAATATTTTTCCATTTGTTTGTGTCATCTATGATTTCTTTAAGGCAATGTTTTGTAGTTTTCCTTGTAGAGCTCTTTCACCTCCTTGGTTACATGTATTCCCAGGTATTTTATGGTTTTTTTTTTTTTTTTGCGGCTATTATGAATGGATTACATTCTTGATTTGCCTCTCAGCTTGAACATTACTGGTATGTAGAAATCTGACTGATTTTTATACATTGATTTTTGCATTGTGAAACTTTGCTGAAGTTGTTTATCAGCTCCAGGAGCCTTTTGGTGGAGTCTTTAGGGTTTTTTAGACATAGAATCATATTGTCAGCAAAGAGAGAGACATAGACTTCTTCTCTTTTTATTTGGATGTGTTTTATTTCTTTTTCTCTTGCCTGATTGCTCTGGCTAGGACTTCCAGTCTGTGTAATTAAAAAAAATTGACGTTTATTTTTGTTTCTGTTAAAAGAATTTTAGGATGACAATAAAATTATTTAAGAAGCCAATATTAAATAAAATATTCACAACATAAACTAAAAATCAAATTATAGCATTCAAACCAAAATTAAATTCTTTCTTTGAGTTGGGATTTAAAAGACACTTGAAATGAAACAAACCAGCACACTTGAACAAGATTTCCACAGAACAAGATTTCTAAACACATTGAGTATATATCAAGTCAATAGTTGCTATAGATGGAATGCTTGTATCCCCCCAAAATTTGTATATTGAGACCTGATTTCCAATGTAATGGTATTTGGGCGTTAGGTCTCTGAGAGATGATTAGGTCATTATTGTGGAGCCCTTGTGAATGGGATTAGTGCCCTTATAAAAGAAACCCCAGAGAGTTCTTCCTCCTCTTTTGCCATGTTAGGACACAGTGAGAAGATGCAGTCTGTAAAACAGGAAGTGGGCCTTCACCAGACACAGAATCTACTAGTGCCTTGATCTTGAACTTCCCAGCTTCCAAAACCATGAGAAATAGATGTTGTGTCTGAGCCACCCAGTCTGATGCTTTGTTATAACAGCCTAAACAGACTAAGACACTAGTATTGTGCTTAGGCAAGGCGTGCAGTATGCACACATATATTGCAAAACAACACAGTTATTGTTGTCAGATGTCATTGTAGTCAGACGTAGTGTTACCTGATTCGTTACATCGTCTTATCATACTTTCTGTGGAAAAGCTAAAATAATTCTAAGGTAATTATAGTAAATTTTATGTGGAGAAGCAAATTAGTAAGAACTGTATCCTTTTAAAATTCATTTCCTTCTAAAAAGTTACAGTGTCAAATTAGATTATTAAAGGAAAATATTAATTGAAAAACCTCCCATGATAATATTAACAAATTAGCTCTAATGTGTATATGTGTATTTATAGCTTTTTTTTATTTTATTTTTTAAATAGGATCTCTCTCTGCTGCCCAGATTAGAGTGCAGTGGTGTGAGGTAATAGGTGACTGTAGTCTCATACTCCTGGGCTCAAGAAATCCTCTTGCCTCAGCCTCCTGAGTATCTGGGACTATAGGCACACATCACTACACCTAGCATATTTATTTATTTATTACAGATGGAGTCTTGTTATGCTGCCCAGACTGGTCTCAAACTCCTGGCCTCAAGTGATCCCCACACCTCAGTCTCTTGAGTAGCTGGGATTACAGGCACGTATTACCACACCTGACCAGTTTATTTATTTGTAGAGATGGGGTCTTGCTTTGTTGCCCAGGCTTGCCTCAAACTCCTGGCCTCAAGTGTTCCTCCTGCCTCAGCCTCCTGAGTAGCTCTCACTACAGTTTTGGAACAGTATGCCTGAACAATTGTATTTTTTATTTTTATTTTTGTAGAGATGTGTTCTTTCTATATTGCTCAGGCTGGTCTTAAACTCCTGACCTCAAGCAATCTTCCTGTCTTGGCCTCCCAAAGTGCTATGATTTCAGGTGGAAGTCACCAAACCCAACCTATATCTATATATGCAGATGCAGATAGACACACCATTCCTGCTTGAATATATAGAAATATGTATGTGCTTCCACATTCTTTATGTCTACATTTTTTTTTCCTCCAGGATGAATCTGTGGTGATGAATAAAAAAGCTATTTTTATTCTTGTGTAGATAAACTGCTCCTATTGCTTTCAAGCTGCTATAACCTGGGCCATCTTGTTTGGGTAGACTGTACAGTCAATTCTTTAGAATCCAAAAGAGGAGTCATTAATTCTTGCTGGAAGATAAGGGCTAAGCTGTTAACTTCTGGCATATGGAATAAGATCCTGACTCAGGAACAAGAACGTCACACTTGGAGTCATGCGCCCTCATTTGGAGTTCCAATTCTGTTATTATCTCCATATGTGAAACCCATGCTTCCCCATACTTTACTAACTCTTGAGTATAAAATTGAGTCGCAGCAATGGTCAAATTCCATTGTCTCCTCACCTGTGTAAAACGGACCTCTGCAACCTAAAATAGATCTTTCCCTTAAGGACGTCTCATGTACACTTAGCAATAGCCAACTGGTGTTCGGGGACTACATCACTGAGGAGATTTCCATGGAAGCAGTAATGTTTTCCTTCAGTATTTGGGAAGAATGTGTTTGTGTATGTATGTTGGGGTCAGATTATAAAGACTTCTGTTTTCATCCCAGGGATCACTAAGCATAATCGAATGTTTTTCAGGAGAGGATTACATGATTAGGAAAACATTGGAGGGACAAATGATTAAGTGGAGAGTACACAGTGAGGGGAGGTAGAGATGACTCCAGTGTGGGTGGTCCATGTGAAAAAGATGAGGAAAGCAGACTCATTCTTTCTGAGCCTGTAACTAGCCCTTGAAAGTATATGCTATCATGGGAGGCAGCATATAAGCTCATGTGTGTTCCTTGCATTGTGGCCCCATGTGGTGACATGTAGGGTCTTTTCAAAGTCAGACCATGGTTGTAACTTAACATAGGGGGTTTGTGCTTTTTCCACCTTTCAATCAGAGATTTAAACATTCCTTTTGAAGAACTTACAATACCAGGATTCCTCCAGTAGTGGGGATATAAAATATCATTTAATATTTCAGGATCTAACTGTGTGCAGTGACAAAAGTCATATGATATTGCTTCAGGTCATATTATTTATGCTAATGCTTACATTAATGATAGTAAAGTCCCACAGGAAGATATTATTTTTAGGAGCATTAAGAAAAGCAGCTATAGCAGTTCAGTGCACAAGTCTTAACTTGTCTTTCATTGAATTCATTCCTAAGTAACTTATTATTTTTGATGCTACTGTTGTCTTAATTTTATTTTCAAATTATTCATGGCTAGTGTTTAGAAATACAACTGAGTTTTATCTATTGCTCTTGTGTTTTGCAATCTTATTTACTGCCTCTAATAATTCTTTTGTATGAATTTCTTAGAAACTTTTTATGTACAAGATTATATCATCTCAAAATATGGTTTCCCTTTTTCTTTCAATCTGGATGCCTTTTACTTAATTTCTTGCCTAACTGACCTAGCTAGAATCTCCAGTACAATGTTGAATGAAGTGGCATAAGTGGAGATCCCTGTCTTGTTCCAGATCAATCTTTCAGCATTAAATATGATGCTTGTGGTTGGCTTTTTTATAGACACTATTTTGTTAAAAGGAGGAATGTTTGAGGACATTTTAATAAACTTTTGAAAAAGCCATTAGACACAGAGCGTACTCCCCTCTGAGTGCTACCTTTTCACCCTGGCAGAAGATTGGAGGTTTATATTCTGAAGAGAGCAAAAGAGAAAGTCTCTTGTCTGGAACATCAGTCACAGTCAAGGGCAGGGACATGATAAGTACAGGTTTGTCTACTGGATGTGGAGATCTCCAGCCTTCTTTCCCACCTAGCGCCCAGTGTGGGCTTCCAGGATTATATCTTCCAGCTGGGACATAAGAGCCTTCTCTAGCAATTTTGACCAGCCCAAAAGAAAGGACATTAAGATGCTGAGATCCAGGTTTATTCTCCCCAAATCTCAGCCTATTATACTACTTGAAGCTCCATGGGATTCACAGTGACTTTGGACTTCTCAAGATAAGGCTGGATATTAGAATACAATGGCACATAGCTTTACAAAATTCTGGGAGAAAACATTTCTACCCTGGAAGTCTAAACTCAGTCAAATTATCAAGCAGGCATAAGAATAGAGTAAAAACTTTGTAAGAGGTAAGGTCTAAAATATTTTGTCTTTCATGCACACTTTCTCAGGAAGCTACTGAAATATGTATCTAATGAAAATGAGGGAGTAAAGACTTGGAACCAACCCCAGTGCTCATCGATGATAGACTGGACAGGGAAAATGTGGCACATATACACCATGGAATACTATGCAGCCATAAAAGACAATGAGTTCGTGTCCTTTGTAGGGACATGGATGAAGCTGGAAACCATCATTCTCAGCAAATTGACACAAGAACAGAAAATCAAACACCTCATGTTCTTACTCATAGGTGAGTGTTGAACAATGAGAACACATGGACACAGGGAGGGGAGCATCACACAATGGGGTCTGCGGGGGGGAACTAGGGAAGGGACAGCGAGGGGTGGGGAGTTGGGGAGGGATAACATGGAGAGAAAGGTCAGATATAGGTGATGGAGAGGAAGGCAGCAAACCACACTGCCATGTGTGTATGTACCTATGCAACAATCCTGCATGTTCTTCACGTGTACCCCAAAACCTAAAACAAAATAAAATATATATTAAAAAATAAAAAATAAAACTATGAGAAACTAAAAAAAAAAAAAAAAAAAAAAAAAAAAAAAAAAAAAAAAAAAAAAAAAAAAAAAAAAAAAAAAAAAAAAAAAAAAAAAAAAAAAAAAAAAAAAAAAAAAAAAAAAAGAGGGGTAAATCAAGAGAGAGGTAATATATGAAGGGAATCCCAGAATGATGATGAAGGGAAAAACCTAACACAACAACAGGCCCAGAGAGCAGCCAGCTCAGACTGCAGCTGACCAGAAGGCTGGGGACTGGCTTTTTAAAGAAGATGAGCATGAAAATATATAGAGAGGTAACAGGTGGGGTCAGAGTTTGGGGACAAGTCAGTCACATTAAATAGGGAAACTAAGAAAAAGAAGCAGTAAAGCAGTTATTTTTTTCATGAGAAACAAATTGTTATGCAGGAAAGGAAAAGGCATATTACTTTAGGTTACTTAGCTCTCAGTAGTACTTCTGTCATTATGAAGTTAACACCAAATACTGATATAACCAAAATTATGCTTTTCTGTATAGGGCAGATGGGAAATGTGCATGTGTGTGGTTAGAAAAAGAGGGAATTGTGTGAAAGAGAGCTAAATCTTCATCTCCAAGTATGGAAAACCCATAATAATGATAAAGAGAAAGCCTCAAATATTTATAAAAAAGGGAAATATTAAAATACTCAGCTCAGTATTTTGCAGTGGTCAAGTGAGGGTAGCAGACCAAGGGGCTATTTTTTTTTATAAAACACACCCCCCCCAAAAAAAAACAAACTCATGGAACTATTTAACTTTTATTTTAGGTTCAGGGGTTCTTGTGCAGGTTTGTCACATAGGTAAGCTTGCGTCACGAGGGTTTGTTGTACAGATTGTCACCCAGGTACTAAGCCTAGTACCCAATAGTTAGTTTTTCTGTTCCGCTCCCTTCTCTCACCCTTCAGTCTCAAGGAGACACCAGTATCTGTTGTTCTCCTCTTTGTTTCTAGGTCACCTTTCATCATTCAGCTCCCATTTATAAGTGAGAACATGTGGTATTTGGTTTTCTGTTCCTGCCTTAGTTTGTTAAGGATGATGGTCTCCAGTTCCATTCATGTTCCTGCAAAAGACACGATCTCGTTCTTTTCCATGCCTGCATAGTATTCCATGATATATGTACCACATTTTCTTTATCCAGTGTACAACTGATGGACGTTTAGGTTGATTCCAAGTGTTCACTATTATGAACAGTGCTGCAATGAACATAATTGTGCATATATCTTTATGGTAAAATTTTATATTCCTTTGGGTATATACCCAGTAGTGGAATTGCTGAGTCAGATGGTGGTTCTGTTTTTAACTCTTTGAGGAATCACCACACTGCTTTCCACAGTGGTTGAACTAATTTATACTCCCGCAAACAGTGTATATGCATTCCCTCTTCTCTGCAACCTTATCAGCATATATTATTTTTATACTTTTTAGTAATAGCCATTATGACTGGTGTGAGATGGTATCTCATTGTGATTTAAATGTGCATTTCTCTAATGATCAGTAATATTGAGCTTTTTTTTTCCATATGCTTGTGGGCTGCATATATGTCTTCTTTTGCAGAGTGTTCATGTTCTTTGCCTACTTTTTAATGATTTTTTTTTCTTAAGTTCCTTATAGATGCTGAATATTAGACTTTTGTCTGATGCATAGTTTGCAAATATTTTCTCCCATTCTGTAGATTGTCTCTTTACTCTGTTGATAGTCTCTTGCTCTGCAGAAGCTCTTAAGTTTAATTAGATCTCATTTCTCAATTTTTGCTTTTGTTGTGATTGCTTTTGGCATTTTTGTCAGGAAATCTTTGCTGTTCCTATGTCCAGAATGGTATTTCTTAGGATGTCTTGCAGAATTTTTATAGTTTTGGGTTTTACATTTAAGTCTTTAATCCATCTTGAGTTGATTTTTGTATATAATGTAAGGAAGGGGTCCAGTTTCACTCTTCTGCATATGGTTAGCCAGTTATTCCAACACCATTTATTGATTAGGGAATCCTTTCTGTATTGCTTGTTTTTTTGTCAGCTCTGTTGGAAATCAGATGGTTGTAGGTGTGTGGCATTATTTCTGGGCTCTCTATTTTGTTCTATTGGTCTGTGTGTCTGATTTTGTACCAGTAAATACCATGCTGTTTTGGTGACTGTAGTCCTGTAAGTGTAGTTAGAAACTGGGTCTTAGTGCTTTTTGCTTAGGATTGCCTTGGTTATTTTGGCTCTTGTTGGTTTCAGATAAAATTTAAAATACTTTTTTTTCTAGTTCTGTGAAGAACATCATTGGCAGTTTGATGGAAATAGCATTAAATCTGTAAATTGCTTTGGGCACTGTGGCCATTTCAATGATTGATTCTTCCTGTTCATGAGCATGAAATGTTTTTCCATTTGTGTCATCTCTGATTTCTTTGAGTGGTGTTTTGTAATTTTCACTGTAGCTATCTTTCAACTCCCAGGTTAGCTGTATTCCTAGGTATTTTGTTCTTTTTGTGGCAATTGTGAATGGGATTGGGTTCCTGATTGGCTTTTGGCTTGGCTGTTGTCTATGTATAAGAATGCTAGTGATTTTTCCACATGATTTTGTATCCTGAAAATGTACTGAAGTTGTTTATCAGCTGAAGGAGCTTTTGGGCAGAGAATATGAGATTTTCTAGATATAAAATCATCTTGTCTGCAAACTGGGATTGTCTGACTTCCTCTCCTCCTATTTGGATGCCCTTTATTTTGTCAGGACTTCCAATACCATGTCGAATCAAAGTTGTGAGAGAGGGCATGCTTGTCTTGTGCCAGTTTACAGGGGGAATGCTTCCAGCTTTTGTCCATTCAGTATGATGATGGCTGTGGCTTTGTCATAGATGGTTCTTATTATTTTGAGATATGTTCCTTTAATACCTAGTTTATTTAGAGTTTTTAACATGAAGGAATCTTAATTTTATTGAAAGCCTTTTCTGAATCTATTGAGATAATCATGTGATTTTTGTCTTTAGTTCTGTTTATGTAATGAGTCACATTGACTAGTTTGCATATGTTGAACCAGCCTTGTATCCTGGCGATAAAGCCTAGCTGATTGTGGCGGATTAGCTTTTTGATGTGCTGCTACATTCAGTTTGTAAGGATTTTGTTGAGGATTTTTACATCAATGTTCATCAAGGATATTGACCTGAAGTTTTCTTTTTTGTTGTGTTTCTGCCAGATTTTCTTTTCTTTTTTTTATTATTTTTAATATAGAAACAGTATCTTCTCTATGTTGCTCAGACTGGACTCAAACTCCTGGGCTCAAGGTGTCCTCCTGCCCAGCCTCCCAAAGTGATAGGATTACAGGTGTGAGCCACCACACCTGGCCACTGCCAATTTTCATATCAGGATGATGCTGGCCTCACATAATGAGTTGGGGGGAGTTCTTCTTTCTCAATTTTTTGTAATAGTTTCAGTAGGAATGGTACTAGCTCTTTGTACATCTGGTAGAATTCAGCTGTGAATCCGTCTGGTGGTGGGCTTTCTTTTGGTTGGTAGGCTATTTATTACTGATTCAACTTTGGAGCTTATTACTGCTCTGTTCAGGAATCAATTTCTTCCTGTTTCAGTCTTGGGAGGGTGTATTTGCCCAAGAATTTATCCATCTTTTTAAAGTTTTCTAGTTTTGTGTGTATAGAGATGTTCATAGTAGTCTCTGGTTAGTTGTCTTTCTGTGGGGCAGTGGTAACATCCCCTTTGTCATTTTTTCACTGTGTTTATTTGGATTACCTTTTTTTCTTTGTCAGTCTAGCTAGTGGCCTGTCCACATACATATATACATTTATTTCAAAAAACCAATTCCTGGATTTCTTCATCGTTTGAATGGGTTTTCATGTCTCATTCTTCTTCAGTTAAAGTCTAATTTTGGTTATTTTTTTGTCTTCTGCTAGCTTTGGGATTGGTTTTCTCCTGGTTCTCTAATGTTTTTAGTTGAGATGTTAGGTTGTTAATTTGAGATCTTTCTAACTTGTTGATGTGAGCATTTACTGCTATAAATTTGCCTCTTAACACTGCCTTATCTGTGTCCTACAGATTTTGGTGTATTGCATCTTTGTTTTCATTAATTCAAAGAACTTCTTGATTGCTGCCTTAATTTCATTATTTATGCAAAAGTCATTAAGGAGCAGGTTTATTTTCCATTTAATTGAAATTGCATGGTTTTGAGCAATTATTTTCAGTCTTGATTTCTATTTTTATTGCATTGTGGTCTGAGAATGTGTTTGATGCAATTTTGATTTATTTCCATTTGCTGAGGATTGTTTTATGTTCAATTGTGTGATTGATTTTAGAGTATGTGCTATGTGGTGATAAGAAGAATGTATGTTTTTTGTTTTTGGGTAGAGAGTTCTGCAGAGGTCTATCCGATCCATTTGGTCCAATGTTGAGTTTAGGTTCTGAATATCTTTGTTAATTTTCTGCCTCAACAACTTTTCTAATACTGTTCGTAGAGTGTTGAAGTCTTCCACTATTATTGTGTGAGAGTTGAAGTTTCTTTGTAAGTCTCTATGTACTTGCTTTATAAACCTGGGTACTCCTGTGTTGGGTGAACATTTAATTTATTTTTATTTCAACAGTTTTAGCGGGTACAGGTGGATTTTGGTTACATGGATAAGTTCTTTAGTGTAGATTTCTGGGATTTTGGTGCACTCATCACCTGAGCAGTGTATACTGAACCCAATGAGCAGTCTTTTATCCTTCACCTCCTCCCACCCTTCCCCAAGTCCCCAAAGTCCACTATAACATTCTTATGCCTTTGCATTTTCTTAGTTTATCTCCCATTTGTAAGTGAAAACATAACAATATTTGGTTTCCCATTTCTTTATCTTTTTTTAAAACATTTTTTAAGAATTAATTTTCTTTCTATCTCTCTTTTCTTTCTTTCTTATATATATTTTTATTATACTTTAAGTTCTGGGGTACATGTGCAGATCTTGCAGGATTGTTACATAGGTATACACATACCATGCTGGTTTGCTGCCTCCATCCCCCCATTACCTACATTAGGTATTTCTCCCATTGTTATCCCTCCCCAATCTCCACACCCCTCACTATCCCTCCCCTAGCCTCACACCCAACAATAGACTCCAGGGTGTGGTGTTCCCCTCCCTGTGTCCATGTATTCTCATTGTCCAGCACCCACCTATGAGTGAGAACATGTGGTTAGTTTTCTGTTCTTGTGTCAGTTTGCTGAGAATGATGGTTTCCAGATTCATCCATGTCCCTGCAAAGGACATGAACTCATCCTTTTTTATGGCTGCATAATATTCCATGGTTTATATGTGCCACATTTTCTTTATCTGGTCTATCATTGATGGGCATTTGGGTTGGTGCCACATCTTTGTTATTGTAAACAGTGTTTCAGTGAATATACATATGCATGTGTCTTTATAATAGAACGATTTAGAATCCTTTGGGTATATATCCAGTAATGGATTGCTGGATCAAATGGTATTTCTATTTCTAGATCCTTGAGGAATTGCCACACTGTCTTCCACAATGGTTAAACTAATTTACACTCCCACCAACAGTGTATAAGTGTTTCTATTTCTCCACATCCTCTCCAGCATCTGTTGTCTCCAGGTTTTTTAATGATTGCTATTCTAACTGGCATGAAATGGTATCTTAATGTGGTTTTCATTTGCATTTCTCTAATGACCAGTGATGATGAGCATTTTTTCATATGCTTGTTGGCTGCATGAATGTCTTTTTTTGAAAAGTGTCTGTTCATATCCTTTGCCCACTTTTTGATAGGATTGCTTGTTTTTTTTCTTGTATATTTGTTTTAGTTCTTTGTAGATTCTGGATATTAGCCCTTTGTCAGATGGGTAGATCACAAATTTTTTTCCCATTCTCTTGGTTGCTGGTTCACTCTAATGATTGTTTCTTTTGCTGTGCAAAAGCTCCTAAGTTTAGTTAGATCCCCTTTGTCTATTTTGGCTTTTGTTGTCATGCTTTTGGTGTTTTAGTCATGAAGTCCTTGCCCGTGCCTATGTGCTGAATGGTATTGCCTAAGTTTTCTTCTAGGATTTTTATGGTGTTGGGTCTTATATTTAAATCTTTAATCCATCTGGATTTAATTTTTGTGTAATGTGTAAGGAAAGGGCCCAGTTTCAGCTTTCTGTACATGGCTAGCCAGTATTCCCAACACCATTTAAAAACAGGATATCCTTTCCCCATTGCTTGTTTTTGTTAGGTTTGTCAAAGATCAGATGCTTGTAGATGTTTGGCATTGCTGCTGAGGCCTCTGTTCTGTTCCATTGGTCTATATCCCTATTTTGGTACCAGTATCATGCTGTTTTGAATACTGTAGCCTTGTAGTATAGTTTGAAGTAAGGTAGCGTGATGCCTCCAACTTTGTTGTTTTTACTTAGGATTGTCTTGGCTATGAGGCCTCTTTTTTGGTTCCATATGAAGTTTAAGGTGGTTTTTTCCAGTTCTGTGAAGAGGGTTGATGGTAGCTTGATGAGGATAGCATTGAATCTGTAAATTACTTTGGGCAGTATGGCCATTTTCACAGTATTGATTCTTCCTAACCATGAGCATGGAATGTTTTTCCATCTGTTTGTGTCCTCTTTTATTTCCCTGAGCAGTGGTTTGTAGTTCTCCTTGAAGAGGTCCTTCACATCCTTTGTTAGTTGTATTCCTAGGTAGTTTATTCTCTTTGTGGCAATTATGAATGTGAGTTCACTCATGATTTGGCTCTCTTTAAGTATAGGAATGCTTGTGATTTTTGCACATTGATTTTGTATCCTGAGACTTTGTTGAAGTTGCTTATCATCTTAAGGAGATTTTGGGCTGAGAAAATGGGGTCTTCTAAATATACAATCATGTTGTCTGCAAATAGAGTCACGTTGACTTCCTCTTTTCCTTACTCAATACCTTTATTTCTTTTTCTTGTCTGATTGCTCTGGCTAAAACTTCCAATACTATGTTAAATAAAAATGGTGAGGGGGGCACTCTTGTCTGGTGCCAGTTTTCAAGTAAATGCTTCCAGTTTTTGCTCATTCAGTATAATATTGGCTGTTGGTTTGTCATAAATAGTTTTTATTGTTTTGAGATATGTTCAATCGATACCTAGTTTATTGAGAGTTTTTAGCATAAAGTGCAGCTGAATTTTGTCAAAGGCCTTTTCTTCATCTCTTGAAATAATCATGTAGTTTTTGTCTTTGGTTCTGTTTATGTGATGGATTACGTTTATAGATTTGCATATGTTGAACTAGCCTTGCATCTCCAGGATGAAGCCTACTTGATCATGATGGATAAGCTTTTTGATGTGCTGTTGCATTCGTTTTGCCTGTATTTCATTGGAGATTTTTGCATCAATGTTCATCATGGATATTGGCCTGTAATTTTCTTTTTTAGTTGTATCTCTGCCATGTTTTGTATCAGGATGATGTTGGTCTCATAAAATGAGTTAGAGAGGATTCCTTCTTTTTGTATTGTTTGG
This sequence comes from Alouatta palliata, assembly GCA_004027835.1. NCBI lineage: Eukaryota > Metazoa > Chordata > Mammalia > Primates > Atelidae > Alouatta > Alouatta palliata. The sequence continues at coordinate 126,582 of PVKV010000704.1, forward strand.
AATAGTTTCAGAAGGATTGGTACCAGCTCCTCTTTGTACATCTGGTAGGATTCAACTATGAAGCCATCTGGACCTACCTGGACTTTTTTTGGTTGGTAGGCTGTTAATTGCTGCCTCAACTTCAGACCTTGTTATTGGTCTATTCAGGGATCTTCCTGGTTTAGTCTTGGGAAGGTGTAAGTCTCCAGGAATTTATTCATTTCTTCTAGATTTACTGGTTTATGTACATAGAATTGTTTGTAGTAATTTCTGATGGTAGTTTGTATTTCTGTGGAATCAGTGGTGATATCCCATTTATCATTTTTTATTGCATCTATTTGATTTTTCTCTCTTTCCTTTTTTATTAGTCTGGCTAGCAGTCTATTTGTTGATCTTTTCAAAAACCAGCTTTTGGATTGATTGATTTTTTTGAGGGATTTTTCTGTCTCTGTCTCCTTCAGTTCTGCTCTGATCTTAGTTATTTATTGTCTTCTGCTAGCTTTTGAATTTGTTTGATCTTGCTCCTTTAGTTTTTTTAACTGTGATGGCAGAGTGTTGATTTTAGTTCTTCCCTCACTTCTCATGTGGGGATTTAGTGTTGTAAATTTCCCTCTAGACGCTGCTTTAAATGTGTCCCAGAGACTCTGGTAAGTTGTTTCTTCATTTTCTTTGGTTTTGAAGAACATTTTTATTTCTGCCTTCATTTCATTATTTCTCAAGTAGTCATTCAGGAACGGGTTGTTCAGTTTCCATGTAGTTGTGCAGTTTTGAGTGAGTTTCTTAATCCTGAGTTCTAATTTGGTTGCACTGTGGTCTGAGAGACTGTTATGATTTCCATTTTTTTTGCATTTGCTGAGGAGTGATTTACATCCAATTATGTGATCAGTTTTAGAGTAAGTGCGATGTGGTGCTGAGAAGAATGTATATTCTGTGGATTTGGGGTGGAGAGTTCTGTAGATGTCTATTAGGTCTGCTTGGTCCTGATATCTGCATTCAAGTCCAAGATATCCTTGTTAATTTTCTGTCTCGTTGATCTGTCTAATATTGACAGTGGAGTGTTAATGTCTCCCACTATTATTGTGTGGGAGTCTAAGTCTTTTTGCAGGTCGTTAAGAACTTGCTTTATGTATCTGGGTGCTCCTGTATTGGGTGCATAGGTATTTAGGATTGTTAGCTCTTCTTGTTGCATTGATCCTTTCACCATTATGTTATGCCCTTCTTTGTTTCTTTTGATCTTTGTTGGTTCAAAGTCCATTTTGTCAGAGACTAGGATTGCAATGCCTCCTTTTTTTTTTTTTTTGCTCTCCATTTGCTTGGTAAATCTTCTTCCATCCCTTTATTGAATCTATGTGTGTCTTTGAATGTGAGATGGGTCTCATTAATACAGCACACTGATGGGTCTTGACTTTTTATCCAACTTGCCAGTCTGTGTCTTTTGACTGGGGTGTTTAGCCTATTTATATTTAAGGTTAATATTATCATGTGTGAATTTGATCCTGCCATTTTAATACTAGCTGGTTGTTTTGCCCATTAGTTGATGCAGTTTCCTCATTGTGTCGATGGGCATTACCATTTGGTATGTTTTTGTAGTGGCTGGTACTGTTTGTTCCTTTCCGGTGCTTCCTTCAGGAGCTATTGTAAGGCAGGCCTGGTGGTGATGAAATCTGTCAGCAATTGCTTGTCTGTAAAGGAGTTTATTTCTCCTTCACATATGAAGCTTAGTTTGGCTGGATATGAAATGCTAGGTTGAAAGTTCTTTTCTTTAAGGATGTTGATCATTGGCCCCCACTCTCTTCTGGCTTATAGTGTTTCTCCTGAGAGATCTGCTGTGAATCTGATGGGCTTCCCTTTGTTGGTAACCCGATGTTTCTCTCTGGCTGTGCTTAGCATTTTTTCCTCATTTCAACTCTGGTGAATCTGATGATTATGTGCCTTGGGGTTGTTCTTCTTGAGGAATATCTTTGTGGCATTCTCTGTATTCCCTGGATTTGAATGTTGGCCTGCTTGCTCAGTTGGGGATGTTCTCCTGGATAATATCCTGAAGAGTGTTTTCCAGCTTGGATTCATTCTCCCATCACATTCAGGTACACCGATCAAACATAGATTAGGTCTTTTCACATAATCCCATATTTCTTGGAGGCTTTGTTCATTTCTTATTACTGTCTTTCCTCTAATCTTACCTTCTCATTTTATTTCATTGAGTTGATCTTCAATATCTGATATCCTTTCTTCTGCTTGATTGATTCAGCTGTTGAAACTTGTGTATACTTTGTGAAGTTCTTGTGCTGTGTTTTTTAGCACCATTAAGTCATGTATGTTCTTTGCTAAGCTGTTTATTCTAGTTAGCGTCTCATCTGACCTTTTCTCAAGGTTCTTAGTTTCTTTGCATTGGGTTAGAACGTGTTCCTTTAGCTTGGAGAAGTTTATTATTACCCACCTCATGAAGCCTGCTTCTGTCAGCCAAATTCATTCTCTATCCTGTTTTGTTTGCTTGCTAGTGAGGAGTTGTGATCCCTTGAAGGAGGAGAGGCATTCTGGTTTTTGGTGATCTCATCCTTTTTACACTGGTTTCTTCCCATCTTCATGGATTTATCTACCTGTGGTCTTTGAAGTTGGTGACTTTCAGATGGGGTCCCTGAGTGGACATCCTTTCTGTTGATGTTGAAGCTATTTCTTTCTATTTTTTAGTTTTCCTTCTAACAGTCAGGCCCCTCTGCTGCAGGACTGCTGGAGGTCCACTCCAGACCCTGCTTGTCTGGGAATCACCTTTGGGGGCTGCAGAACAGCAAGGACTGCTGCCTGTCCGTCCGTCCGTCCGTCCGTCCGTCCTTCCTTCCTTCCTTCCTTCCTTCCTTCCTTCCTTCCTTCCTTCCCTCCTTCCCTCCTTCCCTCCTTCCCTCTCTTCCTCCCTCCCTCCCTTCCTTCCTCTATGTTTATTTTCCATCAGTCTTATTTCCATGTTGCTTAACAGCCCACGCAAGAACAACTTAAGACCATTCATTGGTTGCTCCTACCCATTCAGTGGCCTGAGCGGTGGGAGTTGCAGACCAGTCTTTTGTGGCAGGCTGGTGCTCCAGTCTTCAGTAGGGAACTACTGGATAAGAACAGAGGGCACCTGCATGCCTTCAGACCAGTTTGCATCCTCAGGCTAAGTAGCAGTGAACTCAGTGGGTGGAGCAGTCCATTCGCCCTGAAATTCCTCCTTGATTATAGCCTTTTCAGCAGCAGCCTGCTCTTTTTCAATTTCTTCACGGTTTCTGTAGAAGTAGAGATCAGGCATGACCTCCCATGAGTGTTCACGGGAAATGGTGCCACGCATGCGCAGAACTTCCTGAGCCGGCATCCACCATATCAAACCCACTGAGTGAGCTCCCTTGTTGCATGGGATGGCAATGTCCACATAGCGCAGAGAAGAATCTGTGTTACACAGAGCAATGGTAGGTAGGTTAACATAAGATGCCTCCATGAGAGGCTGGTGGTCAGCCCTGGGGTCAGTAACCACAAGCAGTCATGGCTCCTGGAAGGCTCCCTGGATCTGGTTATTGAAGGTTCCAGGAGTGAAGCAGCCAGCAATTGGAGTGGCTCCAGTGGCAGCAGCAAACTTCAGCACAGCCCTCTGGCCAGTATTCCTGGAGGATATAACACTGACATCAGCAGGGTTTTCAATGGCAGCAATGGCACAAGCTGCCAGGAGAAGCTTCTCCCAGGTCTTCTTCAGATTTATGATGTAGATGCCATCACTTTTCCTTTTATAAATGTACTGTTCCATCTGGAAGTCAAGGTTAGTGCCACCTAAATAGGTTCCTGCTGCAAGGAACTTAAGGACATCCTCCTCCTTCATTTGCAGGACATCAAGGGCTCCAGACATTGTGAAAGTTTCCCTTTAAGTTATGACGGGAAACCAGAACAATGCCGTATGGACCCCATGGCAGGTAGTGCAGAAAGGCACTGCCTGTTCTTTTCCTCTGGTAGCTTTGTCCCTGAAGGGTACCCGCCAGCTGCCAGCCAGAGCTCTCCTATACGAGGTGTTTTTTTGGATATATGGGGGTTAGGGAGCCACTTGAGGAGGCAGTCTGTCCCTTATCAGAGCTCAAGTGCTGTGCTGGGATCTGAAACAGAGTGCCAGAGTGGCTGGGAAGGTCCCTGGTGGCCTCCTTTGGGTAGAAGGTGGGGATCCTTCTGCCAGTTGCACTTCCTGGGTGAGGCAGTGCTCCACCCTGCTTTGGTTTGCCCTCCTCAGGCTACACCCACTGTCCAACCAGTCGCATTGAGATAAACCTGGTACCTTGGTTGGAGATGTGGAGATCACTCGCCTTCTGCATTGTTCTCGCTGGGAACTGCACTCCGGAGCTGTTTCTATTTGGCCATCTTGGTTTTTCATTTCTTTCTTACTTCACTTGAATGGGGCTGAAGGCCATTATTCTAAGTTGCTGCAAAATACATTATTTTGTTCATCTTTTATGGTTGAGTAGTATTGGATGGTTGATGGGCACTTAGGTTGGTTTTATATCCTTGCAATTGCAAATTGTGTTGCTATAAACATACATGTGCATGTGTCTCTCTTTTTTTTTTGAGACGGAGTTTCGCTCTTGTTACCCAGGCTGGAGTGCAATGGCACGATCTCGGCTCACTGCAACCTCCGCCTCCTGGGTTCAAGCAATTCTCCTGCCTCAGCCTCCCAAGTAGCTGGGACTATAGGCACGTGCCACCATGCCCAGCTAATTTTTGTATTTTTAGTAGAGATGGGGTTTCACCATATTGACCAGGATGGTCTCGATCTCTTGACCTCGTGATCCACCTGCCTCGGCCTCCCAAAGTGCTGGGATTACAGGCGTGAGCGATTTTTTTTTTTTAAATTACAAGGAAGAACACACTCCAGGAGAATCTTGTGATGTCTGGGCAATAGGTAATTGGGAAGAGCTTATTATGAGATTTTTGCTTATGCTGACTAATTTTACGAAGAGATTGAAGAAGCAGGGACCATCTCTGGATTGGATAATATCAAGAAGCTAGGAGAAGTTTGGCAATTGAGTATCTAGTAATCTTTGAACAAAATGTGGTAAGAGTGAAGTTAGGCTGGGATGTCATTGGCAAGAAACCAAGAAGCACTCAGATATATTTTTCCTTTAGCTGGATTATGGCTTTGACTGTGCTTGTTAGAAATTGTTTATCTTAGCTTGATAGACAGCTAGCAGGGCTGATATTCACTTTCCCAGGGATATTCAAGGCAGTGTAAAAGCATAAAGAAACTGACTTAAAGGGATTCTTACTGGCTAAATTGAGATAATTGAAGCATCAGAAAGAGAATGATTATGAATATGGAAGCTATGAGGTCATTAAGATACTCAAATGGAAAGTTAATGAAAGTATACAAAATCTAGCTATAATAAAAAGAAAGGTGAACATTGTGGAATATATTTAATTTTTATTGATTATATAAGCTTCTAATTAATACCTACATGCAGATATTTGATACTTACATGTTAAGGAATGTCAGCCATGCCAAAGATAAATAACAGATTTCTGAGAATACATGTTTCAAAAGTTTAAAACCTATCTGAAAAGCAGAGACATAAAAGTATCTTGATGTAATACATAAAACTTTATTACAAAAGAAAGCTCAGTCAAATGTCCCAAGGTTTGGGTTTAAATCACAAAAGTTTACACAATCAGGATTCTTGGCCAACCAAGATTTATCAGTTGCAAAATTCTACAGTTTGCCATTTCAGCTGGTCTGAGGTAGTATTCTTTTGCTTTTGTGATGAGTGAAACTACTTTAGCCTTAGAAACCTTAGTAATACATAAAAATCCTAGAAAGGAAGAAGCATAAGAACATCTGATAAAATTCATCTTGATTTCAGTACCTTTGTAACTGGTTTAAAATGAAAGTATAATAGAGATTTAAAGCATTCCTTATTTTTGTATTTTGTTTAATTTCTCAGAAAATATAAAATATTAGAATGAGACTTCAAATTATTTAGGACTTTTTAAAACTTTTAAGTTCAAGTGTACATGTGCAGGTTTGTTACATAGGTAAACTTGTGTCATGGGAGTTTGTTGTACAGATTATTTCATTATCCAGATATTAAGCCTCGTACCCATTAGTTATTATTCCTGATCCTCTCCCTCTTCCCACCCTCCACCTTACAATAGGCCCCAGTGTGTGTTGTTCTTCTCAATGTGTTCATTCATTCTTATCATTTTGCTCCCACTCATAAGTGAGAACACATGGTATTTGGTTTTCTGTTCCTGCATTAGGTGGTAAGGATAATGGTCTCCAGCTCCATTCATGTCCCTGCTAAGGACATAATCTTGTTCTTTTTATGGCTGCATAGTATTCCATGATGTATATGTACCACATTTTCTTTATCCAGTCTATCACTGGTGGGCATATAGGTTGATTCCACGCATTTAGTACATATTATTAAGTAATTTTGTGACCAATAAGTAAGTTTTAAGAAATCAAACTTGTTTTATTCCATGTCTATATTTATTAGTTATGAAAGTACTACGTGAATACTTAAAATAGTGATGGTTTACTGCTTCAAAAATGATATTTTTTTTAAATGAAGTCATACAGTTAACAAATGGGGCATCAAACAATAGTAATGAATATTCCTTTTTATGTACAGGATCTTTTTAGACATCAAAAAAAATCTACCCATAGGGCAGAGGTGATGATTCATAAAACTGAAAAGCAACGTGTTGGAAAATCACTCATCCATTTTCTTTTGGGATATTTTCACAACAAAGCTCCTTTTGAGAACAGCCCATCACCTATAAACTCTGAGAACTTTGTGATTCCATCATCCTGGCTATAAATAGGTTAGAGAAGCTGATGTTTGTTTCTGTTGGCCTTTCTCTTCTGGTCACAAAATGTCACCTACCAATCAGGCAAGAATAAGAATGAGTAACCAGAATGCTGCTGCTCAGAGGTGTCCATAGACAGGTGCATTCGACCAGTGATCTCCCACCTCCCTGCATTCTGGCTTTCTTCACATGAAAGTCATACATGGTAATGCCCTGAAGTTCCCAACCCTAACATGGGATCTCAAGGGTTCTCTCCTTCATATTCCAACTAAAAGGTACATCTGATGTCTCTTTGGCTAAAAAAGTAAAGGATGTTGAGAAGGAGAGAATTTATGTGGGTTATTGCCACTTTGAAAAACATGGGCAATTTAATAAGGAAGGTAAGAAATATGGATGTTGGGTGATCAGTTGCAGTATTTGCCACAGGAATGATCAATTTCCCAAACCAGGTATAATGCTTCAAATGAGGAAAAGGAAAAAAAAAAAAAGGTTCACAGTGGGAAAAGTCTTAGGAGATTCTTACTCAGGTGAGGACCAGGCACATAGAGCAGTCCATCTGGGAAGATGCTATCTTTTGTGATTTGGGGTTTGGCCTGTTGTCAGATATAGTCATCAACTGTGCATTTTCAGAGCCCTGGACTTTATCTCCCATCAGCAGTTTCCCTCCCCAGATACTCTCACACTTTCCCTGTCTCAGAGGCAGAAAAGACTTGCTATCTATTGAGGTCATGATTGCAGTCTGCCTGTGCACCATGGACCCCATTGATTCCGGCTCTGTAATGTCCTTGTAATCTGTCTGTGTGTCTGTGTCTCTTACTCATTCTGATTTTCAATCTCTCTTATCCTCTTGCCTTCAAAAATTTGTACATTTTTCTTTGTAAACTGTGAAACCACAGCCCTGACATTTAATCCATCATATTTTTTTTCTATGATTCTTTCTGCTACTAAATACTTCAATCTTATGTCTCATGCCCAGTTTTTCTTTCTCTGGCCCTAGAAATTTGAAGTTACTCATTTTACTACTTCATTGTTTCCCTTAGCGGACATCCAGAATTCTTCCTATACAATTAGAATGGATTTTTAAAAACTGTATTATCACATCCCAACTTCCTGTTGTAACAGGTACTCTTGACCTTGTACTCTTCTTAAAGGCCTTTCCTCTTCAGTTTTCTTTCTTTTACAACTTTCTTATTAGCTCTTTTTCTCTCTCTGCCAATGAATTGATATCCCTGAAGACTGTTTTTTTCCTCATTTTATTTTCTCCTGTCTTTAGAGAAGACAGTCACAAATATTTCACTGAATATTCTGCGTTGAAAATTCCAAATCAATATGCACCTGTAGTTCTCTCGTTTCTCTTCTACACTAGTTCCACATTCTGAGTTGCACTGGGAGATTTCCACTTCAAAGTTCCACAATCATTTAAAGCTTAATTAATCTCTTGGAAAACTATTTCCCCTTCCCATAATCTCTATTTCTAACAGTGAGACATGGTGGTTTTCAGCACAAACTTCAGAATCAGGCAAACAGAAATCTAGCTCTTATGATGATGCACTGAAGGACTTTAGGTGAATTACCTAACCTGTCTCTGTCTTTGTTTTACTACCTGCAAGGTAAGGATATCCAACTCAGAGGAGCTGATACTTTATTTAATTCTCTCCTTGTAAGTAAATAGGAGGGCTATATTAACCTGCCCTGTTGAACTCAGTCTGGCCATTTGCTTTGGTAAATAAAATGGGAGCAGAGGTGATACATGCCATGGCTCAATTAAAAGCCACCACATCATTGTTCCCAATGGTGGCTTCTTTGGCACTCTAGTGAAAGAATGACATATGGGGCAGAGTCTCACCCATCCTTGAAGGATATGTAATGTTAGTAAGAAACAAAACTTTGTTATTTAAAGGCTGAATTTTAGGATTGTTTTGTTAGTGTAGCATAACTGAGCCTACGCTGATTGTTACATATTTGCACTAAGAACAAGACAGGGAGGTGGGGCCAAGAGGCCAGCTAGAAACAGTGGTGTTTGGAGGCTCCCATGGAAAAGAACCATAATAAGTGTGTGAATCCATCACTGTCAACCAAGGTATCTAGGTTCTTTCATCAGAACTGAGTAGAAGGCTGGCATAATCCATGGAGAGGAAGGCGGTGAGTGAGCATGCTACCCAGCGGGGGAAACCATGCTTTTTCCATGGAACTGTGTAACCCATGGATCAGAAGATCCCATTTGTGAACCCATGCCACTGGGGCATAGTGTCCTAACCCTGGAACCATGCAGATTCTCAACAGCCTCTCAGCTGGAATCTGCTTAAACCTACTGAGCTCCTGGCAGGGATGGGGTGACTAGCACCACAGCTGTGGCTGTAGCTATGGCTGCCTTCTGTCTAAGCTGTTTGTACTTCTTGGTGGAGAGGTACACTCAACTGCCTAACCCACTAAGCTCCATGGGTGGAGGAAGAGTGACATCCATCTTTATAGTTCTGGGCTGTGCTTTTCCCCTGCTAGAGCCAGGGAGGCTGAATGGCTTTGTCCCAAGATGTGTCCCCGACAGCCCAACATATCAGACTGTGGCCAGAGTGCCTCTTCAGGCCTGATCCTGACCCCCCCATCCTTGCTCATTGGGTGAGGCTTCCCTGCAGGAACTCCAGTAACTCCAGCCAGAGGCTCAGGGACAGAACCCAGATCTCCCCGGGCCTGAGCCCCTAGTGGGAGGGGTAACCGCAGTCTCTGTGGACCAACAAACTAAGCCTTTCCTCCTGGTACTTCTGATGAAATTGCGCAGCCCAGATGAATAGGTTTGCCACCAGCAAAGCACATCCCCTCCGCCAAGGGACAAAGTGCTTCATTAAATAGGTCCCTTTCCTCATGCCATCCAACTGGGTGAGAGCCTCCAGGGCTTGGCAGACAACCTATACAGGAGCAATCCTACTGACATCAGGTTGGTACCCCTTGAGGTCAGAGATCCCAGAAGAAGGAGCAGGCACCCATCTTTGCGGTTCTCCAGCATCCTTGAGTGACATCTCCAGGTATGGGGGCAAACCAGATGAATAGGGCCTAAAGTGAACCCCAAGCAAACTGCAGCAGCCCTGCAGAAGAGGAACGTGACATCAAAAGAAAAACAAACAAGTAGAAAACAACAATGAAAAGTCCCCACAAAAACCTCATCCAAGGGTCAGCAGCTTCAAAGATTGAAACTAGACAAACATACGAAGATGAGAAAGAATCAATGAAAAAACGCTGAAAACCCAAAAGGCCAGAGTGACTATTCTCCTCCAAATGATTGCAACATCTCTCCAGCAAGGGTGCAGAACTGGACAAAGGTTGAGATACACAAATTGACAGAAGTAGGCTTTAGAAGATGGATAATAAAAAAACTATACTGAGGTAAAGGAGCATGTTCTAACTCAATGCAAGGAAGCTCTAAGAACCTTGATTAAAAAAAAAAGCTTAGAGGAGATGCTAAGTTAAATAATCAGTTTAGAGAGAAACATAAATGACCTGATAGAGCAGAAAAACACAATGAGAACATTGTGAAGCATACACAAGTATCAATAGCTGAATTGACCAAGTGGAAGAAAATATATGAGTTTGAAAACCACCTTGCTGAAATAAGGCATGCAGACAAGACGAGAGAAAAAGAACAAAAAGGACTGAACAAAGCCTCCAAGAAATATGGGACTTCTTAAAAAGACTGAACCTATAATTGATTGGAATACCTGAAGGAGATGGGGAGATTAGAAGTGAACTGGAAAACACCCTTCAGGATATTATCCAGGAGAACTTCCCCAACCTAATAAGACAGGCCAACATAAAAGTTAAATACAGAGAACATCACTAAGATACTCCATGAGAAGATCAACCACAACACACATAATCTTCAGATTCTCCAAGGTTGAAATGAAGGAAAAAATGTTAAGGGCAGCCAGAGAGAAAGGCTAGGTCACCTGCAAAAGGAAGCCCATCAGACTAACAGAAGACCTTTCAACAGAGGCTCTATAAGTCAAAAGAGATTGGGGGCCAATATTCAACATTCTTATATAAAGGAATTTTCAACCCAGAATTTCATATCCAGACAAACTAAGCTTTGTCAGTGGACAAATAAAATCCTTTCCACACTTGATCTTAGCCAAAAGGCTGAGAAGCGATTAAAAATCCTTTCCAGACAAGTAAATGCTGAGGGATTTTGTTACCATGAGGCCTGCCTTGCAGGATCTCCTGAAAGAAGCACTAACTATGGAAAGAAAAAACTTGTACCAGCCACTGCAAAAACACACCAAAATATAAAGATCAATGACACCATGAAGAAACTTTACCAACTAGTGCACAAAAAACCAAAAAGCATTATGATAGGATCAAATTCATACATAACATTACTAACCTTAAATGTAAATGGGATAAATGCCCCAGTTAAAAGACACAGACTGGCAAACTGGATGAAGAGTCGTGATTCATTGGTGTGCTGTATTCAGGAGACCCATCTCACATGCAAAGACACACAGGCTCAAAGGGGTGGAGAAAAATTTACCAAGCAAATGGAAAGAACAAAAAAACCAAACAACAACAACAACAAACAAACAAAAAGCAGAGGTTGCAATCCTAGTCTCTGACAACCCAGATTTTAAACCAACAGATTAAAAAAAGAAAAAGAAGGGCGTTAAATAATGGTAAGGGAAACAATTCAACAAGAAGTGCTAACTATTCTAAATATGTATGTGCTCAATACAGGAGCACCCAGATTTATAAAACAAGTTCTTAGAAACTTACAAAGAGGCTTAGACTCCAACACAATAATAGTGGAGACTTTAACACCCCACTGTTAATATTAGATCAACAAGACAGAAAATTAACAAGGATATTCAGGCCTTGAACTCAGCTCTGAATCAAGTAGACCTAATAGACATCTACAGAACTCTCCACACCAAGTCAACAGAATATATGTTCTTCTCAGGGCTGGTGGCAGTTATTACAAAATCAACCACATTATTGGAAGTAAAACACTCCTCAGAAAATGCAAAAGAATGGAAATCGTAACAAACAGTCTCTCGGACCACAGTGCAATCAAATTAGAACTCAAGGATAAGAAATACACTCAAAACCACACAATAACATGGAAATTGAATGACTTGCTCCTGAACAAATCCTGGGTAAATAATGAAATTAAGGCAGAAATAAAGAAGTTCTTTGAAACCAATGAAAATAAAGAGACAACATAAGAATCTCTGGCACAGAGCCAAAGCAGTGTTAAGAGGGAAATTTATAGTACTAAATGCCCACATTTCCAGAAAGCTGGAAAGATCTCAAAATGATATTGTAACATCACAATTAAAAGAGCTAGAGTGACAAGAGCAAACTAATCCAGCAGCTAGCAGAAGACAATAAATAACTAAGATCAGAGCAAAATTGAAGGAGTAGAGACATAAAAAACCCTGCAAAAAAAATCAATGAAAAATCAACAAGGTAGATAGACTTCTAGCTAAACTAATAAAGAAAGAGAAAAATCAAATAGACACAGTAAAAAATGATAAAGGGAATATCACCACTGAACCCACAGAAATACAAACTACCATTAGAGAATAGTATAAACACTTTTATGCAAATAAACTAGAAAATCTAGAAGAAATGGATAAATTCCTGGATACATACACCCTCCCAAGACTAAACTAGGAAGAAGTCAAATTCCTGAATAGACCAATAACAAGTTCTCAAATTGAAGCAGTAATTAATAGCCTACTATATTAGTCTGTTTTCATGCTTCCAATAAACAGAGACCAAGACTGGGGAGAAAAAGAGGTTTAATTGAACTTACAGTTTCACGTGGCTGGGGAAATCCTCAGAATCATGGCAGGTGGTGAAAGGTACTTCTTGCATGGCAGCGCCAAGAATAAATGAGGAAGAAGCAAAAGTGGAAACACCTGATAAACCTATCGGATCTTGTGAGACTTATTCACTATCACAAGAATAGCATGGGAAGGACTGGCCCCCATGATTCAATTACTTCCCCCTGGGTCTCTCTCATAACACATGAGAATTCTGGGAGATACAGTTCAAGTTGGGATTTGGGTGGGGACACGGCCAAACCGTATCATTCCACCTCTGGCCCCTCCAAATCTCATGTCCTCACATTTCAAAACAAGTCATGCTTTCCCAACTGTCCCCCAAAGTCTTATTTCAATATTAATTCAAAAGTCCATAGTCCAACATCTCATCTGAGACAAGGCAAGTCCCTTCTGCCTATGAGCCTGCAAAATCAAAAGCAAGCTACTTACTTCCAAGATACAATAGGGGTACAGGTATTGGCTAAACACAGCAATTCCAAATGGGAGAAATTGACTAAAATGAAGGGGTTATAAGGCCCATGCAAGTCCAGAATCCAGTGGGGCAGACAAATTTTAAAGCTCCAAAATGATCTCCTTTGACTCCAGGTTTCACATCAAGGCCATGCTGATGCAAGAGGTGGGTTCTTATGGTGTTGGGCAGCTGTACTACCCTTGTGGCTTTGTAGGGTTTAGCCTCCCTTCTGGCTACTTTCAGGGGCTGACATTGAGTGCCTATGGCTTTTCCAGGCACACAGTGCAAGCTGTCGGTGGATCTGCCATTCTGGGTTCTGGAGGATGGTGGCCCTCTTCTCATAGCTCCAGTAGGCAGTGCCCCAGAAGAGACTCTGTGTGGGGGCTCCAACGCCACATTTCCCTTCTGCACTGCCCTAGCAGAGGTTCTTCATGAGGGCTCTGCCCCTACAGCAAACTTGCCTGGCTATCCAGTCACTTCCATATATCTTCTGAAATCTTGGCAAAGGTTCCCAAACCTCAGTTGTTGACTTCTGTGCACCCACAGGCTCAACACCATATGGAAGCTGCCAAGGCTTGGGGCTTCCACCCTCTGAAGCCACAGGCTTAGCTCTATGTTGGCCCCATTTAAGCCATGGCTGGAGTGGCTGGGACACAGGACACCAAGTCCCTAGGCTGTACACAGCATGGGGACCCTGGGCCTTGCCCATGAAACCACGTTTTCCTCCTGGGCCTTCAGACCTGTGATGGGAGGGGCTGCCATGAAGGTCTCTAACATGGCCTGGAAATATTTTACCCATGGTCTTGGGGATTAACATTAGCCTACTTGCTATTTATGCGAATTTCTGCAGCCAGCTTGAATTTCTCCTCAAAAATAGATATGTTTTCTTTTCTAGTACATCATCAGGCTGCAAATTTTCTGAACATTTATGCTCTGTTTTCCTTTTAAAATGGAATGCTTTTAACAGCACCCAAGTCACCTTTTGAATGCTTTGCTGCTTAGAAATTTATTCCACCAGATACCCTAAATCATTGCTCTCAAGTTCAAAGTTCCACAAATCGCTAGAGCAGGGGCAAAATACCATCAGTCTCTTTGCAAAAACATAACAATATTCACCTTTGTTCCAGTTCGCAAGTTCTTCACCTCCATCTGAGACCACCTCAGCCTGGACTTTATTCATATCAGTATCAGCATTTTTGTCAATGCCATTAAAAAAGTCTCAAGGAGGTTCCAAACTCCCACATTTTCCTGTTTTCTTCTGAGACCTCCAAACTGTTCCAACCTCTGCCTATCATCTAGTTCCAAAGTCACTTCCACGTTTTTGGGTATCTTTTCAGCAACATGCCACTCTACTGCTACCAATTAACTTTATTATTCTATTTTCACACTGTTAATGAAAATAGACCTGAGGCTGGGAAGCAAAAGAGGTTTAATTGGACTTACAGTTCCACATGTCTGGGAGGCCTCAGAATGGTAGGAGGTGAAAGGCACTTCTTACATGGCAGCAGCAAGAAAAAAATGAAGAAGCAAAAGCAGAAACCCCTGATAAAACCATCAGATATTGAGACTAATGCGCTATTACAAGAATAGCATGGGAAAGGCTGACCCCCAAGATTCAATTACCTCCCCATGAGTTCCTCCCACAACACGTGGGAATTCTGGGAGATACAAGTCAAGGTGAGATGTGGGTGGTGCCAAACCATATCACCTACCAACCAAAAAAGGCTCAGGACCAGATGGATTCACAGCCGAATTCTACCAGAAGTACAAAGAGGAGCTGGTACCATTCTTTCTAAACTATTCCAAACAACTGAAAAGAAAAGACTCTTCCCTAACTCATTTTATGAAGCCAGAATCATCCTGATGCCCAAACCAAGAAGAGAGACAACAAAAAAAGAAAACTTTGTAGGGACACGGGTGAATCTGGAAACCATCATTCTCAGCAAATGGACACAAGAACAGAAAATCAAACATGGCATGTTCTCACTCATAGGTGGATGTTGAACAATGGGAACACATAGATACAGGGAGGGGAGCATAACATACCAGGGTCTGTTTTGGGGGCTAGGGGAGGCTACAGTGGGGGGTGGGGAAGTTAGGGAGAGATAACATGGGGAGAAATGCCAGATATAGGTGAGGGGAGATGGAGGCAGCAAATCACCTTGCCATGTATATAACTATGCAACAATCCTGCATGATCTGCACATGTACCCCAGAATCTAAAGTACAATAAAAAATAAATTATCTTGGAGATTTAAAAAAAAAGAAAAAAGAAAACTTCAGGCCAATATTCCTGATGAACATCAATGTGAAAATTCTCAAGAAAATACTGGCAAACCAAATCCAGCAGCACATCAAAAAATTTATCCATCACAGTCAAGTCAGCTTCATCCCTGGAATACAAAGCTGGTTCAACATATGTAAATCAATAACAGAATCCATCACATAAACAGAACCAAAGACAAAAACCATATGATTCTCTCAATAGATGCAGAAAAGGCCTTGATAAAATTCAACATCCTTTCATGTGAAAAACTCAATAAACTAGGTACTGATAGAACATATCTTAAAATAATAAGAGCTATTTATGACAAACCCACAACCAATATCATATTGAATGGGCAAAAGCTGGAAGCATTCCCTTTGCAAATTGGTAGAAGACAAAGTTGCCCTCTCTTACCATCTTTTGCAACATAGTATTAGAAGTTCTGGCCAGGGCAATCAGGAAAGAGAAATAAATAAAGTATATTCAAGTAGGAAGAGAGGAAGTCGAATTGTTTCTCTTTGTAGACAACATGAATTTATATTTAGGAAACCCCATCATCTCAGCCCCAAAACTCCTTAAACTGGTAAGCAACTTCAGCAAAGTCTCAAGATATAAAGTCAATGTATAAAAATCACAAGCATTCTTTTACCCTAACAATAGACAAGCAGAGAGCCAAATCATGAGTGAATTCCCATTAACAGTTGCTACAAAGAGAATAAAATACCTAGGAATACAATTTACAAGAGATGTGAAGGACCTCTTCAAAAATAACTACAAACCACCACTCAAGGAAATAAGAGAGGATACAAACAAATGGAAAAACATTCCATGCTCATGGATAGGAAAATCAATATAAAAATAGCCATACTGCCCAAAGTAATTTATAGATTCAATGCTATTTCCATTAAACTACCATTAACATTCTTCACAGAATTAGAAAAAATTCTAATTCTTTAAATTAGAAAAACTTTAAATTTCATATGGAATCAAAGAACACTCTGTATAGCCAAGACAATCCTAAGCAAAAAAAACAAAGCTAGAGGCATCACACTACCTGACTTCAAACTATGCTACAAGGTAACAATAATCAAAACAGCATGATACTGGTATCAAAACAGACATATAGACCAGTGGAACAGAATAAAAAGCTCAGAAATAACACCACACATCTGATCTTTGAAAAACCTGACAAATACAAGCAATGGGTAAAGGATCTCCTATTTAATAAATGGTGCTGGGAAAGTGGTCTAGCCATATACAGAAAACTGAAACTGGCCCCTGTCTTTACACCTTATACAAAAATTATCTCGAGATGGATTAAAGACTTAAATGTAACATCCCAAACCATAAAAACCCAGGAAGAAAACCTAGGCAATAACATTCAGGACATTAGCATGGGCAAAGACTTCATAATCAAAATGCCAAAAGGAACTGCGATGAAAACCAAAATTGACAAATGAGATTTAATTAAACTGAAGAGATTCTGCAAAGCAAAATAAAATACCATCAGGGTGAAGAGGCAACCTACAGAATGAGAGAAAGTTTTTGCAATCTACCCATCTGACAAAGGTCTAATATCCAGAATTTAAAAGAAACTTAAACAAATTTACAAGAAAAAACCCAACTCTATCATAAAGTGGGCAAAGGATATGAACATACCCTTCTCAAAAGACATTTTCGTAGCCAACATACATATGAAAAAATGCTTAACATCGCTGATCATCAGAGAAACGGAGAAATACAAATCAAAACCGCAATGAGATATCATCACATGCCAGTTGGAATGGCGATTATTAAAAAGTCAAGAAACAATAGATGCTGGTGAGGCTGTGGAGAAATAGGAACGCTTTTACAATGTTGGTGGGAATGTAAATTAGTTCAACCATTGTGGAAGAAAATATGGTGATTCCTCAAGGATCTAAAACCAAAAATACCATTTGACTCAGCAATCTCATTACTAGGTATATACCCAAAGGAATATAAATCACTCTGCTATAAAGACACATGCACATGTATATTTATTGCAGAGCTATTTACAATATCAAAGAAATGGAACCAACCCAAATACCCATCAACAATAGACTGGATAAAGAAAATGTGGCACATATACACCATGGAATACTATGCAGCCATAACAAGGAATAAGATCATGTTTTTTGCAGGGACGTGGATAAAGCTGGGAGCCATTCTCGGCAAACTAACAAAGAAACAGAAAATCAAACACCGCATGTTCTCACTCCTAAGTGGCAGTTGAACAATAACACATCGACACAGAGAGGTGAACAACACACACCAGGGCCTGTTGGGAGTTGGGGGTGAGAGGGGGGAAACTTAGAGGATGGGTCAATAGATGCAGCAAATCACCATGGCACACGTGTACATATGTAACAAACCTGCACATTCTGCACAAGTATCCTCTTCTTGAACTCCTGACCTCAGGTGATCCATTCACCTCGGCCTCCAAAGTGCTTGGATTACAGGCATGAGCCACCACGCCCGGCCAAGTATCCTCTTCTTCTTCTTTTTTTTTTTTTTAACTCAAAAGAAAGAACAAGACAGATGTAGTTCTTGACCTCTTAGAATTCATAGCTGAACAGGGAGATAAACACTGGAATGTAATTACAGAAGGCTTTTCTGTAGTAGCTCTTATGTCTTAACAATTTAGCATTTAACACTGTCAAATGCTATTAGCTCTTTGACAAAAGCTTCCCTTTTGTCTCACCTAAGTCCTTCCAGTTGCCATTAAAAACATTTGTTTTGTTTAAGTTGCTTTCAAGTGGAAGCATTCATTAAAATCACTTGAAGGGCTTGTTAAAACAGTTTTTTTTTAATTGTGTTTTTAACTCACAATAATTTTGTATATTTATAGAGTACAATGTGATGTTATAATATATGTATACACTGTGGAATGATTAAATCAAGCAAACTAACATGTTCATCCCCTTACAGACTTATCATTTTTTTATGGTAAGAATATTTAAAATCTACTCTTAGAAATTTTGATAATAGCCATTCTTTTTTAAAATTATTATTATTATTACTTTTTCTCATTAAACTTTTTAAATCGGTCTCAAAATTCTGTGACAAATTTTTGGTCAAGTTGTTTCCTTTAAAAAGTACTGATTTTAAAAACTATTAACTTAAAACTGCCACACGCAAAAAAGAAAACCAAAGTGGTCCACAAAACATTTGCCTTTCCTTCGGAAGGTTTTATGATGCGTAGTTATCATTAAACAGTCTTTTACTACTAAACTTAAATGGCCAATTGAAACAAATAGTTCTGAGATTGTTCTTTCTCCTCACTGATTAAGACTGAGGTGGCAGGTATTAGTGATAATATTCATTTAGCCTTCTGAGCTTTCTGGGCAGACTTGGTGACCTTGCCAGCTCCAGCAGCCTTCTTGTCCATTGCTTTGATGACACTCATCGCAACTGTCTGTCTTATATCATGAACAGCAAAGTGACCCAGAGGTAGATAGTCTGAGAAGCTCTCAACACACATGGGCTTGCCAGGAACCATATCAACAATGGCAGCATCACCAGACTTCAAGAATTTAGGGCCATCTTCCAGCTTTTTACCAGAATGGTGATCAATCTTTTCCTTCAGCTCAGCAAACTTTCATGCAATGTGAGCCGTGTGGCAATTCCAGTACAGGGGCATAGCCAGCACTGATTTGCCTGGATGGTTCAGGATAATCACCTGAGCAGTGAAGCCAGCTTCTTCCATTGGTGGGTTGTTCTTGCTGTCACCAGCAGCATTGCCACAACGAATATCCTTGACAGACACATTCTTGACATTGAAGCCCACATTGTCACCAGGAATAGCTTTACTCAAAGCTTCATAGTGCATTTTGACAGATTTTACTTCAGCTGTAACATTTACTGGAGCAAAGGTGACCATCATACCAGGTTTGAGAACACCAGTCACCACTCGGCCAACAGGAATAATACCAATACCACCAATTTTATAGACATCCTGAAGAGGCAGGCGCAAGGGCTTGTCAGTTGGATGAGTTGGTGGTAGGATGAAGTCCAGAGCCTCAAGCAGCGGGTCCCACTGGCATTGCCGTTCTTACGGGGACTTTCCATCCCTTGAACCAAAGCATGTTAGCACATGGTTCCAGCATGTTGTCACCATTCCAACCAGAAATTGGCACAAATGTTACTGTGTTGGGGTTGTAGCTAATTTTCACAATGTAAGTGCTGGCTTAATGATTTCCTCATATCTCTTCTGGCTATAGGGTGGCTCAGTGGAATCCATTTTGTTAACACCAACAATTAGTTGTTTCACACTCAGTGTGTAAGCCAGAAGGGCATGCTCTCAGGTCTGCCCATTCTTGGAAATGCCAGCTTCAAATTCACCAACTCCAGCAGCAACAGTCAGGACAGCATGGTCAGCCTGAGATGTCCCTGTAATCGTGTTTTTGATGAAGTCTCTGTGTCCAGGGGCATCAATGATAGTCACATAGTACTTGCTGGTCTCAAATTTCCACAAGGAGATATCAATGGTGATACCATGTTCACACTCAGCTTTCAGTTTATCTAAGGCACAGGCATACCTGAAGGAGCCCTTTCCCATCTCAGTAGCCTTTTTCTCAAAATTTTCAATGGTTCTTTTGTTGATGTCACCACATTTGTAGATTAGATGGCCAGTAGTGGTAGACTTACCCAAATCTACATGTCCGATGACGACAATGTTGATACGAGTCTTTTCCTTTCCCATTTTGACTTTTAGGGGTAGTTTTCATGACACTTGTGCTCTGGCAGCAAATCCATTGTGAAAAAGGATAATAGTCATTCTAATAGGTGTGAAGTGAGAGCTCGTCATGGTTTTAACTAGCATTTCCTTGATGTTAGTGATGTTGAGCATCTTTTTATACACCTGATTTTTATTTGGATGTCTTCTTTTGAAAACTGTGTATTGAGGTCCTTTGTCTGTGTTCTAATCAGGTTATTTGTTTTCTTGGTATTGAATTGTTTGAGCTTTTTATAGATTTTGAGCATTAACTCCTTAACAGAGGTATGATTTGGAAATATTTTCTCCCGTTCTGTAGGTTGTCTCCTCACTCTGCTTTTTTCCCCCTCCGTGGAGAAGCTTTTTAGTTTGATACAATACATTTGCTTATTTTCATTTTTGTTGCCTGTGTTTTTGGTAGCACATTTTCCCTGACCAATGTTAGGGAACTTAGCTTTTCTCCTGTGTTTCCTTCTAATAGTTTTACAGTTTGAGGTCTTATGTTTAAATCTGTAACCCATTTTGAGTTGGCTATTGTATATGATGTGAGATAAGGGTCTAATTTCATTCTTCTGCATGAGGATATCCAGTTTTCCTAACATCATTTATTTCAGAGACTCTTGTCTCCCCATTGTGTTCTTGGTATCTTTGCCAAAAATTAATTGACAGTAAAAGTGAAAGAGAACAAGTATTGGCAAAATTGTGGAGAAAAGGAAACCCTTGTTACACTGTGGGTGGAAATGTAAATTCGTATAGCAATTATGGAAAACAGTATGGAGGTTTCTCAAAAAATTAAAAATAGAACTACCATATAATGCAGCAATTCCATTACTAGGTATATATCCAAAGGTAATAAAAGCAGTATGGGAAGGGGTAGCTGCACTCCCATGTTCATGTAAGCATTATTTACAATAGCCAAGTTACAGAATCAAATTAAGTGTTTAGCAATGAATGGATAAAGGAAATGTGGTATACTCAATGAAATATTCAGCCTTAGAAAACCCTCTCATTTGCAACAACATGGATGAACTTGGAGGACATTATGTTAAGTGAAATAAGCCAGGACCAGAAAGACAAATACTTCACAATCTCACTTATATGTAGAATCTAAGAAAAGATGAATGAGAGTAGAATGATGGTTAGCAGGATCAGGGGCCAGGAGGATACAGACTGAGAGATGTTTGTGAAAGGACATAAAATTTCAGTTTGGAGGAATAAGTCCAAGAGATCCAATATACAACATGGTGACTACAGGTAATAACAATGTATTATATGTGTCAAAATCGCTGAGAGTAGACTTTTAAGTGTTCTCAGCACACAAAAAATGATATCTGAGGCCAATTTAGCCATTCCATAATGTATACACATGTCAAAACATAATGTTGGAAATATAGGTACAATTTTTATTTGTCAAGGGACAAACAAAAAGCAAAAACAAAACAAAACAAAAAAACAGATTACTGGCCTCCATCTGAGATCCTGATTCAACAGGTCTTGAATGAGGCCCCAGAATTTGCATTTTTAGCAAATTGCCCGGTGATACTAAAAACCATATTTTAAGAACTGTTTTGCCAGCTCTGATTGTCTTCTTTAATGCTAGTCTTCCTACACTCACTAGATAATGTTAGGTCCAGCTCCAGTTCATGGGAATTTTTTATATAACAACAGGTGGAAAAAGAATACTAGAGGGTATTTGGGGTGGAGGGACCCACAGAGTAGGAGTCGTGATGTTTGGATTTTCTGGGGTCTTTGTGATGATGCTGGAAGCAAGGCAAACAATATTTTAGAGCTGGAGCTCTAACCATGGTGGAGTTCATTGTTTTTTTGTTGTTGTTGATTGTTGGTTTTTTTTCTTTTTTTGAGATGGAGTCTTGCTCTGTCACCCAGACTGGAGTACAGTGTCACTGCAATCTCCACCTCCCAGGTTCGAGGAATTCCCCTACCTCAGCCTCCCAAGTAGCTGGAATTACAGGCATGCACCACCAGGCCCAGCTAATTTTTTTTTTTTTTTTTTTTGTAGTTTTAGTAGAGACAGGGTTTCACCATATTGGCCAGGTTGGTCTCGAACTCCTGACCTTGTGATCTGCCTGCCTCGGCCTCCCAAAGTGCTGGAATTACAGGTGTGAGCCCCAACGCCTGGCCCAGCACTACTTTTATTGATTAGTGAGGAGGCCACATTGTCTCTTCCAAGAACTGATCTTGGTAGAAAAATAATGGGGTTAAACCTTCCCTAGAGTGTCAGCCTCCTACCTCCAGCTGTCTACTCAGATAAAAGGATCCACCCTTACAGAAGACTTGGGTCCAGAATAAAATAAAATGTCTGGTGCAGACTGAGCCATGTTGATTTAGTCCATAAGATACACGTTTGTAGATTTTCTTAGGACAAAACAGTATACTTGGGGCAATTTTCATTTAAAGTGCAGACAAAAATCAACTCTATCTTAAATGTCCAACTAATTCCTTGCTATTCCTTTAGGAACCCTAACCACTGATGCTTTTTAACTCTAATAGCTTGTCTTCCCTCTAAAGTTTGTGGCTCCTTGAAAAATAATAAATTTAACTAGTGTTTACTACATCCCAGATGTCGTGTTAAACCCTTTTATACTTATTATCTTATTAAATCTTAACTTCAACACTAACTTCAACAAATTAATTTTAAGCCTAGCTTTGATGTGGGTATTGTTATTCTCACCATCTTATAGTCAAGAAAACTAAGGCCCTGGGAGGTAAAATTACCCAATTTTACCTGGACTGTAAATGTCAGCATTGAGGCTCAAACTCTGGCTTCTGATTCCAGGCAGTTAAATACTGTGAATAATGTGTAAAAAGTCAGGTTAGGACTATGATTAAACTTGAAATCCTCTCCTTCCTTCTAGGCATTTTTAAACTTCCCGTGTCATAAGCACTCAGAAAGGATCATTAGGCAACAGAATGAGCCAGAACAGGGGGTGGAAAAAGAATAACCCTAGGTAGATTTGCCTCTAAAATTAACTCTTATTTTTAACTTTAAGACGAAATGTGAAGTTTTTATCTTTAGGCTTTTGGCTGGCATTCCCAGACTCATGCTTTTATTTTAACATCTTTCTGATGTTTTTAATTAAGGCCAGAACCCTCACATATTTGCCTGATTACTCAGTAAGATATTTTAGTGCCAGATGGCAGGCCTACCCAATACCCTCCATCTGTGATGGTGTAAGATCATGGCTTACAGTAATATTTTTCCTCAATGACAGTACCTTTCTTCAAACAATATTTTACATGATGCTTCCATGTATGGAAGACATCCTAGTGGCACAGTTGAAATTGGGCCTCACTTGCTGACCCTTCCCTCCATTCTGGTGGTTCTAAGGACATAGAGGAGCACTCGGTCCAGATGAGTCAAACCTCACCAGCTTTCCCTTAGTTGGGACCACTGACTACATATTAAACTGATTTTCAGCCAGTCCTCCTGCTTTCAGTGTTACATTTACCTCTCTTTCAGAACTACTTGGTGCTCTCAAATTTCTGAGTCATTTGGGGTTCTTCAGTATAAATGAGTTTGCCTTTTCCTGCCATATTTCAGCATTCTTGGGTCTGTTGGTTTCCACATTTCTAGCTGTTTCTCAGCTTTTATATGCATGTATGCACATATGTATGTATGCATGTATGTATGTTTGCATATATGTATGTAGTGTATGTATTTAGTCACTCCTTCCATTTTGTGAAGTTGTGCTTTTACGTGTCCATTCATGATTATTTTAGTAGCATTTTGAGAGGGACAAAAGGGCTTCTCTAAGCAGAAGTCATCATTGACTCATTTTTATTTTTTTGTGGGTATGTAGTAAGCATATATATTTATGGGGTGCTGATATATTTTGGCACAGGTATGAATGCAGAATAATTACATTATGGAAAACTGGGTGATAAACTCAAGCATTTATTCTTTGTGTTACAAACAATCCAATTATACTCTTTTAGTTATTTTAAAATGTACAATTAAATTATTATTCACTATTGTCTCCCTGTTGTGCTAATAAATGCTAGGTCTTACTCATCCTAAATATATTTTTTGTATTGATTAACCTCCCCCTACTTCTCCTGCCATCTCCCTGCTACCCTTCTCAGCTTCTGGTAGCCATCCTTCTCTATTCTTCATCTTCATGAGTTCAATTGTTTTGATTTTTAGATCCCATAAATAAGTGAAAACATATTGTCTTTTTGTGCCTGGCTTATTTCACTTAGCATAATGACCTTCAGTTCCATCTATGTTGCTGCAAATGACAGACTCAATCTCTCTCTCTCAGCTGAATAGTAGTTTATTGTGTATATGTAACACAACAGACATTTTTCTTTATCCGTTCATCTGTTGATGGACATTTAAGGTGCTTCCAAATCTTGGCTATTGTGAACAGTGCTACAGCAAACATGTGAGTGCAGATATCTCTTTGATAAACTGATTTCCTTACCTTTGGGTACATATCCAGCAGTGAGATTGCTGAATTGTATGATAGCTCTAGTTTTACATTTTCAAGGAGCCTCCAAATTGTTCTCCATAGTGATAGTACTAATTTACATTCCCACCATCAGCGTACCAGGGTTCCCTTTTCTATGCATCCTCACCAGTGTTTGTCATTGCCTGTCTTTTGGATATAAGCCATTTTAACTGGGGTGAGATGATATCTCATTGTAGTTTTGATTTACATTCCTCTGATCAATGATGTTGAGCACTTTTTCATATGTCTGTTTGTCATTTGTAAGTCTTCTTTTGAGAAATGTGTATTCAAACTTTTTGTCTCTTTTGGTTATTAGGTTTTTTCCCTACAGAGTTGTTTGAGTTCCATATATATTCTGGTTAGTAATCCCTTGTCAGATAGGTAGTTAGCAAATATTTTGTCCCATTCTGTGGGTTGTCTCTTCACTTTGTTGATTGTATCCTTTGCTGTGCAGAAGATTTTTAACTTGATATCATCCCATTTGTCCATTTTTGCTTTGGCTGCTTGTGTGGTATTACTCAAAATTTTTTTCCCAGACCAGTATCCTGGAGATTTTTCCCAAAGTTTTCTTGTGGTAGTTTCATAGTCTGAGGTTTTAGATGTAAGTCTTTAATCCATTTTGATTTGATTTTTGTATATAGTGAGAGATAGGGATCTAGTCTCATTCTTCTGCATTTGGATATCCAGTTTTTCCAGCACCATTTACTGAAGAGACCGTCTTTTCTCAGAGTATGTTCTTGGCACATTTGTCCAAAATGAGTCCACTGTAGGGTTTGTTTCTAGGTTCTCTATTCTGTTCCATTGGTCTATGTATTTGTTTTTATGCTAATACTATGGTGTTATGGTTACTATAGTTCTGTAGCATAATTTAAAATCAGGTAATGTAATTCTTCCAGTTTTTTCTTTTTTGCTTAGGATAGCTTTGGCAATTCTATGTCTTTTGTGGTTTCATATAAATTTTAGGATTGCTTTCTATTTCTGTGATGATTGTGATTGGCATTTTGATAAGGAATGCATTGAATCTACAGATTGGGTAGTATAGACATTTTAACAATATTAATTCTTCCAATCTATGAACATGAATGAGCTTTCCACTTTTTGGTGTTCTCTACGATTTCTTTCTTCAGTGTTTTATAGTTTTCATTGTAGAGATCTCTCACTTCTTTGGTTAACTCCAAGGTATTCCATTTTATTTGTGGCTATTGTAAATGGGATTACTTTTCTCATTTCTTTTTCAGATTGTTCATTGTTGGCATATAGAAATGCTACTGATTTTTATATGTTAATTTTGTATTCTTCAACTTTACTGAATTTATCAGTTATAATAGTTTTTTGGTGGCATCTTTAGGTTTGTCCAAATACCAGATCAAAACATCTGTAAACAAGGATAATTTGACTTCTTCCTTTCCAATTTGAATGCCCTTTCTTTCACTTATCTGACTGCTCTAGCTAGGACTTTCAGTACTATGTGGAATAACAGTCGTGAAAGTGGGCATCCTTCTTGTGTTTCAGATCTTAGAGAAAAGCTTTTCATTTTTTTTCCCATTCAGTATGATACAAGCTGTGGGTCTGTTGTCTATGGCTTTCATTATATTGAAGTATGTTCCTTTATACCTAGTTTTTTCAGATTTTTTTTTTTATCATGGAAAGATGTTGAACTTTATCAAATGCTTTTTCAGCATCAATTGAAATGATCATATCAATTGAAATGAAGGGTTTTGTCCTTCATTCTGTTGATATGATGTATTACATTGATTGATTCGCATATGGTGAACCATCCATGAATCCCTAGGATAAAGCCCACTTACTCATGATGAATGATCTCTCTCTTTCTCTCTCTTTTTTTATCAATAGTTTTGGGAACAGGTAGTGTTTGCTTACATGAATAAGTTCTTTAGTGGTGATTTATGAGATTTTGGTGCACCCATCACCCAAGCAGTGTCCACTGTACCTAATGTGTAGTCTTTTATCCCTCACTCCCCTCCAACTCATTCCCCTGAGTCCCCAGAGTCAATTTTATTGAATGATTTTTTAAAATATCATGATGTAAGTAGCTCTGTGGCCACCACCAGTGGGACTGTTCTTGGTCAGACCTGAAACCAGCACAGCACCAGGACTTGCCTAAGGCCCTTCCTTTCAGGGAAGTGAGTTTCCCCAGGCTCCAAGTGTGTCCAGTGATGCTGTCTGATTTTTGGTTCTTGAGATGGAGATTTTCTGTATGCAGATAGTTGTTTAAATTTGATGTTCCAGCATGGAGGGATGACAAATGTTGTAGGCTTCTATTCTTCCATCTTGCTTTGCTCCTTCTCCCTCATCAACTCGATAAATCTTGACTCTCCACCTCTTCCTTCTGGCTTCTTCTTCTGCAACATGTTTTGGCCATATGTGGGTGGTTGGCAGCTTATCTTCCTATATACATATTTTTTAAACTGTTAAAAAAAACTGTTTTCTACATTGATATATAGAAAATACTTAATACTTTCTTGCATTAACTTATCCTTTCCTACTAAGATTATTTTACTTCAGTAATTATGGTTTAATTTCTGGCATTTCTGATGGGTTCTTCTTTTTTTTTTTACGCATTTCTTTTTTTTTTTTATATATATACTTTTTATTGCATTTTAGGTTTGGGGGTACATGTGAAGAACATGCAAGATTGTTACATAGGTACACACATGGCAGTGTGATTTGCTGCCTTCCTCCCCATCATCTGTATCTGTTATTTCTCCCCATGCTATCCCTCCCCACCTCCCCACCCCCTGCTGTCCCTCCCCTTTTCCCCCCAACAGACGCCAGTGTGAGATGCTCCCCTCCCTGTGTCCATGTGTTCTCATTATTCAACACCCGTCTATGAGTGAGAATATGCGGTGTCTGGTTTTCTGTTCCTGTGTCAACAGATGCTGGAGGGGATGTGGAGAAATAGGAACACTCTTACACTGTTGGTGGGAGTGTAAATTAGTTCAACCATTGTGGAAGACAGTGTGGCAATTCCTCAAGGACCTAGAAATAGAAATTCCATTTGACCCAGCAATCCCATTACTGGGTATATATCTTCTAAAAATCTTAAACTGTTCTTGATTCATAATTGCTTGTTTTTGTTGCAGAATTTAGTTTTCTTGGTATATGGATATTAGTCATTTCTTTATCTCATTGAGGATTTATGCTATTTTAAAGTCATCTTTTACAGAAGCATGCATTATTACTTACCATCTTATAAAAGGGAACTCTGTTATTTGTTCAGTTTTTGACTATCTTTTCTGACATTAATTTTGCTCACGTGATTTGAAATTTTAGTTTGTGAGTTTAAGGGGGTGGATGTTTATGTATATGACCTTTTTCTTATGCTTATCCCTGTTGCTTCCTCCACTCTTCTCAAAGCTCCAGAACCAGTGTTATACTGGTGGCTTAGAGCTCTCTTTTAGGAAAATTGCAGGTTTATGAGTTCACTGGTAGCTGCCTCTGCTTCTGGCCTTCGTGGGGAGCATCATGTTACAGCCATGGATGCAGAACTGGCCACAGCCTTGTTATCACTCCAGGTAACAGAGGGAGATGCCAACTCCAGGTCCAGTTTTACTCCAGGGTCCTAGCTTTGATATACCAATATCTTTGGGGACGATTATCTCTCCCAAGCCCAATATATCGGTGGCTTCAGCCCTTCAGCTGTTCTTGTGTTGTGCCATAATTGTTCCATGTGTTTCAATCTCACCTCTTCCCTGTTCTGAAATTCATGGTGTTTGTGAGTAAGGTTAACCCTTATATGCTGTTTTTGGTGTGGATGAAGATTCCATATAAAATCACAGTTTTATCCTGTCCAAAAATCAGGTCTTTCAGATTCCTCAGTAAGAAAATATGTAAGACACACCTTCCTTTTGCTAGTATTTAAACCTCTTCTTGCATAACTTACATGAATCACTGCTAAGATTTGAAAGAATTATCTGGATTACCAGCCAGGAACTCATCCTTTTCCCTACTTTCTCCCAAACAGTCTCTCTCTCTTTGTGAAGCCACCTGGAACTGTGGGTTGTGGCGATGTAAGCACCCCTGTAGCCAATAATTGGTTAATAAAGCTTATGTCTCTTTGCTATAGATTTCTGGAACAAGACCTAACGTATGTGATGGAGTATGTTGTTTGCTGAGAATGATGGCAAGGAAAACTGAGCCAGTCCCCCAAGTGAAAACCTGCTTTGGCGTTCTAAAGTAGTAAACAGTATATGTATATCATACACCAGTTGAACTAAACATGGGATATGCGACCCTGCCTCCATGGCTCCCTCGTGGAGAATGCTGTATCAGTGGTGAGCAGACACCAGCAGCCTGCCTAGTTTATCTTGGTTCTGTAAGAAAACATAGAACACCTGCCTGTTGATACTAATCACCTGTTCAGAGAGAATAAATACTTGGGTCTGTTTGAGGCTCTGGGCTCGGAAGGCTGTTAGCCCCTTGAGGCTCTCAGCTCAAAAGGTTGTTATATCCCACTTTGCTGCTCTGTCTTTGTGTTTGTTTCTTCATTCCTTCAGCACTGCCTGGGATGGGGTCTACACTACCAAGCTGGTCTCGCTAATAGACTCATTTTCAAATCTTTTTAGGAATAAAGTTTAAAGGATGTAGGCTTTTCAGGGAAAAGAAAACTCTGCTGTAAAATATGTGCTTTTCAGGTCAGCAAGATTAGTTAACATTGATCTCATTTCTAAACTGAAGTTTACAGAGTTAGAAATCTTTAAACAGTTAGAAACCTTTAAAGGTCCAAGAACTAGTGGTTAGTTCTTGGACTTCAGATGTTGTCTTTAAGGCCTAGCTCAACTGTTTCCTCTTCCAGAAAGACTTCTCACTGCTTGAACCATTTTCTCCTATGCTTTCCCCTACTGTTACATGCAAATTCATTCAGAGTTTGTGTATGGTAGCATTGGTTACATTTATTCTTTTTTTGGGAGAGAGGTAATTTGATCTGATACTGTTCTGTGTATTTCAATCTCACCTCTTCAGTAGTGGAAAACCTACAAGGGCAGACTGTGTCTTTTCCTACTTCTGTGAGCACATTATGATGGCTTATGCAACAGTAAATGCTTATTGAGTACAGATTTATTTTCTTGGTGATGCATGAGATTGTTCCAGCCAGGACTGCTACCCTAGGTGGGCTAGTTTTGACACATCTTGGAAGCTTATACTTCCAAGACCAGAGTTTATCTTCTTGTGTGATCTATTTCATGTCTCCAGTGCCAGAGAATGTTAGCTCATCAGAGAACTATTGGATTGGAAGGGTTATTGGGGATCTATGATCCAGTGGTTTTCAAATGTTTTCTTTTTTTTTTTTTTTGAGACAGCGTCTCACTCCGTCACCAGGCGCCAGGCTGGAGTGCAGTGGCACGACCTCGGCTCACTGTAACCTCCGCCGCCCAGGTTCAAGCAATTCTCCTGCCTCAGCCTCCCGAGTAGCTGGGACTACAGGCGCGCGCCACCATGCCCAGCTAATTTTTTTGTATTTTTAGTAGAGACGGGGTTTCACTGTGTTGACCAGGATGGTCTCGATCTCTTGACCTTGTGATCCGCCCACCTCAGCCTCCCAAAGTGCCAGGATTACAGGCGTGAGCCACCGCGCCCGGCTTTCAAATGTTTTCTTATCCAGGGAGTGTTGCCTTCAAAAATCTTAGTGTGAAATAGATAAAAGAGAGAGTAATAAATTTGTTCTTCTTACATAGGATCTGGAGGAGGGACTCACACTCCTTTGCCTCCATGCCCCTACCATTCTCTTCTCCACCTTTCCAGATGTAACCCAACATATCACTGGAGAATCCAGAATCTGCAAAGCATATGTAAAAATTGCAGTCTAGTCCAAACTTCTCATTTGTACAAACTGAGGCCCACAGAGGAAAAGTAGTTTGTCCAAAGTCTCATGGTTGGCAACAAAGACAGAGTTAGGACAGACTCTTTACCCAACTCTGCTTCTACCGGGGTGTCTTTTCCACTTTACCATAGTGTTTTAACAGAGGCAAAAATAAGTGAAAAATTTAAATTAGACTCTTAACCAAAACATTGCTGAATGCTCCCCACTTTCTAACCTGTACCTTCAGACTCTCCATTCTGCGGTGAGCTCCAAATAGGAAAACCTTCTCAGCCAGCTGCCTCATTGACTGGCTTAATCCTCTAGGACAGACCATCTCCTGGAGACATGTCAGAAGGCTTAGGCTTCATTAGGCAAAGTGTTTCATTGAATGTGTAATGAGGAAGAACCATTTAACTTACCCCAACAATTCCTTCCAGCCCCCATTAAGCCTCTGACCCATGCTTAATACCCCAGTTCATGAGGTCTTTGCTAAGAGCACAAGTGAGTAGACAGCCTAGGACTGTGGACAATTCAGATATAGGGTGAGAAGGTGAGATGACGCAGGAAGGCGTTAGATTCTGTGATCTACTTTGGTCACTATGAGATTTTGGTAAAGTTCCCTACTAATTTTTTTAAAAGTTAAATATGCTAAGATTTCCTCTGAAACTGAGACCCAAAAGTTTTCACAGCTTTGGGATTTTTAAAAGATATACTCCTAGAAAAGTCAACAATTGAATTTCTTAAAAGAAATGAATGATCTTCAGGATACACATGAAAAGCAAGCTTTCACACATCATCCAACTACTTTAATTCACATACTTGGACTACAGACCAGTCCATAAAGTACCTTTAAAAGTAGCATCTCATTGAATTTTCACAATGTCATCAAAAAGAAGGTATTATTAGTGCTGTTTTACAGATGAGTACATTGAGGCTGGGAGTAGATAAATAACTTGGTCATGCAGTTCAAAGTGATAGAAAAAAGCTCCAAATACAAATACTTCTGTCTCCAGATTGCATATTCTTTTATGCCCTTTAAAAGGCAAAATACTGGACAAGACACATCATTGATCTGAGCCAGTTCAGTAGCTTTTATGCACAGTGATGCTTCATTAATCTCCTATTACTGGGGAATGAGCTGTTCTACATAAGTGAATATTTCATGTAATGGAAGCTTTAAGTACTAAAGCTTAGCATAACACTTAACCATTTTGAAGGGACTCTCTTGGCCTGTGTTAGACATTTATCTTCCGGAGGTCACTTCCTGCACCAGCTCCATTTTCTGTCTCCAGTGTTGTCTGCCATCTGCAGACCCAACCCTGTCCAGGCTCAGGACCAATGACTGTGAACCTGGGTGTGCATGTGCAGTCCCTGCCACTGTGGAAATTGTAATCTGAGTTTGCAGCCACAGTTGCTTTGATTTAAGCCCTTGGATGCCTTCTTAATTACTGAGCTGTGGCTTCTGAGGCTGATACTATCTTGTGCCTGGACAGTAGCTGTTATTGGCCTTTTTTCTTTGTGCCTCCTGCTCAGTTACCACATTAGAGACTTTGGAGACTGACTGGAGGCCAATCCACGAATCTTCACGGCCATTTTTCTTAAGATAGAAGCCTGGTTCAATACTTGATATATTTAGGCCCCTGAATTAAAGACTTGTGCTCTTGTCTGATTGCCTCATCCCTTTGGATAAGACATCTTGGACTTTGATGATGTCTCAGGTCGCCTCAGCTATGCTGCTCTGGTTAGTTTTCCATAATCCCCACACTAGGATGATTCTAACTTGATTGCAGCATGCAATTATTAGGGTCTTTATGATATCTGACTTCATTTTTAAAGTACCTTAAAATTTTTTACAACAGTTCATTTTTATCAAAAGCAAACAACTGAAAGAAGGTTAAAAAAACACTGTCACGTATGTACCTATGCAACAATCTTGCATGTTCTTCACATGTACCCCAAAACCTAAAATGCAATAAAAAAAAATTAAAAAAAAAAAAAAGAAAAACCAAAACACAAAATAGCAGTTTCCTGCTCCACTTCTCCCTAAACTATATTGAATCAAATCCTAGCTCTTGGTTTATAAAATTTCATCATTTTTCACTTTTTATTGGCTTATTGTGAAGATGAGGATTTAGCATACTTATATAATCCAACATTCTTGCTCCCTCTCCTATTTTCCTTTTTTTTTTTTTTTTAAGATGGAGTTTCACCACAATGGCCAGGCTGGTCTTGAACTCCTGACTTCAGGTGATCCACCCACCTCGGCCTCCGAAAGTGCTAGGATTACAGGCGTGAGCCACCTCGCCCGGCCTGTCCTATTTTCCAAGTAAAATTATATAAAAATTTTTAAATAAAACAACATAAAATATTTTCCTAATGTTGCACCTAGCACTTTGTGCTTATATTTTCTTTCTTTTTCAGAATATTTAGATTTCTGGAGTTAATTCTGAACTCATTTCTTTTTCTTACCTGATTGTCTGTGTCCCTATCACTAATTTCAAACTCTCCAACACCAAGGACTGTTATTTCTCAACCAGGCAGAAGCATTAGCTTTTCATTATTCTTGGAGATGCTTCTTCAGGAGTCCTCTCTCCTCTTCTAGGCTGTGCTCTCTGGGCATTCTGTACAGCTGGTCCTGGCCCTTCCCTTCACTGGTCTCCTGGGATATATCTTTTATTTCCTGCTTCCCCATCTCTTTCTATTCTTTGGTTATATCCTGATTTTAGGAGAGCATCTCCTTCAGTAGCTTCTTGAGAAAACATGTGTGAGCAATATTTTTTGACACCCTGAAAGTCTTAATATACATGATTCTCCCTTCATACTTTAATTGGTAATTTGGCTAAATGTAGAATAGCAGGATGTGAAGTTTCATTCCAAATTTGAAGCTGTTGCTGCACTGACTTCCAGCTTTGAGCATGTTGTTGAGAAGTCTGGTGACATTCTTGTTTCTAGTCTTTTTTTTTTTCTATGAACTAGGTATTTATGACTTGAAGCTTTTAGTATCTTCTCTTTATCCCAGATGCTCTGAAAATTTACAGTAGTGTGACATGGTATGGGCAAACTCTTTATTCATTGTGCTATACCTTCAGATGTCATAAAGAGCCAATAGACTCTTAATCTGAAAACCCATGTTTCTCAGTTAAAGGAATATTTTGGGCATCGATATTTTGGTAATTTCATCCTCTTTATTTTATTCTATTCTCTGTTTTTGGAACTCTGTTATACTGTGGTTAGGCTTCTTGGACTGATTGATACTCAAATTTCCTCTTATCTACTACTGTTTAGTCTCTTTTTGTTCTGAGAGATTCTCTTGACTTTGTATTCCAAACTTTCTATGGAATTTTTTTTCTGTTGAATTTTTTACTTCAAGTGTAATATTTTCCAATTTTAAGAGTTCTAATTTATTTTCTATTCCTTAAAAATGATGTCTTATTCTTTTGCCAAAGATGAGTATTTCTATTTCTCTAAAGATGTTTTTTCTGTATAAAGTTTCCTTCTCTATCCATTGTCTTGATTTCCTCTGAGTTTTTCTGTTAACTTGTTTTAGTCTTCTTTTTTCTTACTGGAGGCTTAATTTCAGTATTTTGTGTTTGTTGATACTTGAGAATATTACATTAGAGCTGACTAGTCACTCTTTTTAGGTGGAGGCAGAGCTTCTCAATTATAATGTGGCTAGTTGGGGATCCAGCTGTTTGTGGGAGAACTTTGAGTGTCAGAATCAAGAGATTCTGTGTCTATTCCATTTCCCGAGATAAGAATCCTCCAGTTTTCTGCCTGGGAAGGCGGTAGTGAGACAGGCATGTCCCTAAACTGCCAGTATTTTTAAGCCCAGAGAGTGAGGGAAACTGGAACCTCCTTGTTCTGTATGTAGACTCACTCGCAC
Organism: Alouatta palliata; assembly: GCA_004027835.1. Classification (NCBI taxonomy): domain Eukaryota; kingdom Metazoa; phylum Chordata; class Mammalia; order Primates; family Atelidae; genus Alouatta; species Alouatta palliata. The sequence continues at coordinate 160,830 of PVKV010000704.1, forward strand.
CCTTGTTTTCATATGTGTCCCTCTCCCTATCATCTGTTCCAATCCTGGGCTAAACAACTTCTTTGTGGAATAAATCTCTAGTTTACTATCAAGGTAGAAAAAGAAACTTGAGAATTTAACTACTTTCTTAACAGACTTTAAACAAATTCTCCTGATGCAGTCCAGCTCCTCATGCCTCTTGTGTGGCTGGCTTTGATTTCTGAGTTTTCCAGGGATCTGAGGCCCACATGGCTGGTTTCTCATTGGATCCCTTCTGCAGGCCCTTGCTGTTCAGCTTTATCAGCTCTGATAGTTTTATTTGGTGTTTTCTAGTTCTACATATGTTGGCTGATGTTTCTTGTCCACTGTATATCCTTTCTTTTTTCCTTGTGGAGATCTCTCTCACACACACACACACACACACACACACACTCTCTCTCTCTCTCTCTCTCTCTCTCTCTCTCTTTGATTTTTAGTAGAGTATTTGGAGGGAACAGAGATAAACATGTGCTCAATATACCATGTTTAACCAGAAGTAGTAATTTTCCATCTAAATGAGAGCTTGCTGAACATAGCTTAATTAGCTACTCACATGAATATTAATTGCAGCATGTGAAACAATCATTAGAGACCTCCCAGACCATTGTACTTAAACAAATTGTATCTGCTTTTTGTAAGTATTGTTTTCATTCATTCATTCATCCAACATGTTATGTGCCTGACACTGGATGTGTAGCAGTGAACCAAAGTCCCTGCTCTTTTAAAGTTTTCTTTTTTTTGTTTGTTTTTTCATTTCAGTATCTGCAGTTTCTTTTCTTTCTTTTTTCTTTTTAAAATATATATATTTTATTGCACTTTAGGTTCTGGGGTACATGTGAAGAACATGCAGGATTGTTGCATAGGTACACACATGGCAATGTGGTTTGCTGCCTCCATCCCCATCACCAATATCTGGCATTTCTCCCCATGTTATCCCTCCCCAACTCCCTATCCCCCGCCGTCCCTCCCCTAGTCATCCCCAACAGATCCCAGTCTGTGATGCTGTCCTCCCTGTGTCCATATGTTCTCATTGTTTAACACTCGCCTATGAGTGAGAACATGCGGTGTTTGATTTTTTGTTGTTGTGTCAGTGTGCTGAGAATGATGGTTTCCAGGTTCATCCATGTCCCTACAATGGACACAAAATCATCTTTTTTTAATGGCTGCATAGTATTCCATGGTGTATATGTGCCACATTTTCCCTGTCTAGTCTATCATTGATATATACCCAGTAATGGGATTGCTGGGTCAAATGGCATTTCTATTTCTAGGTCCTTGAGGAATCGCCACACTGTCTTCCACAATGGTTCAACTAGTTTACACTCCCACTAATAGTGTAAAAGTGTTCCTATTTCTCCACATCCTCTCCAGCATCTGTTGTCTCCAGATTTTTTAATGATCGCCATTCTAACTGGCATGAGATGGTATCTCAATGTGGTTTTGATTTGCATTTCTCTAATGACCAGTGATGATGAGCATTTTTTCATATATTTGTTGGCCTCATATATGTCTTCTTTTAAAAAGTGTCTGTCATATCCTTCGCCCACTTTTGAATGAGCTTGTTTGTTTTTTTCTTGTAAATCTGTTTTAGTTCTTTGTAGATTCTGGATATTAGTCCTTTGTCACATGGGTAGATTGCAAAAATTTTTTCCCATTTCTGTTGGTTGCTGGTTCACTCTAATGATTGTTTCTTTTGCTGTACAGAAGCTCTGGAGTTTAATTAGATCACATTTGTCTATTTTGGCTTTTGTTGCCAGTGCTTTTGGTGTTTTAGTTATGAAGTCCTTGCCTATGCCTATGTCCTGAATGGTTTCGCCTAGGTTTTCTTCTAGGGTTTTTATGGTGTTAGGTCTTATGTTTAAGTCTTTAATCCATCTGGAGTTAATTTTAGTGTAAGGTGTCAGGAAGGGGTCCAGTTTCTGCTTTCTGCACATGGCTAGCCAGTTTTCCCAACACCATTTATTGAACAGGGACTCCTTTCCCCATTGTTTGTTTTTGTCAGCTTTGTCAAAGATCAGATGGATATAGATGTGTGGTGTTGCCTCGGAGGCCTCTGTTCTGTTCCATTGGTCTATATCTCTGTTTTGGTACCAGTACCATGCTGTTTTGATTACTGTAGCTTTGTCAGGTAGTGTGATACTTCCAGGTTTGTTCTTTTTGCTTAGAATTGACTTGGCTATGTGGGCTCTCTTTCAGTTCCGTATGAAGTTAAAGGTCATTTTTCCCAGTTCTATGAAGAGAGTCATAGATAGCTTGATGGGGATATCATTGAATCTATAAATCACTATGGGAAGTATGGCCATTTTCACAATATTGATTCTTCCTAACCATGAGCATGGAGTGTTTCTCCATCTGTTTGTGTTCTCTTTTATTTCCTTGAGCAGTGGTTTTTAGTTCTCTTTGAAGAGGTCCTTTACATCCTTTGTTAGTTGTATTCCTAGGTATTTTATTCTCTTTGTAGTAATTGTGAATGGCAGTTCATTCTTGATTTGGCTCTGTTAAGTCTGTTATTGTTGTATAGGAATGCTTGTAACTTCTGCACATTGAGTTTGTATTCTGAGACTTTGCTGAATTTGCTTACCAGTTTCAGAGATTTGGGGCTGAGACGATGGGGTCTTCTAAATATACAATCATGTCATCTGCAAACAGAGACAATTTGACTTCCTCCTCTCCTAATTGAATATCCTTTATTGCTTTTTCTTGCCTGATTGCTCTGGCTAGAAATTCCAATACTATATTGAATAGGAGTGGTGAGAGAAGGCATCCTTGTCTAGTGCCACATTTCAAAGGGAATGTTTTCAGTTTTGGCCCATTCAGTATGATATTGGCTGTGGGTTTGTCGTAAATATCTTTTATTATTTTCAGATACGTTCCATCGTTACCTAGTTTCTTGAGAGTTTTTAGCATAAAAAGCTGTTGAATTTTGTCGAAGGCCTTCTCTGCATCTATGGAGTTAATCATGTGGTTTTTGTCTTTGGTGTTCATGTGGTGAATAATGTTTATAGACTTGCATGTGTTGAACCAGTTCAGGATGAAGCCTGCTTGATCATGATGGATAAGCTTTTGATGTGCTGTTGCAATCAGTTTGCCAGTATTTTATTGAAGACTTTTGCATCTATGTTCATCATGGATATTGGCGTGAAGTTTTCTTTTCTTGTTGAGTCTCTTCTGGGTTTTGGTATCAGGATGATGTTGGTCTCATGAAATGATTTGGGAAGGATTCCCTCTTTTTGTATTGTTTGGAATAGTTTCAGAAGGAGTGGTACCAGCTCTTCTTTGTATGTCTGGTAGAATTTGGCTGTGAACTCATCTGGACCTGGGCTTTTTTTGGTGGGTAGGCTATTAATTGCTGCCTCAACTTCAGCCCTTGTTATTTGTCTATTCAGGGTTTTGACTTCTTCCTGGTTTAGGCTTGGGAGGGTGCAAGTGTCCAGGAATTTATACATTTCTTCGACGTTTACTGGTTTATGTGCATCAAGTTTTTTGTAGTAATCTCTGATGGTAATTTGTATTTCTATGGAATCATTGGTGATATCCCCTTTATCGTTTTCTATTGCATCTATTTGATTCTTCTCTCTTTTCTTTTTTATTAATCTGGCTAGTGGTCTGTCTATTTTGTTGATCTTTTCAAAAAAATCAGCTCCTGGATTTATTAATTTTTTGAAGGGTTTTTTGTGTCTCTATCTCCTTCAGTCTACTCTTAGTTGTTTCTTGTCTTCTGCTAGCTTTCGAGTTTTTTTTGATCTGGCTCCTTTAGCTCTTTCAATTTTGATCATAGGGTGTCAATTTTAGATCTTTCCTTGCTTCTCATATGGGCATTTATTGCTATAAATTTTCCTCTAGACACTGCTTTAAATATGTTTCAGAGATTCTGGTATGTTGTGTCTTCATTCTTGTTGGTTTAGAAGAACATCTTTATTTCTGCCTTCATTTCATTGTTTATCCAGTCAACGTTCAAGACCCAGTTGTTTATTCTCCATGAAGTTGTGCGGTTCTGAGTTAATTTCTTAATCTTGAGTTCTAATTTGATTGCCCTGTGTTCTGAGAGACTGTTTGTTATGATTTCCATTCTTTTGCACTTGCTGAAGAGTGATTTACTTCCAATTATGTAGTCAATTTTAGAGTAGGTGTGATGTGGTGCTGAGAATGTATATTCTGTGGATTTGGGGTGAAGAGTTCTGTAAACGTCTATTAGGTTTGCTTGGTCCAGATCTGAGTTCAAGTCTTGAATAAACTCATTAATTTTCTGTCTCATTGATCTGTTTAATATTGACAGTGGAGTGTTAAAGTCTCCCACTATTATTGTGTGGGAGTCTAAGTCTCTTTGTAGGTCATTAAGAATTTGCTTTATGTATCTGGGTGCTCCTGTATTGGGTGCATAGAAATTTAGGATCATTAGCTCTTCTTGTTGCATTAATTCTTTACCATTATGTAATGCACTTCTTTGTCTCTTTTGATCTTTGTTAGTTTAAAGTCCATTTTATCAGAGACTAGGATTGCAACTCCTGCTCGTTTTTTTTGCTCTCCATTTGCTTGGTAAATCTTCCTCCATCCTCTTATTTTGAGCCTATGTGGATCCTTGTATGGGATATGGGTTTCCTGGATACAGCACACTGATGGGTTTTGACTTTTTATCCAATTTGCCAGTCTGTGTCTTTTGATTGGGGTATTTAGCCCATTTACATTTAAGGTTAATATTGTTATGTGTGAATTTGATCCTGCCGTTTTGATGCTAGCTGGTTGTTTTGCTCATTAGTTGACACGGTTTCTTCATTGTGTCGGTGCTGTTTACCATTTGGCACATATTTGGAGTCGTTGGTATTTGTTGTTCCTTTCTATGTTTAGTGCTTCTTTTAGGAGCTCTTTAAGGCAGGCCTGGTGGTGACAAAATTTCTCAGCAATTGCTTGTTTGTAAAGTATTTTATTTCTCCTTCACTTATGAAGCTTAATTTGACAGATATGAAATTCTAGTTTGAAAGTCCTTTTCTTTATGGATGTTGAATATTGGCCTCTACTTTCTTCTGACTTGTAGGGTTTCTGCGAAGAGATTCACTGTGAATCTGGTGGGCTTCCCTTTGTGGGTAACCCAACCATTCTCTCTGGCTGCCCTTAGCATTTGTTCCTTCATTTCAACCCTGATGAATCTGACGATTATGTGCCTTGGGGTTGCTCTTCTTCAGGAATATCTTTGTGGTGGTCTCTGTATTTCCTGGACTTGTATGGTGATCTGCCTTGCTAGGTTGGGGAAGTTCTCCTGGATAATATCCTGAAAAGTATTTTCTAGTTTGGATTCATTCTCTCCGTCACATTCAGGTACACCTATTAAGGGTAGATTAGGTCTTTTCACATAATCCCATATTTCTTTGAGGCTTTGTTCATTTCTTTTCACTCTTTTTTTCTCTGATCTTGACTTCTCATTTTATTTCATTGAGCTGATCTTCAATCGCTGATATCCTTTCTTCTGCTTGGTCATTTCAGCTATTGAAACTTGTGTATGCTCTGCGAAGTTCTTGTGTTATGTGTTTCAGCTCCATCAATTCAGCTATATTCTTTTCTAACCTGTTTATTCTCATTAGCATTTCGTCAAATCTTTTTTTAAGGTTCTTAGTTTCTTTGCATTGGCTTAGAACATGTTCTTTTAGCTCAGAGAAGTTTGTTATTACTCACTCTCTGAAGCCTGTTTCTGTCAATTCATCAGACTCATTCTCCATCCAGTCTTGTTCCCTTGCTGGTGAGGAGTTGTGATCCCTTGGAGGAGGACAGACATTCTGGTTTTGGGTGTTTTCATCATTTTTGCTCTGGTTTCTTCCCATCTTTGTGGATTTATCTACCTGTGGTCTTTGCAGTTGGTGGCTTTTGGATGGGGTCTCTGAATGGAGTCCTTTGTGTTGATGATGAAGTTATTTCTGTCTCTTTTTCAATTACTCTTTTTCAATTTTCCTTCTAACAGTCAGGCTCCTATGCTTTAGGACTGCTGGAGGTCCACTCCAGACCCTGCCTGCCTGGGGATCACCTGCAGTGGCTGCAGAACAGTAAGGGTTGCTGCCAGTTTCTTCTTCTGTTATCTTTGTCCCAGAAGGATACTTGCCAGATGTCAGCCTGAGCTCTCCTTTATGAAGTGTTTCTTTGGATATACGGGGGTCAGGGAGCTGCTTGAGGAGACAGTCTGTCCTTTATAGGAGCTCAAATGCTGAGCTGTGAGCTCTGTTTTTCCGTTCAGAGCTGCTGGGCAGGTACGTTTAAGTCTGCTGCAGTAGAACTCATAACCACCTTTTTTCCCCAGGTGCTCTGTCCTGGGAAGGTGGGGCTTTATTTATAAGTTCCTGATGTGCTGCTTCCTTTTTTCAGAGATGCCCTGTCCAGTGAGGAGGTAGCCTAGTCACAGTCTGCCAGCAGAGGCATTGCTGAGCTGCCATGGGCTCTGCCCAGCTTCTGTGTGAACTTCCTTGCAGTTTTGTTTATAAAGGTATAGTTATAACTGCCTCAGTAATGGCGGACCGCCTCAGTAATGGCAGATTGCCTCAGTAGTGGTGGACTGCCTCAGCAATGGCGGATGCCCTTCCCCCCACACAGCTGGACTGTCCTGGGTCCAGCTGTGCTTGCTGTGAAATTCTCAATCCAGAGCGTTTCAGATTGCTGGTCTTTGTGGGGGTGGGACCTGCCCAACCAGATCACCTGGCTCCCTGTTTCAGCCCCCTTTTTTTCAGCTGAATGGGAGACTCTGTCTCCCAGGCATTCCAGGTGCCAGTTGAAATGGCACTGAGATTTGTGATAGTTTTTGTGTGGAGATCCACTGCACAGGCTGAAACAGCCATGCTGAAGACTTGTGGCACTTTTCTACCCTGGAATCTCCTGGTGTGGGCAGTAAAAATTCATTTGGAAATGCAGTGATTACTCACCCTCTGTGTTTTCGCTGGGAACTGCACTCCAGAGCTGTTCCTATTTGGTCATCTTGGATCGTCCTCCCTTTTAAAGTTTTCTATCTGTTTTTTTCTATGGTCTTTTACTAGTTATTGTCAGTGTTCTTGCCATTTTTTTTTCAATTTGCCTCTTCTGGTGTGTATGAGCCTAGTGAATAAGGAAATCAAATTCATTAGGCCAGCATATGAAGGAAGAATAACCTCATGTTGAGTATGGACCTAGGAGGATCTGGGATGCTTAACATGCATGGACTTTGTGATATTAACTTATGCTTTTCGTAGATCTTTTCTCTTTCCTTTTTTTTTTGCACCCTATTTTTGATTCCTGGCTATATTTTTGATAGTTAAAGTAGTCAGAAAAGGGGCTTCTAAGCATAAAATTTGTTTAGGATCAAAGAATTTTAGAGCTGAAAGAGATCTTTGAGGGCACACAGTAAATCTTTTTCATTTTATAGCTGCAGCAGTTCATGCCTAGAGAGGTGAAAAGAATTGCTGTAGGTCACACAGCTAGCATTGCTGATCCAAGGCTAGAACCCAGGTCCTTGGGGCTTTGTGCTAAAACATGCTCTGATTTATATCTTAAGAAGCATGCATGGAAAAATTAGCAGCCAGTTTAGGTGATTGGAAGTAATAGCAGACATGGCGTTGCCTTTTCTGAAGGGCATGGGTCTCATTAGATTGCCAGGGCATCTGTAGCTTAAGCTACCCTAATACCTGAACAGGAAGGGCTTTAATATCTGCACTATTCTTATGTGTAATACAGCTACAGTTTCCCTTCAGTTTAACTGGAAAAGGGGCTTGAATTTACAGTGTGTATGATCTTTATGTGTTTTCTGCTGATCACTGCTTAACAAGGTATTCCACAGAAGAGGTTTGTTAGTTTTAATAGCCCTTAAATTACTTATGGCAATTACCTGCATCACTTTCAACTCCATGGAGGTTATTAAAATGCTCTCATGGTAACAGTAAAGAAATATAAAAATGGGTAAAGATGAAATTATGCCTGCTCCCTGAGGCATTTGCTTGAAATGTATTTGCATTGCTTTTATACAGGAGGATACATTTAGTTCAAGACAAATATCCTAATTCTGAGGTTGGATCAACTTAAAAGCAGATATGTATCATATTAAAAATTATTTTCACATTCCACCAATTTTATTCCAGTGCTATCTTCACAGAGGTAACTGGGAAATATTTTGGTTAAGATTTAATAAGCATTTGTTGAGCCTCAAGCATATGTCAGGTCCTACACCAGGTAATGTCACATACACTGTTTCATTTGAGACTCAAAGAACCTCTGTGATATTATACCTATGTTATAGATAAGGAAATTTAGATTTATAGAAGCAAAGTGATAATCATAACATCACATGGTGAGTAATGGCTAATAAGTATAACAGATGGGGATTCAAATTCAACCTCAATTTCAGCATGATTTGTAATATACCACAAGTACCATGTGCTAATGAGATGGCCTTACTTGTAAATAGAAAATGCTTCTGTAGTATTTTTTTTTTTTTCTTGCAGGACTCAGGGGACATTTTATGTCTCATGAGTCCCATCTGATCACTTAAATGCTATCATTTCTTATATTCCTGTATGCTAAAGTGGTCTTTCTGGGATTCTCTTCTTAAAACCTAAGGCTGGATAAAGCTTTACATAGATCTGTAACCCCCGGTGTCCTGCTACTCAAAGTGTGGCCCATGGCCCAGCAGCATCAGCATCTCCTGGAATGTCTTAATAAGCAGAATATTAGTCTCTACCCCAGACCCACTCAGTCAGAATCTACATTTGAACAAGATCCCCAGGTACATATGCACATTAGTGTTTGAGAAACACTCCCTTAATACAAGAGTCTGCCAGAGACTTATTTTTCCATTGAGGGTATTGAACACTGGGGGAAGAGAGTGAGACGAAGATGGAGGGCTTCTATGCAGAGGGTGAGAATCCTGCTGTATAGCAGGACATTGCAAATAAATCTCACCCACATCCCAGGCTTGTCCAGGGCCTGCCCCAAGAGGGACATATAACTAACCACAGGAGGGAAGTAGTCAGTGCATCTGCATTCTGGGATTAATTTCTCATGATACATATTACGATTTTCCTTAGAGGTGGTCCACAGTATTTTTATGTGAAATGCGTGGATGTGTGTTTCTGCTTCCTATGGTAAAGGTAACCTTCCTGAATCATGAATCCCTAACCTTTATTTTTCATCCTGCTCCTTTTCTGATCTCCCATCTCTATCTCTGAACATCATACTCCAAGGGTCTCATAGTGCTTCTAACTTAAAATCCTTAATGCCAAACACATTCTCTTTCTCTCCTCTTTTTCTATCTGTTGTCAATAGTGACATTGATTTATGAATTAATCTGGTTTATCATTCTACAGAGTTATGATGCAATTGCTATGAATTGATCACTTTTAATGGTCCTGTTCTTAAGGAGCTCTACTCTAACAGGGCAGATGAACTTGCAAACACATAATTTCAGAAAAATGTGCTAAGTGTTCTATTAGGGCAGTGCTGTCATTAGGCAGCCTCTAGCCACATGTGGCTACTGAGTGCTGGAAATGTGTCTAGTCTGAACTGAGATGTTGTGGGAATTCACTCAAAGTGGTGGCAAGACTAATAACGGAAACATATTAAAGAAAGTTATAGAATATAGTCTCAAACTCTTTTGGAAGGCCTAGGATTTTTTCTATCATTCTTGGCTGAAGGCAGCCTAAATACCATTTACATTTAGTTAATAAGTAAAGCAAATAGCTAGGGTATGTGGGGGGGTTTACCTAACTAACTTGTTTACTCATGTGGTCTTAAAACTTTGAGCCAGATGACCCTCTTGGGGTGAGGTCGATTAGGGAGATTATCCTCTAATGATGTTTGCTTTGTGCATAGGAACCTGTCATTTAATCTTCACCCTAGTGGTGTTGACTCAAGCCTTTATCAATTAAACTTTACCAAATAAATGTAAGTTTCACTGGCTGGTGGGGGCCAAGCTGTTACTATTTCTTTACAGCAGTCTCCAGGGAGTCTGCAAGCAGCCACAGACCCTCAGGTGGACTGGCAAAGCATAATATCTGTGTGTCAGTGTACTTCATTCATCCATTGCTGAGTCAGGCTCTGCAGGACAGACCCTCACAAGTGGTGACCCCAGTAAGTTGTGCTCCAACTATAAAACATACACTGTACTCTGAAGACCTAGAATGAAAAAAAGAATGTGAAATGGATGTTAAAAGACAAGGTCTAGGCCGGGCGCGGTGGCTCACGCCTGTAATCCCAGCACTTTGGGAGGCCGAGGCGGATGGATCACAAGGTCAAGAGATCGAGACCATCCTGGTCAACATGGTGAAACCCTGTCTCTACTAAAAATACAAAAATTAGCTGGGCGTGGTGGCACGTGCCTGTAGTCCCAGCTACTCGGGAGGCTGAGGCAGGAGAATTGCTTGAACCCAGGAGGCGGAGGTTGTGGTGAGCCAAGATCGCGCCATTGCACTCCAGCCTGGGTAACAAGAGTGAAACTCCGTCTCAAAAAAAAAAAAAAAAAAAAAAAAAAAAGACAAGGTCTCACTCTGTCCTCTAGGCTGCAATGCAATGGCACAACTATAGCTCACTATAGTCTTGAATTCCTGGGCTCAAGGTCCTCTGGCTTAGCCTCCTGACTAGCTGGGACCACAGATGAATGCCACCATGCCCAGCTAATTTATTTTTCAATTTTTTTGGTAGTGATGGGCTCTTGCTATGTTGCTTAGGCTGGTCTCTAACTCTAGGACTCAAGTAATCCTCCTGCCTTGGCCTCCAAAGCACTAGGATTACAGGCATAAGCCACCCTACCTGGCCTAAAATATTAACATTTAAAAATGTTGATTACATATTAAATTGATACTTAATATATTTGGACATATTGAGTTAAACAAAATGTAGTATTAAAATTAAGTTCATCTGATTCTTTGTACTTTTTAAAATGTAATTACAAGAAAATTCAAAATTACTTGTGTCTAGCATTATATTTTTATTGAACAGGGCTCCATTACTCCATAGGGAGCACAGGGAAGGCGTCAAAGGAGGGTGAAGGGGCAATAGGAGCTTTTGAGGCAAAGAAAAAGGCAAAGGAGAGAATTCTCTGTGGTCTTAGTGACTAGGAAAGCAGGTGAGTTGAATTAAAGGAAATTAATTGAACTATTGCTTTTTCATTACTAACAACCATCTCACTACTGAAGTCCAGCCAGAGAACAAGAGTATATCTCTTCCTGCAGTAATATTACTGAATGGAGTCCTGCCTGGTTGTGTGGGCCGTTCTGAAGAATCACCTCACCTTTCCTTCAGTCCCTTTGAAGTAGAGACCTTGCTTCTACCTGCAGGCTGCTGTGAGAGTGAAATAAAATTCATTTCCAGCTCTAAATAAAGGGTTAAGGATAGTTCAAGGTTTGTTTGTTGATGTCCTCTTTTCCCTTCTAAATGGTGACTTAAAATCAATTACAATCAAATGGCAAAAGGCAAAACTTGTTGATTCCTGAGGCTTTGGCAAGGTGGAGGCTGGAACCTTCTCTCCCTCCCTCTCATTTTTGTCCCTTGGATGAAATCTGGCACTTGAAAGCCCACATCTATCCTATGACTTACGTGAGGTGGCACATTTATACCACATGAGGATCTTCTACCCCAAATCCAGAACCATGAGAACTGTGGGCTCCACAGGTGGGAGAGGAGACCATTCTCTCAGGTGGGCAGCATCTGTCCTCTTCATAGCCAGTGGGTCTTTTCATCTGTCTTCTGTTTTGGAAAACACAGGCTTCTTCTGGCAGGTCAGAGATCTACAAAAGAGAAAAGGATGAGACAGGAGCTAGAGACCTAGGTAAAACTGCAACTGATGAACCCTGGATTAATCTTCCAGCTTTAGAGAGAGATCCTCCAGGGGAAGATAATGAGATTTTGTCTATGGACTCTGAGCTGGCTCTGGACAAAATGTGAAGTTTAATCACTAAATATGGATCAAATTATTTCCCTGAGCCAGGCAGTGCCTGGAGTGTGAGGAAAGGAAGAGAAACCCTACAGTCCCGTGCAATAGCTACTTTTGTTCCGTTTAACGGATGACAAAACTGAGGTTAAATGCCTTGCCTGCACCGCAAATAAATGGTAAGCATGTGAGATGATGTGTGTGCCGAGTAGCTGGATTTAATAATTCTACAGTGCATACCTATGTTGTGACATCACATTTTATCTCATAAAGATATAAAATTATTATTTGTCAATTAAAATTTTCAAAATATAAAGGCCTTGCTTCATTTGGTCTTAAAACCCAGGTCACTAGCCAGGGGATTGTAGTTTTGTCCTCTGCAAGGCCACAGGACCTCCCTGCTCTCTCCACTCCCACTCTGTGGACACCCCCGGGAAAATATATCTTAGCCCAAGAGAAGCAGTTTGGACATACCGCAAGCTCCCGCTGCAAGCACCCACCTTCCCCCTCAGTATGTATTTTGAGGAGTAAGGGTTCGGAGAGGCCGCCTGGAGCAGGCTCTAAGCTCCCAGTGTGTGTTCTGAGGGGTCAGGAGTCGGGGGTCAGGTGTTGAGTAAGCGCATCCTACCATGTCTGCCTCACACATGGCACAGACAGCTGCTTTTTTAGGTAAAGCTGGAGGGAAACAGCTGACAACAGAATTCTCCTTATTTTGATTCTTCTTTTTTTGTGACTTAGTGTGTCTGAGACTGGCTGCAAACATGTTTCTCAGATAAAGAAAAATTTTCCTCTAATTTATCAGATAACAGACGAGAACCCCTAGCCCCCAAAGCCCAGCAGAGCGCCCCGAGAGTACACATTTCTTCCGAGCTCCAGTTGCCAGGTGTCTGTATCCAACACCGAAAACCACTTTTGAGTACCAAACTGTGAAAACGTCAGACTTTGTATGTGGCCTAAGTTTATACCATTTTGGCTGCTAAATATTTGTCAAGCATGTGACGCATTTTTGCTGAAACCCTGTGGCTGGCTGATCTCTCCTTGCTACTCCTTTAGACACGCCAGGGTTTAATGGCTGAAGACCTAAACACTGTGTCAAAGGCAGGTATGAAGGAAATGAGGAATGTAGTAACCAGTCACAGCACCAAAGAGAAAAGACAGCGGAGGAAGGCTTTAGAAATCTTCCATCTAGTCTTTATTGGGGAGAGATGGAAACTGAGGCCAGACAGGAAGTGGCTGAGTAACCCAGCTTGTGGGGGGCAGGGTCAGTCTGGGAACTAGGATGGTTGACGGCTGGTCTAGCCTAGCCTCTCTCAGGGAGTGCATGGCGAAGGGCTGCCTCTCAAGAGTTTATGTCTGTTAGGAGCAGAGAACACAAAAATCCTGGGGCGCCTTCATTAGTCCTTTCTCCAGGCTAGAAAAACTGTGATGTCAGAAGGAGCTCACAAGCCCTGTGCAGAGATTTGGCATTCATCTCCTCACTCTGCTCTAGAGAGGTTTTGTAATGCCAGACAGGGGCTCTGAACGTCTCTGTCAGTGAGTTGAGGAGCCTATCGGACTTGCTGGCTTCATCAGGAAAGGTGTGGAGAGATGTCAAGAGACCCCCCGGAGAATCCAAATCAATACTTGGCATGAAAACAAAGCTGGCTTTGAAGCCTCTGAGTTAACAAAGGAAAGTTTCTTTGCTGCTTAGACAAGTTAGAACCACGCAAAAATGGTTAAACGTATCTTAGTATCTTCCCCTCTGCTTCCCCCAATAGTTTTGGCTTTGAGAAATGATTTTCCCATGGTGCACCTGGGCATACTTGGATCTACATGAGGAGGAAAAGTAAAAGTATAAGGTAAATGAGGAGTTTGCCTTCTGTTGGTTGATAATCTACGAAGCTTCCACTTGCCTTCTGCCCCAGCACCCAGGACTCATATTCCTCTCTGACTGCCCACTGCTACCAAATCAAGCCACTCTCCTGCGTATCAGATCTCATTCTGGAACTTTGCTTCTTTCACTCAAACTTACAGGCCACATGTTCACACACTCCCTAACCACTTACTTCTTCAAAGCCTTGCTTTAAGTGCTTGAAGCTGGTTAAGTAGCTAGATGCTGTACGAGTTTATACCTTCAGTTATAAATGCTTTGCCCTAGGAGAGACTAATGCTCTGTGATTTTGGACAAGCCATTTAATATCTCGGAGTTTCCATTTTCTTATCAGTGAATAAGTGATGTTTACTCTACTAATGCAAGAGGTTTGTTGCAAGATTTGAAACCCATGTGAATTAATGAATGTAAAAAGACCTTGGTCAAACTGTTGCATGCTGTATAAAAAGTGAGATAGCGTGATTAAATGCCTTAGTCTAAAGAAGCCCATTTTCAAGGCTTATGTCTGGTTAAGGGGCAGATCATTGTTGATAGATAACCTCCCACCCCCATGTTCCCCTGCAGGACTTACATTTCTCTGCCTATGTCTGTTTCGTGCTACTCCTTTGTTTAACCCCTTCCTTGTCTTGCTTTCTTCTAGAGAGGGGAAGGGGCGCCCCTGGTGACTTAACCTCTCATGCATCTCACATCGAGGCAAGTCTAAAACGAGCCTCTGCAGAAGGAGAGCAAATGCCAGCCCCTGGAGAAGAATCAGAATGCTTTCCCTTTTATTCCTTTCAGAGGTCTGAGTGTGTGCTGGATTGGATGGTCTAGGGAGGAGATGCTGAGTGCTACTTTTCCTGTTTCCCAGCATTGGTGCCTGGGGGCCCAGACACGAGGATGAAAAGGCCCCAAATACCATGTTCTAAAGAGAGAAGCCAAAAAATGCACCTATTTCCCAGCTTGGTCTTCCTGGTCTGTGGCTGCCATCCCAGGTGTCACCATCTCTCTCCACTCTACCTTCTGGTTCATTGTCCATGATTTTAAGGGATGAGAACAGGAAGAGGCAAGAGAGTCATCACTATTGTGAAGCTGGGGTGTGAGGTGCCCGTTCCCTGCCGTCCCTGAAAAAAAATAATAGAGTTTGCATTTGCACCCACCCCCCACGGTTGAGCTGCCAACCCACTTCAGTAAGACACTTGTACCAGGAAAAGGAGTAATGGGAATAAAAGTCAAGAGCAATTTGAGTTTTTATTTCATTACTCACATCTCTCTGTTCTGCCTCTTTCCTCACTGAAGTACTGGAATTCTGTTCCAAACCAGCTACAATGAGCAGTCTCCATGAGGAATTGGGACTATGGTCTCAACACGGGACTGTTGGGGACCCTCTAATAGCCTTGTCCTTGACAGACATGACTTTGACCACCTCAGTAGCAAGAGGCATCTGAAAGGATATGCTTGCCATCCCAGGAGTCATCAGAAACGTCTGCAGGCAGATGTCTTGGGTTCCTGCTTAGAAGGGCACTGGGCAGGCCCTGTGTGAGCTCAGCAATCAGGTCGCTCTCCTGCTCTCCTGGTGCTGATCCCAGCTCCTTTCTGTCATTCTGTAGCCCTCAGGATTTGGGCTGTCTTTCAGACTGTCCTGTTGGGAGCCCTTCCCCATAGTCCTCACATCCACTGAGCAGCCTGAGTGGGCACCACGTCTGGCTTTTTTGCTTATGCTCAGCTAATGGATTGCAGTCCCAGAAACACCACCTTGGCAAGGTTAGCCTGCAATGTGTTAGGCGAATGAGGGCCACAAGGTGGCAGCAGAGGATTACCCAGTTGTTAGTGGAGTTGGGCAGCTCTTACAGAGGTGGGGAGATGGAGTTTCCTTACTGCCTGGCAGGTTGGAAAGCAAGTAAGCCAACATTTTAGAGGACTGGGAGATCAATAGGAACAGGTGCCGAAAGATTCCAGGAGAGTGTTGAGGAAGGACTTGAAAGACTAATAATCATGTATTAAATATTTATTATGAGGCAGGCAATGTGCTTAGCACTTACACATTACGTGATCCATTTCTTGGAACAACCTTGCAATTATTGCTATTCTACTTGTGAGAAAATAGAGACTCAGATTAATTGAGTTACTGGCCCAAGTTCACATGGCTATTAATTGATGGAATTAGAAATAAAAACTAGGTCTGACAGACTTTAGACCCTGAGTTCTGAACCTCTATGTTAAACAGTGCAAGTGTCATGATAGACTAGTGGTTCTCAAATGTGGTCCTGAACCCCCTGGGATTGGCATCACCTGGTGACTTGTTAAAATGCACGTTCTTGGGCGGGCACGGTGGCTCACACCTGTAATTCCAGCATTCTGGGAGGCTGAGGCAGGCAGATCACTTGAGGTAAGGAGTTTCAGACCAGCCTGGCCAATATGACAAAACCCTATCTCTACTAAAAATACAAAAATTAGCCAGGCATGGTGGCATGTGCCTGCAGTACCAGCTACTCAGGAGGCTGAAGCAGGAGAATTGCTTGAACTCAGGAGGCAGAGGTTGCAGTGAGCCAAGACTGTGTCACTGAATTCCAGCATGAATGATAGAGTGAGACTCTGTCTTTAAAAAATAATGATAATTTAAAGAAATGCAAATTCTCGGGATTTGCCCCAAACCTACTGAATCAGAAACCCTGGGACCCTGGGGTGGGTCTTAGCAATCTCTCTCTCTCTCTTTCTCTGTTTTAATTTTAAATATATTTTTTAAATAGAGACAGGGTCTTGCTTTGTTGCCCAGGCTGGTTTCCAACTCCTGACTTGAAGCGATCCACCTCCGCCTCTGAAAATGCTTTGATTATACATATAAGCCACCCTGCCTGGCCCCAGTCTGTGTTTTTAAAAGCCCTCTGCCAAGATTCTGATGCTGCTCCAGTTTCAGAAGCACCGGTATAGATAATATTCCAGCCTGTCAAATGCTGTGCTTTGGCGTTGCCTATGAGCATTGCCTGTCATTGTGCAGTCACCACTGATGGAGCTGGAACTGCCCCACCCTTGACCTTGACGTTAGGCCAGCTGGCCCCAAAGGTAAGGAAGTGGTTTTAGGGTTCACTCCAATTCTGCTCCTTACCTGCTTACATTTTTCTTCCTGTTTAGCTGTAGGTGGGGGAGAAAAGTCTTCGTGGAACTTGGAACTTTTCTCTTCATTAACATGACAAACAGGCTACTTCTATCAAGGACAGCCGGGTGAGACTGGCCTGGAATTTAGAATCTCCTTATAAATAAAGTCTCAGCTTTACCCATTAATGAAAGACATGAGATCTTTACGGTGCCATTCATTTCTGATCTTGCCAATTTGGTAGCCAGAGAGTGACTGCTATCTTTGTCCAAGCCACTAATTATGCAGCCCCGTGCTGATGTGTGGTAGTACAGGTTCTTAGCAAAAATTGTTACTCCTTTTAAAATATTATATAATGTAAGATTGTATATTATATATATGTAATAATATATATATTATATATATATTATTACATATATATAATATATAATCTTACTTTATATATTATATAATGTAAGATTATATAATATATATTACATAATATAATATATTATGTAAGACTGGAAGGAAAGACTCAATTATTAATCTTTGTATTTTAGCTAAGAATTTCAGAGTGATTTTAAGTTGTTTCTTTGCGCTTTAAGAAATTTTTGTTTTACCTTTGAAGTGTGCATACATTTTTCAGTAAGAGAAGAAAATAATGCTGTTTTATAAACACATCTTTTATTCCAGGAGATGAACCCAGCAGAATGAAAGTTATGTGCCTGAAATTCCTGATGATTAGGCAAGGGAACATTGTTTGAAGCTTTTGTATGCCATTTAAATAAAAAGAAAACTCATTAGTTTTCAGCTTATTCATTTGATATTTGTGATTATATCCATAGGAGATGGGAGGCTTTTTTTTTTTTTAACTGAGGGTACAAAAGGATATTAAGAACAAGGCAGTGTTTAGGAGAACAGATTGTTTCCATGGAGTGTGAACTACCTTCGACATTCTCATGTATATGCTAGCACTAATGTGCTTATTACACATTTTTCTTATATATTCATTCATCAGCTTATAGATGGTGTCTCTCTATATTAGCACCTATCTGTAGCTTTAAAATCAGACTGTGGGATATATTAGTATACCCAGTGAGCTCTAATCATTTGTGACTGTTTATTCAGACACATACGGAAATGACATGTTCAGGAATCATCTTTCTAGGCTGAATCCCAGAAGACCGCCAATGGCTTGGATATCTAAGATTGCAGAAGTGAAGCAACAAGATCTGTTTAACTGATATCTCTCACAGGATGGGCTTCTGGACACTTCAAAAATGTATAGAAGCCAAGTAGCCTTGGGGAGGTAAAGACCTCTTAAGAGTGGACTCCTTATTAGCAAAGAAGCCTTCTGATGTAGAGAAACCAAGACCTTTGGGCACCCCTCAAAGGCAAGCTGGTTCTCAGACTCCATCAGAACCCAGATAAGCTTCTGAGGATGGGGCCACAGCAGCAGCAGTGGCGGCACATGCCAGCTGATCCCCATGGACTGAGCTGAGAGGACCCCCCTGGCCTTGCTAGAAAGGAAATTGACTCTTCTGAAGTGGGGAGGACAGAGCAGGAGCACCACCTGGCAGAGCCCCTCCTCTACAGGGCTCCATGTAGACAGGCCTGGGAATGAAAGATGTGTACTACACATATTATCTCATTTATACATTTGTCCCTTGCTTGTCTTCCCCATTAGAAACTGTTAAAAAGGAAAAATCTTAAGTTTAAATTTATCAGAGTTTGCATAAGCAAAAAAACCGAAAACCAAAACAAACAAAAAAAAACAACAAAAATGATTAGTGAAGTGAATCCGGCAGCCCCCAGAACCAGAACAGGGTCAAAGAGCTCCTGTGTGCTACATGGTCAGACAGCATTTACGGACAGAAAAGGGACGTGGGGTAAAAAGAACAACTTAGTTATAGCTCAGCATTTTTTCTTACTTGAATCAGCTGGCTGCCTACCATTGACTGAAGTTCAGCTGTTTGTTACGTGAGTATACTGCTAAGTTAATTTGTTTCATTTAGCATGAATTACCACATATTGGTTTGGTCTATGGGGCTAGGAGCTCAATGCAAATCAATGGCATCCTACAAATTTTATTTTTATTATTTTTATTTGTTTTTAGAGATGGAGGTCTCACTATATTGCCTAGGCTGGTCTCAAACTCCTGAACTCAGGTGATCCTCCCACCTCCGCCTCTCAAAGTATTGACATTACAGATGTGAACCACTGTGCCTGACCAAATTTTATTTTAATAGAATAGAAGCTTCCTGAAAGCCACACCTTGTCTCTAACGTGAAGGTGGATCCTCAGCATCTAAAACATTGTAGACACTCAATAAATATACAGTGAATGAATATGTGAAGGCTACCATAAACTCTAAATTTATGGTATTCATTGACACTTTCATTAAGTTATCGTATTTTTCTAATTCAAGCAGTTCTTTACTTTTTAACAATTGCACATAAAAACTCTAGTAACCAAAGTGCCAGTAGGTAACCTTGAAGATGATGCTGAGAAATAACCCTGTGGACTCCTGACATTTAAGAACTTTAAGACAGTGGTTTCCACACTTATTTCCGCAGAACAGAGCCTTTTCTTTTCTGGAAACCTGAGGTAGAGGCCCATGATATAAACAAGACAAAAGCAGAGATGCTCAGGTTTAAGCTGTGATATGTGGCTCTGAGCCTGGCCTCCTTGTTTTCCTCCAAGAAATCCCAGAACACTTTCCTGCAATGCTAGGCTAGTGGTTCTCACCCTTGGCTGCATATTTGTCTCCTGGAAAGGCATAATTTCAGCACGTGAGATCAAGCACACAAGATCTGGCTGTGACATATGCTAAAATAGAAAGTCCAGAAAGAGTTTGAAATTAACCCCGTATTATGCTCTATGGAAGTCACTTCCGAATTATATTTTATCAGTCTTAGCACAGTGATTCTCAATCCTAGATGCTCACTGAAGTCACCTGGGGAGTGTTAACAATTACTGATGCTGGGAATAACTCTGTCCCATTCCCCCAGATTCTGATTTAATTTGTCTGCTGTGTAATCTGGGTTTCTGGGATTTTAAAGCTTTATGGGCCTCCTATATACACTCCCTACCCCATGCTGGTGGGGAATAAGCAAACTATGACAGAAGCAGGTGGAGGGCATTCTGCCTAATGCTTGTAGCTGTCTGTCTGCTGTTACTTTTGTTATAAAGCTGTCCTGAGGGCAGGGAGTATGTGTTATTCATTTCTTTATACTTTGTTTAGGACTGTCTGTTACAGCAGTCCCTCAGGAAAAGCATATGCCTTTCGTTAGCTGAATGAGTTCTAGCAACTTCACCTTTCTCATCCTCAATTTCCTCATCTGCAAAGTAATAAAGTAATGATATCTACCTTAAATAGTTTATGTGAGGATCAAATAAAATATTAAAGTGGTTTAACAGAGTATCTGATATATTATAAGTGCTCATTAAATGTTTTAAAGATACTGTTTTTCTTATTCACTATTTATACCAGAACTAAGTTTCTGCCTTATATCTTAAGGGAAGTAAGACTTGGTCAGCAGTTAAGAGTAAATTTATGAAACTTATTTCTCATCAAGAGGGTTATATCTTAAAATGATAAACAGGTTTAAAGAAGATTTAGGCAAATATTTACATATAGCATCCATAGCATCCACAGACTTTAGGGAAGTATTCTTATTCCTAATCGTTTGACTTAGACATAGAGGGCAACCTTGACTTCCCAGAATCCACACCAGGCTATACTTTTAGAGAGAGCCTTCTGGATTAGATATGCCCAGCATGGAATTTCTTTCTTTCTTTTCTTTCTTTCTTTTCTTTTCTTTCTTTTCTTTTTTTTCTTTTCTTTCTCTCTCTCTCTCTCTCTCTCTTTCTCTCTCTCTTTCTTTCTTTCTGATGGAGTCTTGCTTGCTCTATTGCCCAGGCTGGAGTGCAGTGGCATGATCTTGACTCACTGCAACCTCCACCTCCCAGAATCAAGCAATTCTCCTGCCTCAGCCTCCCAAATAGCTGGGAATACAGGTGTGCACCACTGCGCCTGGCTAGGTTTTGTATTTTTAGTAGAGATGAGATTTCATTATGTTGGTCAGTTAACCTCGATCTCCTGACCTCATGATCCACCCCCCTCAGCCTCCCAAAGTTCTGGGATTACAGGCCCCAGTGTGGAATTTCTTATGTCCCTAGGAATGAGAAGGCTTCATATGAACAGCTGTAGTTTTGGGACTTTGTAACTTTAAGAGTAAAATTTCAAGTGAGGTCTAATATCCTGTGGTCTACATGTATCCATCTGCTTTACATATTGTTTGTCACTGGATATTGGTTTACTCCTTTCTTTGTCCAGCATGGAGAATTATATGTGTCAACTTGCGGAAATCACTGATTGCTGAATTTGCAGCACAGTCAGGAAATAAGCAGGTTCTAAGTGTTGAGTAACACAGTGCTTTGGAGGAGTGTAAATAAACAGCTTTATGAGATATCGTAGCCAACATTTCTGCCTCTGTCAATCATTTAGGGCAAAAGTGTCTGAGTACGCAGTTTCTCCTTATCATGACATAGATGGAATAAAAGAGGTCCAGACACTGACTGGCTCCTTTAACCCTTCCCATGCCTGGTTGCTCCTGACTTGACTCCTAGTAGCCACTCTCTCTGTGTCTGAGACCCCTGCCCCAAACTGGCAAAATGTCACTGGACCTGCGCTTATATCAGGTCAGAAAGGCTGGGCAGTAACTTGTGCCCCAGCTGTCCTCACCTATGACTGATCAGAGTTGAGACGTAAGTGCCCGTTTCTCCTTCGCCCCTTGGGGTGATAATTATGAAGTGAGTTATCTGCACTGTTTCTGAAACCTGCTGTGGAATTATGATTATGATTCAGTTCTCCACTGTGGTTGCTGGCTTCATAATGCCGACTTTATTCCCTTACTTCATTGCTGCACCTTCCCCAGTAAATTACCTATGCCCTAATCCTCATCAGGGAACCAAAGCTATGATCCTGAGTTTTCTCATTTATCCTGTGCTCTTGGTTGGTCAGTTGGCACCTATGATCCTCAGTGATCTATGCTTGTGAGGTTCCTAGACTCCATAACAAAGGATCACAATCCTGGTGGCTTAAAACAACAGAAACTATGACTCACACCTGTAATCCCAGCACTTTGGGAGGCCGAGGTGGGTGGATCACCTGAGGTCGGGAGTTTGAGACCAGCCTGACCAACATGGAGAAACCCCATCTCTACTAAAAATACAAAATTAGCCAGGCGTGGTGGTGCATGCCTAAAATCCCAGCTACTCAGGAGGCTGAGGCAAGAGAATCACTTGAACTCTGGAGGCGAAGATTTCAGTGAGCCGAGACCATGCCATTGTACTCCAGCCTGGGTGACAAGAGTGAAACTCCTGCTCAAAGAAACAAAACAAAACAAAACAAAACAAAACACAAAACAAAACAAAACAAAACAAAACAAAACACCCAGAAACATGTTCTCTCATAGTTCTCCAGACCAGAAGTCTGAAATCCACAGGGCAGGGCCATGCTCCCTGGGAGGGCTCTAGGGAGAATCTCTTCTTGCTGCTTCTCAGCTTCCAGTGGCTGCAGAGGTCCTTGGTGCTCCTTGGCTTGGAGCTGCCATTTGATCTCTGCCTCTATCTTTATATAGCCTTTTCTTCTGTGTTTCTCTGGATATCCAAGTATTTCTCTCCTTTCTTTTATAAAGACACAGGTCATTGGATTGAGGACTCACTTTAAAACCAGGATAAGGTTTATCTTGAAATTTTAAATTACATTTGCAAGACCTTATTTCCACATAAGGTCACATACTGAGGTTCCTAATGAATATGCATTTTGGGAGGATACCATTCAACCCTATGAAATGGGACCAGTCACCCCTATTTTCTGTTGCTGTGAGGATGCAAATCAGGCAGGTTCTTGGTGGAGGGTAAAGTGTTGTTCAAAGTTAAAGATTTGCTATGGTTTCTCTGGACTGAGGAGCTGCTAATGCTTGGCAGGGTGGCGGGAAGTGGGGGTGGGTGGTGGTGGTGGGCAGTTAAGCTCTGGTTCCACTGGTTGTTTCCCTGTCTCCTGGAGGCAGCTGCTGACAAGGGTACACTCACGATTTTCTCATGGGCTTTGCCCTCATTTTAGTACAGTACTGAGAGTGGAGGGCTTAGAGTCAGACCAAGGTTCAAATCCTAGCCATATACTAGTTGTGTGTATTTGGACAAATTACATTAGTCTACTAAGGGTGAAATTATTAAAAATACCCCCCCCGAGATCCCCTGTAGCAGACACTCTGTCGCATTTAGCTGTATCTTATCTGCACTTCTAAATAGGGATTTCACTCAGCTTCTTTCAAGCAAAAACATAAGGACTAGACTTTACATATATGGAGGACTCAGCAAGCCCCACATTACCATCCTCAAGTATAAGGCACAGGGGAGGCATGGAGAATAACAAAACATTCTGTTTCTGGAGCACCTGCTCAATAACAACCCATGCAAGGTCCCTCAGCTGGTGGTGTTGACCCATTACATGAAAGAGAACCTGTCCAGGGTTTTAGTAGGGCATAGGAGGGATTTAGGTGGGCACAAACGTTGATGAGTGGATCAATAAATTGATGAGTCAGCAGGATACATCCAGGAAAAAAATGAGGGAAAAATGGGGGTAAGAAGAAAAAGAGAAGAGGAAGGAGAGGAGAAATTCAGACACATTTGGAGGATGGCTGGTAATATGAGTTCTCATGGGAGGATTTTCAAAGTATAAATGGCTTAATTCACTTTGTAGAACTTTGTCTTTCAAGATTCTGAGGACCAGTGACTTTTCTCCTTAGCGAACCAATGCAAGATTGGCTGAGAAACTGACACAGGTAGTTTCTGCGTGGTAAGAGCAAGTTATGTTTTTTAAAAAGTTTTCTCAGAGCTATGCGAATGTTAAATAGACACAAATACCACTTTTCACTCACTCACATGGGAGTTATAGTTTATAAGGTCTGTATAACTGTTTCTATTTGACCTTTTTATAAGCAACCTCTGAGGCAGGCAGATTAGGTATTTAAAAGGCAAAACTCTTTCTCCACTTACACTGTCGATGGCTATTGTAAAACCTTAGTTCTTGTCTTCTTGGTTTAAGAGAATTTACACGAGACACACAGCAAAGGAGATGCAGCACGAAACAACTTACTGCAAAGGAGAAGAATATTCTGAAAGCTACGTGTAGAATACAGAGAGGATACAGAGGAGCTGCGAGAGGATTCAGGGCGGGCTGCTCATAAGGATGAGACAGCAAATGCAGGCACTAGGGAGAGTCCCTTCATGGGAGACTTACATGACTATTCATAAGCGGGTGGGAAGAGGTGTTACTAGTAAGCATGTTCTCGGTGCACAGACACAGTAGCCATATTGCTTTTTCATATTTTTGCATGTCTAATTAGCATCTCCACCCTGGGGTGTGTTTTCTGCTATTACCATGAGCAAAGGGTCAGTTTGGGGACAGGTGAAATTAAAATGCGTATGCTGTGTGGGAGTGGGGAGGGGCGGGATTCCCTACTGCAGATACTTTGCTGGGATGTGCTAAACTATCATGTGAGTGCTGGGGCTTATTGTCCGTTACTCCTTCCGCCATGGTTGCTGTGTCCTGAAAACACGGTTACTTCTTGACTACCTATCCTGCCTCAACACAACACTTCTGGAACAAAATGTGTGGGTTTTGTTTTTCGCCCACATCAACCACCTCTTGGTGAATACTGCCGAAGTGTCCTACAAGTTACCTCAATTCTGACACTAACTGCCTGGAATTAGCACAGACCCCCACAGATTAAGGGCTGAGTCCCACAAGATGTCCTCCCACTTCAGACACCAAATCATAAGTCCCAGGTTGTCACCTCTACTTCTAATCAAAGGGCTATAAATGGAAGTTCCCACAGCCTTCTCCTCATGCTCAGTAATTTGTTAGAACAGCTCACAGAACCCAAGGAAACAGCCTACCTACTGTTACCAATTTATGACAAGGATATTTAAAAATACCCAAATGAGCAGCTAGATAAAGAGATACACAGAGGTCTGGAAGGGTCCTGAGCACTGGAGCTTCTATCCACATGGAGATTTGAAGCACACCACCTTCCCAGAAAATGTGTATAGACTTGTTCACCAACTCAGAAGTTCACAAACCCTTTGGTTGGGGATTTTATGGCGGCTTTGTTACATAGGCGTGATTGATGACATCACTGGCCATTGGTGATTAGCTCGACCTCCAGCCCTTCTCCTCTCCATGGAGGTGGGGGATGGAGGTGAAACCCTTTACCCTGGCAAACAGCTCGCCATTCTTAGGTGCTTTCTGGAGATCACTCCATTAACACAAACTCAGGTTTGGTTGGAGGAGTCTTTTATGAATAACAAAAGAATTTTTTTTTTCTCTTTATCACCCAGCAGCTATTTCAAGAACTGGGGACAAAAACTAAATACAGCAAAAGATGCTCCTATTGCTTTTATCTCTTAGGAAATGATAAGCGTTTTAGGATCTCCAGTCAGGAGCTGGGAATGAAGATCAAATATATATATATATTTTATTATATCATAGCATCACAGCATCATTATCTCCACTTTATAAATAAGTAAGTGCATGAAGGTGAGAAACTATTATCCCAGGATTCCATGGGTGGGAAGTGGAGGTGGCTGGAAATCACACCTAAAACTTCTACTGTCAAATCTGGGACTCTGCGCTGAAGCCTAAATGTCTGAACAAGGTTTTAAGTTCATTACCATTATTCTTTCATAGGCTCTGAGGCTTCTCAGGACTCTAACGTTCATGGTCCCATAACATCTCCCCTAGAAGCTGGGTTTACCCTCACCTCTTTCAGGGGCAGAGATCAGACAGAGCCCAGGGTTGGAGAGGTCGGAACAAGGGAAATTTTCTGCATCCTCAGAAGCAACATTTGCCAAATGGGGGATAAGCTATATCTTCAGATTTGATATGGAGAATCTCAGCCTTTGAGTGACTTTGCAAAGCACTGTATTAATATTATCTCATAATTAGTGGTGGGCTGGGAGCTGATGACCCACCACATAGCTTTGGGCAGTTAACTAACATGGTTATTACTTTAATTGGAAACTCCCAAGCCCTCATCTTTTTGGTTAGTAATGGAAGCCATTTTAAGGGAAATAAAAGTTTTCTTTGAGTCAGAAGAATTTTAAAGATGAGATATTATGCACAAAACCTCTTCTTGGTAGAGTTCGTGGGGTGTGAGCGTGTGTGTGTGTGTGTGTGTGTGTGTGTGTCCAAATGTAGATCTTGGATACTTGGGAGACTTAGGGTGGAAGGTGGGTGACCTCTTCAAACTTCATCGAAAGAAGTATTCACAAAGGCACTATTGAAGTATTTTGTTTGAAATTTTGATTCACTTTAGGAAAAAAATGAACAAATTGGTTAAATCCTGTGTTACAGAGGAGGGAGAACTACTAGAAAAGGGCTAGAGCTGGGGCCACAGGCATCTAGCTGTGTCCAAATTATGGCTCTGGCTGCCTGTGGCCCTTGAGTTCATTCTCTGACTCTAGACTTATGCTGTCCCACTGAAGCAGATGGGCCTTGGTATCTGTCACTTAGGCAGACGTGAAGACAGACAGAATGGCCCTATAGTGAGTGTTGTTTATTTCTGGCTATCTAGCTTCCATTCCACCTCCCAACAGCATCTTGGTTTCCTTCTTGGGAATTCCCTCTGTCTTGTGGAGCAATAAGGGTTGGTGCTGGGCCTCTTGCCACAGAAATCTCTGAGAGATCCCTGAGAGGTCCCTTCCAGCTCTGGTACCTCCAGCAAGTAGCATATGACATAAGCTCAGCCAATGAGATCTTCTCTTCCAAAACTGTGATCCTGAAACAGAAAGATCGAAATGGGAGGAATGGTTTGAATCTATGTATCTGTCAGCAGGTTCTGTGGGGAACAGATGGTTAGATGTTGTCTTCACACTTTCTGGAGCTGTTCCATGTTCTGAGAGTTACAAGCCTGGTTCTCCAGCCTCCCCCTCAACCCTGTGAGTACCTCCATAGCCTTTAATTCATTCCTTTTTTGCTTCAGTTGGTCAGAGTTTTGTTGTTTGCAACTATAACACTGTAATTGGAGAAGCTCCTTCGCTGATCTCCTCACCTCAAGAACACACTGTACATTCTACTAAATTGCAAGTAGGGCCATAACAAGCCCATACTCGAAAGGTTTCCAAGTCTCTGTTGCCTGCGGAGAAAGTTCATGCTCCTTAGTATGGCAGAGGAAACTTTCCCTTCCCTTGCCATGAGGTGGTGCCTCCTACTCAAAAATCATCTCTCTCCCAGGCCTTTGTCTTCTAGTCACAGTTCACCTCACAAGCACCTCACCATTCTGAACTTAGGGCAAGAGTCGCCTCCTTTATGAAACCTTTCCCGACCTGCTCCTCCCTAGAATTGACTACTCTGTACACAATTCTGTTCTGATCTGCTTCTTTGTGTCTCTGTGACCCTAGTAACTGAATTTTCTTTGAAGGTGGGCGTTATATCACCTTTATATTCCAAGAATAGATTTTTCATTTTGTGTTTGTGGAATGAATGGATAATGAACACATGTGGCAGTCATTAAGGCATACACACGTAAGTCTGGCCCCTGTTCTTCTCCAAGCCTGGGACAGAGCATGCACTTGACTTGTAATCAGGGAAATGATCCTGTTGATAGAGAGTGTAGTGCTCTGTTTATAAAGATGGCTGCAACTCTTCCTCCCATCCTGTGCACATACACCCTGACACTGTGACTTTACTGCTCCTCCCATCAAAAAGTGAGTTTAATTCTACTCCAGTGGAATCTGGCCAGGTGTGATGGTTTGACTGCATGCCTCAAAGTCCATGTGTTGGAAACGTAATCCTTAATGCCGCAGTGTTGGGAGGTGATTAGGTCATGAGGGCTCCACCCTCATGACTGAATTAATGTCATTGTTTTAGGAGTGGATTATTTTGAGAGTGGGTTTGCTATCTTGAGAATGGCTTTGTTAAAAAAGCAAGTTTGGCTCCCTCTTTCTTACTCTCTCTCCTGGGTGCTGTCTTGTCATTCCGTCTTCTGCCACAGGATTATACAACAGGAAGGCCCTTGCCCGATGCCAGACCCTTGACCTTGGACTTCTTAGCCTCCAGAATTATAATAAATACATTTCTTTTATTTATAAATTACCCACTTCATAGTATTCTTTTATAATAGTGATAAACGTACTAAAACACCATGTGACTTACTTTACCCAAATGAATGTGTTTGAAGTGATATTGTGAGACTTCTGAATCTCAGCCTCAAAAAGTCTTGGGGTTTCTGTAATTGCCCTTTTGGATTGCTCACTGGAGACCACCATGAAAAGCAACTCTGCCCAGCATGCTGGAACATGAGAATGAAGGCACTGCAGCGAGCAGGCAGCACCAATTGCCAGGCATGTGAACCAGGCCATCTTCTAGCATCTCTCCCTGAGACAAGCTGCCAGGTGGCTGCAACCATGTGAATGGCCTCCAGAGACAGAAGAAGTGCTGCCCAGATGCTCCAACCCAAATTGTTGGCTCAGAGTTTTGAGCAAATAAATAGTGATTGTGTTAAGCTGCAAAGTTTTAGGTGGTTCGTTATACAGGGATAGAGAATGGATACAGAGATATTAATAATCAGTTAACATAAAGAACAGGAGTGCACTGTCTCCTGATTGTCCTCTGTTCTTCAATAGTTGTGACAATTCGCCTCTGGGGACCATTTAAGATGCTGACCATTGTGGCAAATTGTCACAGTTTATCTCAGGCTCTTTGCTGCCTGTGTTAGTGTGCTTGGGCTTCCATAATAAACTGCCACAGGCTTAAATAACAGAAATTAATTTTTTCATAGTTCTGGAAGTTATACGTCTGAGATCCAGATGTCAGTCAAGTTGGCTTCTTCTAAGACCTCTCTCCTTGGCCTGTAGATGTCTGTCTTCTTCCAGTGTCTTCACGTGGTCCTTTCTGTGTGTCATTTGGTACCCTAATCTATTCTTACAAGGACACCAGTCATACTGGATTAGGTCCCTCACGTTAATTAGGTCAACTTACGTTAATTACCTTTTTAAAGATGCTGTCT
Organism: Alouatta palliata; assembly: GCA_004027835.1. NCBI lineage: Eukaryota > Metazoa > Chordata > Mammalia > Primates > Atelidae > Alouatta > Alouatta palliata. The sequence continues at coordinate 189,716 of PVKV010000704.1, forward strand.
CCAAATATAGTCATACTCTGAGGTACTGGGGGTTAGAATTTTAACAAATAAAATTTTGGCGGGGGGTATAATTCTGTCTAATCACTGCCTAAAGTCTAAGCACTGGCTTATTTTACTATCGGCTGTTTGCCTACTGGCAGTTGGAGAAGTGATATTATTGTGCTTGGACTGACCCACAATTAAGTAGCCAGGAATCATTCTGAGAAATACCCTTCCAGGTCTGCAAAAATCATAAAGCAATTCAGGGAGTTCAGGTCCATATGTCACTTTCCCACTCAAGTACCTTGTCTTTTCTGGCTGCATGCTGGGGCTATCTGAACATTTTCTGGAGGCGCACTGTTAAAGGCAAGTAGGGGCAGCCTGAGGTGGGAGTTTGGCAACTCGTAGAGGCTGCCGCAAGCTGGGACCACCTCTGCAGTTTCTGTCGGGTTCCTACTGCAGAAGATATCCTCTTGCTAAGAGTACCACACTTCCTCATGAGTAAGTGACAGGGTGGTAATATAGCTTTTGCCAAACTCAAATAGAAAACTCACATGATTTGGAGAGAAGGAATGTGCTTACAATCTGATAATTAAATCTGGTCCCTTAGCAGCTAGCCCACAAATGCAGACAGTGAAGGCAGAAGTCAGTGGAGGTGGCAAGATGGTCACACAGGTGTGTATCTTTGGATGTTTACCTTGATTAATGGATACACATACAGCAAAGGAGGAATTTGGTTAAGGAATTATCTAGATTTCTGAAGGGTAATCATTTAGTATTTATTGAATGTTTGCTGCCTATGAAGCCCTGTATTATGGGTTGTGAAGAAAGATGCCAATCTGAACTCTTGTTGTTTAAGTAATTTGAGATGCTTGAGTCAATGTTTCTGCCTAATTAAGTCTAAGTTAGCTTGCAAGACTGAACCTGATGACTGGCTTCTAGACAGCCTCAGGGTGCTCATTCCTATTCCTAGTGATTATTGGTACAGGGCTGGAGCTGGCTGTGGAAAGATGGTTGGGCTGCGTGTCAATGGATCCAATCCATTCTTTCATCTATTTACACAACGAGCATTCATTGAAGATCTCATTATGGACTCCAGACCTGTGTTATGCACCCTGGGATCTGCAGAGAATACTAAACCAGGGCTGCTGTGTCAGAGAGCTTAATCTCAGTAGGTTCTTTAGAGACTCAACCTAGAAGTTGCTCATTTGAGTTAATTCTTAAAAATAATAGCACATGTCCTGTTACTTCTATTATTCTAAAAATGGACTTCAACTTACTAAAAGTATTCAAATAAGTTAATACCAGTTTGTTAGGTTATATGAAATTTTATGTTATGTATCCACTTGAATTATATACATGTTTCATTGTGATAACTATATGTAATGATGATTCTTATTAATCAAGTCATTGCTGCTACATGCTTGTCCTTGCTTACATGTATATACATGCTCAATGACATAGAAATTGACTTGTATAAACATGTCTGTGTAATAAAAGGGAAACTTCATATGCTGCCATTTTTAAGAGAGAGTCCACAGGGGCAGCTGCTAGCATGATATTTTGGAGAGGGAGCCCAGTCCGAGATCCATGGTGGGTGGTCAGCTGCAGGTACTGGCATTCACTGGGAGAACAGGTTTTGGTGTTGAAAGACAATTAAGGGCACACGAGAAGGGAGCAGGATACAGTCAAGGTGACGAAGTAGAAAAAAGTCTAAAACACATGGACATTCAAGAAGGCTAGAATGATCCTAAGTCTACTAGATGGTGCCTCTGTGGAAGGCCGCCTGCTGTAGAGTTTTCATCTGGAAGCTAGAAGGACTTTGTTCTGAGTACAGAACTTCTGACCCTTCTGCATATTGCTTTCCTCCCTCTCCCACTTACTGGGTAGCTTAAATAGAATAACATATGCAAAGCACTTATAACTTAGAAATCTTTCAACAAATGTTGGTTCCTTTCCTTTTCTGGCTTGAGACCACTTTTGGTGTCTTAAATGTGTCACCCAGTACAGGAAAAAGACAGATCATGCAGTGTCCCCAGAAATGTACATCCCAGTTGAATAAAAGTTGAGAAATCTTTCTCCTTTCCACCACTTTCAGAGCTATTTTACTTCCCAGGGAGCATAAGAAATATCAGGAGAATTGAATTCTACATCTCTCTGATCTTAAAGTCGGCAGAACTAGGGACATCCTCTTAGGAGGTTGAGGTACCTGCAGATGGCAAATGAAGCATATAAATACTGACACATGCAAGATGATTGTACAGTGAAAAGAAACTCTTCAGGCGGGATATTGATCATGGCAGCGCAGAGCTTCCATGGGGTCATGTTTCTTGGCGGTTGTTAGGACAAGTATGTTCATGCGGTCTGAGTGAACCGAGGAGGAACTTTAAGGGCAGAAAAAAGATGTAGCTAAGTCTTATACAGCATTAAGTGTGTGTCAGACATTCTTCTAAGTGCTTTGACATATTAACTCATTTAACTCTCAGAAAAGTGCTCCGGTGGATACTATTAGAGCTGGGAGAAAGGCACAGAGAAGTAAACCAGATTCTCAGAGTCACAAAGCTAGTGAGTGTCGGAGCCATCACGGAAACACAGGCGGCCTCCAAACCAGTGTTCAGGACCATGATGCTGTGGTTCCCATTAGAATTTGACAAAGAAGTTTGAGACATTTTAAAATTTAATGTCGGAAGGATAAAATGTCTAAATGTGAAAAGCAGAACTATAATTCTTCTGGAAGTGAGTATGAAACGATATCTTTATGTGCTTGGAGCAGGGAAATATTTCTTAAATAAGACCATGAAAGCACTAACTCTAAAGGAAAGACGGATAAATTCAACTATATGAAAACTAAGAACTTCTGTTCAACAAAACGCAAGGGAGTGAAAAGAACAACCATGGGGGTGGGAACGGCACTTCCAACAGTTATCATCACAAAACACTAGTGCCCAGCACACTTGAACAACTCCTTCACCAAGGAAGAAAAAGAACAATACGAAAGAAATACTGGCAAAGGAATCGAATACATCCATCACAAAACGAAAATATAAATGGCCAGTAAATATGTGAGAATGTGTTTAACCTCATTAGTCATTGAGGAAATGCAAAATAAAACCGCCAAGGAATATGACTAAAGTTAAACACTCTGAAAAATGGTGTGGATGAAGAAGAGTGGAAATGCTCACTCACACTGGTAGGAACATAAGATGGTACAAACACTGTAGAAAACTCAGTTGAAGATTTTCACACTTTATGAAGGACACCCAGGACATCCTTTTCTGAGTCTATGCCTAGAAAAATATATGCACAAGTGGACACATGGAAAAACAATAAACAATGTTCATAGCAGCTTTGTTCATAATTGCCCCAAACTGGATGCAACTTAAGTGTCTATTAAAAGAGAAGTGGAAAAATAAATTGTAGTGCACGCATACAACGAAATACTATGTAGCAGTGAAAAGGAATGGACCATAGCTACACACAGTGACATGCGTGGATTTTACAAACATTGATGACCGTGAATGATTAACAGAAGAAAGGCACTGCTTCTGCCATTGTCAATACCAGACCCTGCCCCCTCCTACCATCACATTTCTTAATACTGGGGAGGGGCAAGAAGCAGCCTCTGATCCTCATGCACCATAAAGTAAGTGAGGTTCAAGAATTTCCCTGGGGCTGGGCATGGTGACTCACACCTGTAATTCCAGCACTTTCAGAGCCTGAGGTGGGAGGATCTCTTGAGCCTGGAATTCAAGGTTATGGTGAGCTGTGGTCATGCCACTGCATTCCAGCCTGGGTGACAGACTGAGAGTGTCTCTCAAATAAAAAAATAATAATAAAAGAATTTCCCTGGACCTTTCATCCAACATCATGGGTGTGGTCTGTTTTCTGTGATTTGCACAAACCAAATGGGTTATGAAGATGCTCTCAAAAATAGCATATATAAAAGGAATCTTCTGGAGAAAGTGGAAAAAGTGCCACAGTAGGCCACTTGGGATAGACTTGGGGACAAGCTTCCATTTCCAGCAGAAAGAATGGCTTCCTCACTGAGAGACTGTATGATCTAGAAGCTCTTCTGCAGTCTGTTGATAAACTCAGAGACAGGGTTCTAATAGGTACAATTTGAGATATTTCCTCTGGGCTTGGGATTCAGAAGAAACATACATGGATGGTTTTAACATGGCAGAGAGTAGCTGAACTTTTAGAGGAGTCAGTGCTCTTGGAGCAGATACTTTCCCAACTGGTCTAATTTTCCATGGAGTTGCAGGAGAGGACAGCAAGGATGTGTGAAGGGCTGGTTTTTCATAGTAAACCTCAGCATTTTGAGGTTGAAACCTATATTTTCAACCTTACAAGAGGAAAGACCCTGTCAGGGTTCTAGACCTGCCTCTGACATTTTATAAACTTTGGACCTTGAGTTCATCCTCTGTACAATAACATATTTAAACAGAATGATTGCTAATTCAATGTTAATTCTGAACTACACTCTTCTTTCTCTCTACATCTTTCAATGAGCATAATTCAAGCCAGCATATGGATTTAACAACTTTTTTTTCTTTTTCTTTTTTTTTTTTGAGATGGAGTTTTGCTCTTGTTACCCAGGCTGGAGTGCAATGGCACGATCTCGGCTTACTGCAACCTCCGCCTCCTGGGTTCAAGCAATTCTCCTGCCTCAGCCTCCCAAGTAGCTGGGACTACAGGTGTGCGCCACCATGCCCAGCTAATTTTTGTATTTTTAGTAGAGACGGGGTTTCACCATGTTGAACAGTATGATCTCGATCTCTTGACCTTGTGATCCACCCACCTCGGCCTCCCAAAGTGCGGGATTATAGGCATGAGCCACCGTGCCCGGCAAAGGATTTTACAACTTTCAATTCATTTGATTGCCACCAATTCCCTGCCTGTGGATGGAATACCTATATCTTCTATTGGCTCAGAATCCCCTGGACACCTGCTGGGTGCTTGATTTGGGCTGGAGAATCCCTGTGTGATAATACTTGTTCAATGCACTTTGAATCGGTCACCCAAACTCTATCCAGTTGTGTGAACTTAGGATGCAGTGTGAAGAAGGGTGTCTCACATGCTTTGGTCCTGGTCTAGCTACATGAAACAGAGATTTTTGTGGGGCTTTCTTCATTGTGGCTGCATTTCTAATATCATGGGGACACAGGCCTGGCCTAAAGCCAATATGGCTGAAATGTTATTCCTGTGCTGTGACTTAATCCCCCCCGCACCTAAGGCAGCTTTGTTAATCCTTCATAGTGCAACACTCTAATTGATCACAGTTGGCCCCCAAAATGGGATCAGTTTATCATCTTTGAGAAGGAGGGAGGCATATACATTTAACTCAGGTGGAGAATGTAGCGTAACCTAGTTTTGCCCCAAAACTCATCGCATGCGATGATCCATAGCTTCTCACTTGATTCTGTGAATTCCTGAGATTTGCTTTTTCAGTGTCTCTTCTGCCTTCTAATTCTGTGACTTGTGTTTTTCTGCCCCAGTAATATTCACCTTCAGTGTCAAATTTTTCCTAATAATTACACATCACGGTTTAGGAAAGGCTTTTGCTGTCTCTTGGGATTCCTCTCTTTGACACTCCACTTCTGGCTGGCTCTCCTCCAGGAGTAAACAGATTGATCTTTTCCTTTCATTCATGGCATAACAGTTTATTGAAAACTTCCTTTGTGCCAGGTACTAGTTTTAATTCTTTGCGCATATTATTTCATTTAATCTTTGCATAACCTCATGAAAGATCCATTTTCATTATCCTCATCTTGCAGATAAGAAAACTGAGGTATAGAAGAGTTAAGTAACTTGTCTAATGTCACACAGCTAATTGGCAGCAGAGTTGGGATTCAAACATATGCAGTTGGATTTCAGAGCCCCTGATCTCAGCCCTGATGCTGAGATCTTACTAAGATCCTGACCTGTCTCTTATTAAAGTATTTCTTCTAGACAAATGCAGTATTTTTTCTAAGAGGAACTTTCCTGAACAAAACTTCTTTGTTTCTTTTGGTAAATATGCATATTTTAAAATTTTGCCTTGGATAGTCAACATTGGGAATACTGAACTTTGGAAATGCTGTTTTATTGATTCTAAGACAGTATGGAAGGGAAGGTGTACCATTATTTTTTATTAATATTTTTTTGAGATGGAGTCTTGGTCTGTCACCGAGGCTGGAGTGCAGTGGCATGATCTTGTCTCACTGCAACCTCCGCCTCCTGGGTTCAAGTGATTCTCCTGCCTCAGCCTTCCAAGTAGCTGGGACTACAGGTTTGTGCCATCATGCCCAGCAAATTTTTTGTATGTTTAGTAGAGACAGGGTTTCCCTATGTTAGCCAGGATGGTCTCAATCTCCTGATCTCATGATCTGCCCGCCTTGGCCTCCCAAAGTACTGGGATTATAGACACGAGCTACCACCATACCATTATTTTATGTGTTGTTTAAACTATGACAACAACATAATGGTAGTATAGCATAACTCATAACTTGGTTACATTGCTTCAAATTTCTTAAACTCCAAAAGCCTAGGCAATTCCTCCTGCATTCAGTCTCAATAACAAAATATTACATGCTTCATCTACTTGTACATAGCTTGCTTTCTTATGTCCTGAAAAGGGCTTGCTTGTTATTTTCTAAGACAATGTAAAATTTCAGTCATTCCTTCAATGTCAAGCATTTGTTTCACTAATATCACATTGACACCCCGTGGCTCTGTTTTTTCCCTTTCTGAAAACACAGTAAGCATTTCATTTTAATGCTGAATCATTGTATATTTTGGAGATATTTTTTCCTTTTTATTCTAGAAATGTTTAAACATATAAAATGTTAAGCACACTCTGAATGAAGAGACCCCTAAACAGGCTTTATTTGAGCAAGATGGCTGCTTATTCACCTGGGTGTGAGGGTGCTGAGTCTGAAAAGTGAGTCAGTGGAGGGCAATGGGATAAGAGTTGGTTTTATAGGTTTGGGGTAAGAGTGGAGAGTTCCAGAAGTAACTTTTGCAAGTTTTTGGTTTTTGCAAGCTGGGATGGGGTAGTAGGGTCTGGAGTCACAAAGTTGACCTATCAGTTGAGCAAGGTCAGTTACAAAGTCATGTTGCCTTATTAGTTGAGGCAGGAATAAGGAACAATAGAAGAATGTCTCAAAGTTAATTAGATGCCACAGGGGTTGGTCATTCTTCTTCTTTTGAGGTTTTCCAGTTACTTCAGACTTTTAGTTCCAGGAGCTCATCTGGAGGTGTACGTGCAGGTCACAGAGGTTACTATGCAGTCCATGGGACAGTCAGTTAGCCTAAAAGACCTTACATAAAAGAGTGGAAAGTATAAAATAATAAACTCCATGAATTCATTATCTAACTTCAACAATTACTGATATTTTCCTGGTTTGAGGACATCTTACATGGTAACTAAACTCAGTATATGAGTGAAGAAAATGGGAATATCTCTGTGCACATTGGGGCACATGGGCAATGACAACTTCACTGTAACTATTCCCGGGGTGGAGGGACTGGAGGCCACCATTACTGCAAGGACCACTCCAATTTCAGAGACACTAAAATGTGAAAAAATTTGGGTCTTACAATTGATGACATGCAGAAGCAGTGAGGCTAGGCTGTTTTCATTATGAATTCGTATCTAATGGGTCAGAATTCTCCTTAATGCTTTGTGACTTTTAAAATATTTATTTCATTTTTGCCCTTTCAGCCTCTCTCTACCAACAGAACACAAAGAAGACCATTTCCATGTTTCTTCACCTAGACTTTGGACTGTTATGGTCAGATAAGTGTTTAGTACTCCACTAATTGCTTTGGTGAGGTCTTGGTGGAGACATTCCAGTGCCCGTTTTTCCCCAGCTAAGAATGGAATCTTGCCCCTGGGGTCTTGGGCCACTCAAATGCACTTGGCAATGTATGCACAGCTCAGATCTGGCTTGCTCTAGGCTTTTGAGCTGTGCCCAGGGCATGTACTTCTATAAACAACAGGGATGCTCACTGTTTGCAGATTTAGTGTCTGAACCAGGTACTGAATCTCCTGTACCCGCTCTTGCCTTGATGGACTTGTCACTTGGACTCAAGGACTTCCCTCACTTTTTAATTTGCTTTTTTTTCTGGGGTCACTATTCTCTCTCCTGTCAAAATGTCTTCTTGGATTGATATTCTGTCGACAGATACCCTAGATCTGGAAACAGACCACCAAATCTGTGAATTCTCAGGTTAAGGAACTTATTCTAGGCTTGCAAGGCTGAACATTCTGAGCTGAGTATTGGAGCCTGGAGAGGACACTTTGGCCAAGGGATGCCCTCTCCCAGCTCTGACCCAATGGTGTTACCATGTATGAGAAGGAAAACATTGGTAGGAAGCAATCTGGGCATTGGCAGAAACCTCAGGAGGAGGTGAGTCAGGAGAACTGAGCCATAATGTCATAGGGAGATGTGATACCCTACAGTGGGAGAGACCCTAATGGGATGTCAGGGAGCCAACATTGAGATCTTAGCGTTGTTGATTGTTAGCTGTTGAAGTCACTGCAATGCCACACACATATCCAGTGGGCCTTGCCATTTCTGTGCACTCTGACCAGGTTTTTCTTTCTTTCTTTTTTTTTTTTTTTAAAAAAAAAAGAGCCATGAAGTCCACTCTGCTCACGTCCTGCCCCAGCATGCTCAGTCAAGGCCTCTGCAGGATTGGTGTGCAAACACCCCAGCTATCTCATTCCATGGGCAGGATAACTTCAAGGCCTGCATTGCACTCCATTTCCAGAACTTCCTCAGGGAATTAACTTTCAGTTGTCCCCAAAGGCAGCAAGACTGATAAATCGCTTTACTGACTACCTTCTCTCCCTTGGTTCACTTTTCCACTCCTCTGACAGTTTTTCTTGCCTGTCTTAAATAAACTACTTGTATTTGATTGCTTATTTCAAGGTCTCGGGACACTCAAACTAAGACAATAGGTAAGTGGGTCATTTAATTTCTTAGGCCATGGGTTTTTCACCTGTTAAGTGACAGAAAAGCTGAGAAGTATATTGTGGTGTTAGAGTTTCATGAGCTCAGGAAAGACCTGTGAATAGGCAAGGCAAGTTTGGTTATCCTTAATTTTTCAGATGAGGAACCAGAGGCCCAGAGGGGTTTTCTGCATTGCCCATGGTCCCTCCTGCGGATAAGTGGACAAGCTGAGATAGAACTCAGGCCTATGAACCCTGAAACCAGTCAGCTTCCATCCCAGTGTCTCTTGGTCTCTACTGTTTCTTTCTAAAAGTAGTTTGTTTTTATTCCCCCCAGAATGCAAGAAAGAAGAGTCTAGTGTCAGAGATAGATTCTGTTATCTGGGTTTTGTTCTCTGGGCGTGGTCAGTCTTGGCTGGAGGAGGTGCTCTTGGCATCTGTGGCACCCTGAATGGACTCAAAATCTCTGAACAGATCTTTTGGGGCTGAGTTCTCAGGGCACAGAGCCTTAAGGAATGTATTCATATCTCACGTCCCACCTTCTGGCAGATCCCTGCAGTCTTCTCCAGCGGGCTTTGGGCAATCAATCTCAGGGCCACAGTTGAGAAATTTGTGGCCCCAGTTGTGGTTAGACTGATGGATAGGCTGCAGTGTGCCAATTCAGGGAGTCAGGAAAGTCAGTCCCTACCCAGTAATACATACACCTATTAGCTGCAGTAGTGCATGAAACTCTCACAACACTGTGGAATTCAGGTCAAGTCAACACACCATTGTCAAAGTAGCAGTGCTGACAGGGAGGGGTAACACAGGAGTGACTTTCAGTCTTCATTTAATACCTTAGCACACATGCAGAGCATCCTGACTCTCAGAGTGGAAGGCACTTCCTAGGAAGTTGAATGATCAAGTTACAGTAGATCAGTTTCCCAGAGAGAAGCTGAGGGAGAAGAATACAGGTACGGATAGGTAAGTTTTGATGGGATAGAAGCAGTCAGGAAAGCCAGGGTGTGAGGTTCTGCTCATGTGGGCAACAAAGAAGAGTTGCCTTGTTTAGCAAAAGGGTAGAGAATGAAGGCCCTGGGCATTGGGGGTTGGGGAACAGGGGGCACCTGGGGTAAGGGCAAAAAATATGTAAGGGGCACCAAAGATGATCCTTCACAGTTTTGCTTCATATCAACCCTTACCTTGATCTGCCCTCTCCACATTTAATAGCAGATCATTGTCCACATTTATCCATCCATTTTGCAAGGTGACACCCCAATTTTTCATCCTGTTTTTTTTATGAAGCAATGTGGAATGGTGGAAAAGACCAATGGACCTGATGTCCGAGGATAAGATTCTGAGTCTCTGTTTTCTCATCTATACAAGAAGAAAAATACAGTATTACTGTGAGGATCCAATAAAATTATGTGTTTGAAATATTTTGTAAATTGCAAAACTCCTAGGCAAATGTCCAGGTGAGTTATCTTGGAAAACACTTCCTTTCACACTGTCAACACTCTCTCCTTTTGAGACTCAGTCAAAGATTTTTGTAACATCTTGGGGGAAACCGGAAGCGTCTCAGGATTTTGCAAAACCCAAGTGAGAAATTACTTCACCAGGCCTGGAGGCAGCATTTGCTTTTTCTCTTGGACTTAGCTGAAAAGAGATGTCCGAAGTGTCATCTGTGGGAAGGTACAGAGAAGAGGGGGATATGTTTGAGGAAGCACATGGGGCTTAGCTGACAATCCCTCAGACATGAAAAAGCTGTGCTGCCTGGGACCTTTTGTGGGTGCTTTCTCAGCCTGCAACAAAAAGCCTTTCCCAGTTTGTGGGGATTGGAATGGCAGGAGTTGTTGCCTGGGAACCCTCTACAAATGTCAAACCCATTACTGGGCTGAGGAAGGCATGGTTCGAATTGAACGTTTCTTCCCACCTTCTGTTCTGCAACCATAACAGGACTGCTTGTGCCGTTGTGGCCTTTTTACCACAGCTGGACTGGAAAAAAATCAAGTTTTCTCCAGTGAAATATAAGAACAGGAATTAAATCTGAACTTTTGAAGTATATGTTTTTATGTCCTGGTGTCTTCTTGCTGCTGGAATTTCTTGTGCCCATCTTAATGATAATGTAACAACAGCCCTCATCTAGGTAAAAAGAAAATAAACATGAAAGACAGAGAGAGAGAAATGGGCAGAAACTTCGAAGGGTAGATCTCACTTTCCTTGTAGCTCTATAAATGAGCTCCAGTTCTCTTTCACCTTAAAGGCTGCCCCCTTCACCCCTGCAAAACCCTTTTTTGACACTGAATTTGCTTTCTCTCTTCTTACGGTCAAGCTGCTCAAAAGTAATCTCTATTCATCATCTCCAACTCTTTCCTGCACATAACCTGCCTACCTACTCTGTCTGGCTTCTGCCTTGCCCAGTTCACTGGCCTTGCCCTCCTAATATCGCAAGTAATCTCTCCATTTTAATCCTTTTCCTCTCTCTGGCCCCACTTCTGCTACTTTATTTCAGGCCACTATTGTCTCATGGCTGAATTACTTCAACAGCTTTCTAATGAGTCCTCTTGTCTCCTATCTTGAGCCTTGTTAATCCATTATTTTCACTGCTGCCAAAGAATGCTCAAAGGCACTTCAAGGCTGTCAGGATGCTCCAAATTCTCCAGCCTGGTTTACTAAGCCATTTGAAGTGGCCAGTGCCCACCTGTGGTCTCGTGGCCTGCCCAGCCCTTCTGGTGTTCTGCCCTCCAGCCATATTGACCTGTCTGCAGTTTCCCTAAGGAGCTCTGCTGTTGCTTTTCTCAGGATCTTCACACTGCTTGCTCTCTTTGTCACAAATGCCCTCTGCTTTTGCTGGACTGATTCCTATTCATCTTCCCAGCATCAGCACAGCCTCCCTTGTCTCCTGGAAGCCCCCTCAAGTCCTGGGAGTCTTGATCTTGGGTCCTTCCCATGTTCCCTTCCAGTGCCATGTGCTTCCTACATGCTTTCCCATTGTATTTTTGTCTTCTTTTGACCATCTCCCTTTCTAGAGACTGGACACCTGAAGGCCTCAGAGGCAGGGACTAACATTAGATTCACACATAAGTGATGTATTAAGGAAGGACTCCCGTGGAGTCTGGTAAGGAGTGGAGGTGCAGGACGGTGGAAGGGAAGAAACCCAGTAAGAGGGTGTCCTCAGGCAACATCCTGGGGACGGTGGCTACAGCCTGACCTTGCAGGGGAGTTTTGGAGTATAATAGAAAGCCAATATTGGAGTTGTCAATAAAAGGCCAGGGAGTTGTCAACAGAAGGCCAGGGAGCTGGACTGCAGTACCCCAATACCTATGGTTACTGGTCAAGGGCTGCCCCAGGGCAGTAAATTCTCAGGATTCCAGCTCTTCTGTGTGTGAGCGTGTGTGGACAAGCCTCTGAGTAGCTGGAGGGCTGTCCTCACTGCTGAGGCAAACTGAAGTTGAGTGGTGTGCAAAAATGCCAGAAAGTGAACCCTGGGGACCTGGGTGGAGCATTGACATTGTCATTAGAGTCCTGCTGTTGTGTGGCTTGTCCTAGTGCCCACAATGTCTAGCACATAAAAGATGTGCAGCATTTTTTTACATAAATGGATAAGCGTGTTTCATTTCTCAGCTCAATGACTTGTTTGTGACATTTTACACTATTCAAGTCTCCCTCTTTGAAAATCTCTATTCCCTTGGCTTTGAATCCCACTCTTTGCCCCATTTTCCACCTTCCATGCTGCCTCCTTTCTTGGATCATTGTCCCTGCTTCATTTTTCACCCAACATTCCCAGGGGTTCTGTCCTCAACCACCTACTCAGTTTACTCTCTGTGAGTGCTTTAGCCTATATTTATGTGTAGATTAAGTGTGGTCTATATGCCCAATTCATAAGTACTCCATTCACGTATGCATTCACTTAACAAGTATATCTGAGAACCTGGAATGTGCCCACCACTATTCCAGGTTTGTGTGACAGAACACTGAACAGATCATGTAAGGGTTATTGCCGAGTTTAAAATGAGGAAACTGAGACCAGTATAAGAAAATGAAAAACCAATTTATTCAGCTACCAGGTGAGGTTCTATGGTCCAGGAGGGGGCCAGAGAAGTCGCGCCTAACTTTTTAGGGCAAGGGGTTTTATAGGGAGCGAAGCCGTTTGGGAACTGAAGAGACAAAGCATAAGGCACTTGATTGGATATTGGAACACAGGACGTGGGCGAGGCAAGCTATTACTACTGGGTAGGCAGGATTTTTGGTGAGTGGGCCGCCTCGGGGAAAAATGACCTTGACTGGGCAAAGTGCTATTGGGCAAGGAAGTGCTATCGGGCAAGGAAGTGCTTTCGGGCAAAAAAGTACTATTGGGCAAGAAAGTGCTATTGGGCAAGGTTTTTCCGGGATTTTTGAAAATCTTTGGGCGGGGGTTTCCAGCGGCTGGCTAGGTGTCGGGTGCGGAGTTTGCTTCAGGGGTGGGTGTTGGGGAGGCTGTGTGGCGGAGTTAAATGTTGATCACCCAGTGGCGACGTAATTCCCAGACGCCGGGAGGAATGGGCACGTCCGAGCTCCAGGCGAGGCAACCGGCCTTACAGATCATACTAAGATCTCTGCCTTCATAGAGCTTGCAGTCTGGTAGCTTGGTGGGAATGGGGGGATATAATACAAAATAAACAAAATGAGACAATTATTTAGTATACTCTAGGAAAAAAGCAAATGCAAAGCAGGATGAGCAGTATTGAGAGGCCTGTGTACTTCTCAGGCGGGTGGAGATTGCAAGTGTGGATAGGGTAGTCTGGGTGGACCTCATTGAGAAAATGGCATCTAAGCAAAACTCTGAAGGTGCCAAGAGGATAAACCAGGCAGTTCTCTACGGGGAGAACATCCAAGTGGAGGAGACTACAGTGCAAATGCCTTGAGTTGTATTCTTGACATGTTTAAGGACATGACAAGGAAGCCAGTGTGGTTAGAGCAGAGTAATTTTGGGGAAGAGAAGTAGGAAATGAGATCAAATGGAAATGTGGGGTGGGTAGATCATGTTAGGGTCCTATGAGCTATAATGAGGACTTTGGCTTCTGCTAATAGTGACAGGGAAGCATTGCTGGGCTTTGAGCAGCGGCATTACCCACCTGACTTACATCTCTCCTGCCTCCAGACTGGTATATTCAATTGCTTTTTGGATATCCTGTGGGGCAGCTCGAGTTAAATGCTCAGTCCTCATTATTTGCAAATTTTGCAATTGGGAATGCACCTACTAGCTAAAATTCATTTGTAATCCTCAAATCAACATGTAAGATGCTTTTGAGGTCATTTGTGGCCATGCATAGAGTGAAGTTTGACTCACCCGATAGCACATTCCCAGCTGAGGCTGAACAAAGTAATGCTCTGACTTCATATTTCAGATCTCACACTGCAAGTAACTGTTCTTTCTGCGGTCCATTGAGTGCCACATTTTTTTTTTTTTTTTTGGCAATTTTGTGCTTTTCCTTGGTTATTTCACTGTTTAAAATGGCCCCTAATCATAGTGCTGAAGTGCTGTCTAGTGTTTCTTAGAACTAGGAGGCTGTGATGTGCCTTATGGAGAAAATACTTACATTAGATAAGCTTCATTCAGGCATGAGTTATAGTGCGGCTGGCTGTGAATTCAATGTTAATGAATCAACAGTCTATATTAAACAAGATGCCTTTAAACAGAAACACACATAACACAATGTTATATATTGATGAGTTGATGGAAAATATTTTGACTAGAGGATTTTCAGAACTGACCCCTGTATTTCCTTCAGGAGCAGTGGTTCAGTATTCACAATGCAACATTTGTAGTGACTATAGAATATAGCTACTGTAAATCACAAGGATCAACTCTGTGTTTGTAACACACTGAACTCCTTGTCTTTCTTCCAGACAGGATTCTCCTTTTGTATTATTAATCTTGATAATTTTAGCTCTACTATTCACTGAATCACCCCAGTCAGATAGAAACTTCCTTACTCCTCACATCAAACAAGTTGGAAGCTCTCCCTCAAGCATCCTCTTCTGTTTCCATTGTCACAGCCTTAGTTAGATCCTCATCTTTTGCCGGGACTGACACATCAACCTCCTAACTAATCTCTCTGTCTCTGATCTGGCCCCCCTCTGATTTCTCCTGTATTCATCTTCTAGAGATACCCTTCTGAAATGCAGCTCTGATCACATTATTTCCATGCACAAACGCTTCAGGGGACTCTCTTTTGCCAATAGCAGTGATCTGATCTGGTACTCATTGCTAGATACCTACTGAATATCTACCTCCCAACTTTTTTCAGGTAGCAGTGTACCCCATTCACTTCCTCACACTCCTTTATAGCATGTGGTCCAATACTCACTAACAAGTCACATGCAGAATTACTGGGTGGAGCTGATAGGAAGTGCTTTAAAGAGGATAGTCTTGACTGACATTAACCTTTTGTCCTTTATCCTTCTTTCTTTTCCCTGGGAAATGATTTTGATGTGGCAGGCATCTTGCTGACCATGAGAATAGAAGAAAAACATGAAGGATGGTGTTTCAGTTGTTTACTGCAGTGCAACAAATCATCAAAAACTTAGTGGCTTGAAACACCTACCATTTATTTTCTCACAATTCCACCTTCTGAAGTGGGCTAAGCTGAGTGGTCCTTCTGCAAGTCTTGCCATAGGGTCATCTATGTGACTGGACCTGGATGGCTTTAATTATACACATGCTTCCTCTTTTTCCATCTGGTCTCTCCTTCTCTAGGAGACTAGGGCATCCTTATATGGTTGTTTCAGGGCAGAAAAGTGAAGGCAGATGTTGCAAGACTTCTTGAGGATATGGCTCAGAAACCACACAAAGAAACTCTGCCATATTCTATTGGTCAAAACAAGTCACATGACCAACTCAGAGGAATGGGCCTGTGTTCCATAATGGGAGCCATGGTGGTGGGCGTCTTTATAACCAATCTGCCATAAAGCACAAAATCAGAGAATGGAAAGAGCCTGGATTCCCATGGTTACTATGAGTCATAATGCCAGTGCTGGACTTACTGTTATATAAGAACTTTAAATCTTGTATGTGTAGCTTCTGGAGTGGTTGTTTTTATAATATTGAGCTGGCAGTACTGGTGCCAGCCTTGGAGGTTGAGGAGAGAAGGGATGGAGAGAAGATAAAACATTTATGAGGTAGAATTAGCAGAACCCAGACATCCCTTACAGTATTTTGAGAATTTTCCAAAGATACCCTGTGTTAGTCTGTTTTACATTGCTATAAAGGAATACTGGAGGCTGGGTAATTCATAAAGAAAAGAGATTTATTTTGGCTCATGATTTTGCAGACTGTTCATGAAGTGTGTTGCTGGCATGTGCTTCCAGTGAGGGTCTCAGGGAATTTTACTCATGGCTGAAGGCATGTTACATGGTGAGAAACAGGATGAGAGAGAGACAGAAAGAGACAGAGAGGTAGGGAGAAGGTGGGGAGGTGTCACACTCTTAAGCAATCAGCTCTTGCATGAACTCACTCATTACTAGGGGGATGGCACCCAGTCATCAAGTCATTCATAAGAGATCTGCCTCCATGTCCCAATACTTCCCACCAGGTCGCATCTCCAACATTGGGTATCACGTTTCAACATGAGACTCAGAGGGAACAAATATCCCACCCATATCACATCCCCAACTTTATTCCTGATTACCAGTTCCAAGCTCACACATTTCTAACTGATAAAAGTCATTTCTATGATTTTTTTGTACCCTGGTACGTCCCATCAGTTGTTGAGATCCTATGGGTAATTTATTATTATTAAAAAGGTGACAAAACTTATTAATGGTTCATAGCACTTAAAAAATAGGGTACATTCAAGGTACCATTCTTGAATTATCTGCTATTTTTGTTATGAGGAAAAAAGCAGAAAATCTCTGTCCTAAGGAGCAAAACTATTGTCCTTTCCTTAAGGCTGGTGCAGTTTTGTTAATATTCATGACACTATTTTGAGTCCCTATTGGTTTTATTGCATGTTCTATAATTCTCACCCCCAAACCAGACTTTCCCCTATTCATTTTTGAGAGTCTCCAGCAGGGCTTCCAAGTGCATGCAAATCACTCTCAATTATTATTTACTACTGTTGCTTTCTAAGACAGGACCTATAGACCCACAGATCTGACAGACTCCAGGGGATACTGCTCTCAGCTGGAACTATTTTCCCCTTGATGTTGCCTAGCAGCCTACAGACCTGGAGGGCCCCTTATGATGTTCTGTCTCCTACCATCAGGCAGCATTTATTGTTCCCCCTCACACCCAGCACATGTTAAATACCCCTTTCCTTCTTCAGATGGTTTCTGGGGACACTTGCTTAGAATCCCCCAGCAAGATAGACTAAATGCAAAAGTTTGACAGCAGAAAACTCTTGTGCTTCCTGCTGGAAATAACTATGATAAGACTCTCTTTTTCTCTCTGTCTCTGATGGCCTTCAGAAGCACTACTCTGAGTTGAACCCTGTTCTTGACACTGTATTCAGTAGGGGAGCTGAAATATCTGCTCCACTGCTGAGAATTTTATCAACGTCAGTGCAGGAGACCATTCAACACCTAGAAAGGCCCTTCTGCACTGAGAAAGGTGTTTCTTCTGTTTTATTCAGAAATTGGTCAATACTGGTGTTGTTTGGGCCATAAATATTTTTAGTAAGTGATACAGCTTTTTCTTTTAATTATAAAAAGTTTTTAAAAGTTTTAAAAATAACTACTAAAGGTATGTGATTAAAAACAAAACAATCTAAGCAGTATGAAATAACAACGAAAAGCAAGTGTCTCTAATCCTGAACACCAGTTCCTCCATCTTCTTCCCTTGAACAAACTTCCAGAATAGTTTGTGCACTCTCGTAAATATATGGTCCAGTCCTTTCAATTCATGAATATAGCTCGGGCTGATCTGGAGGCCTGGGTTAGAATAGGATTTGAAAGAGGCTGCCTCCCCATGTCCAGACCCCCACTCCACTGTGGTTCTCAGGCTCTGCTGTTTGACTCAGCTGGCCTCCTCATTCCTTAAAGGAAATTTCTTTATTAGTGTCTTCATTCCATCTGCTGTCTTTTGAGATCATATCAGTCATGTTTGCACTTGTCCAAACCCCAACAGGGGACAGGGTTTAAGCATTTTTACCAGGAGGTTTGTGAGCCCCTATGTGGGGAGAAGTCACCTATTTCCAGCCTTCAGATCCATCTGAGAACAAGCTCCAGGTGATCCAGGCTGTCTCGATACATGTCTCTCAGATTCCTTCCTGTGTAAGCCCCAGCTACTCCAGCAGCCTCATTCCCTGTCGCATTCCTCATACCATGTCTTACACGAGCAATGCTCTTTGCAATTCTTCCAGCCCAGAGCTTTTACACATCGCCACCTTTGCCAAGGCTTTTCCTCTTCCTAGAACATTTTTTGAGGTCCTCTTTGGAAAGTCCTATTTTTCCATCAAAACTACACTGAATTGTCACCTTCTCTGTGACTGTTTTCAATGATTAATTTTTCCTCTTCACCTCTGAGTTGAAGTCATCATGTCAGTGTTGGTCAGTACTGTCTCTAGCACTTCTGTTATCCAGCCCAGTACATGGTGCTTCATTTTTATTTTATTTTATTTTATTTTTAATGTTTTCTTATGTTTTTCTCTATGAGTAACTTGAGAATGAGAACTTGCTATTAAAACTGATGCATGCCACATAGATGGCACTTGACAAATTTTTCTTAAATGCGCTGTTAAACATAATATATACTTTTTGTACTTAGGCAGCTCTGATGTTGTGGAAAGGGCTTTGAATTTGGAATCAGTTTAAAGAAGTTGGGAACTGTTGCCCTGCAGGCTGCAGCCCAAAGTCCTTTGCATGCAAGTCGGCATCCCCTGTATCGGGAGACCTGGTTCTAAATGCTCAGCCTCTTAGCAGCTGCAACAGTAGGTAGTCACTTAATCTCACTGAGCTTTGGTTTTTCTGTCTGTGTATAAAGAGGGTTTATACACCTTGCAGAGTTCTGAGAAATAATTGTGACTATGAGACGCTGCCCAGGAGAGTGCCGGGCACCTACTGAGTGTTCAATACGTGTTAACTGAGTGAACGAATAAAGGAGAAAAACTTACATAAAAACCAGCAGGAACAACATTCTGATTTGCAAATATATTTATGTGCTTCTACATTTTATTTCGTGTATGCACACCCACACACAAACACAAAGACTCTCTCTTCTCTTGTATATATAGGTTCAGTTCCTGGTTTATTTGTTTACTTTTGGTTGGTTACACAACACACCTCCAGGAAGCAGTCTTGCAGGCGACAGAGAAGTTGAGGCAGCTTTGGCTTCAGTTTGGACATTATGCTCCAGTGACGTTTCATTTATTTTCATGTCTGTATTTTTTAAAGTCCAAAGCTGTTACATACCTTTCTTATATGCGTGCAGCTGGTGTGTACCACTTACCAGGATTTTGTCAGCTGTTCTGATGGCTGCTGTCCACATTAGTATTCTATGGGTCTAGGATTTCTAGTCTTCCTGGAAAGCCCTGATATCTTATCATGTGGACGCAGGAAGTTTTTTTTTTTTTTTTTTTTTCAAGTGCTTACTTTGCTTCCATTTTTAGGTGTGATTGAATTCTGTAAAAGCCTCTCAGCGAAAGAATGCCTTTTGATAAGCACTTGAAATCCTCCATTTGTCAGATTTCACTTTTAGTCTGTGTTTGGCCACCTTATATCACAAAGGCATTCTGGCTGTCAGCCTCTCTCTCTCACACGTGTGTATACCTGTGTGTCCTCTCAATGCCTGGTCCCAGTCCACATCACAGCAACATCTTCCTACTCCCAATGCATTCTCTATCTCTGAGCATATTTTGGGAAGAGCGGACCTTCTCATATCTACTCCTGTAATGGTTAATTTTGTGCGTCAACTTGACCGGGCTAAGGGATGCCCAGAGGACTGGTAAATATTATTTCTGGGTGTGTTTTCTGGGTGTGTCTATGAGGGTGCTTCCTGGAAGAATTAGCATTTGAATTGATGGAGGGAGGAAAGAAGATCACTGACAGGAGAGGGCATCATCCCATCTGTTGAGGGTCTGAATAGGACAGAAAGACAAGGGAAGGGCAAATTTTCTCACTTTGTTTGAGCTGGGTCATGTATCTTCTCCTGCCCTTGAACATCGGTGCTTCTGCTTTTCAGTCCTTCAGACTCAGCTCAGGACTTACCCTGCTGGCTTTTTTGGTTCTCCAGCTTGAAGATGGCAGATGGTAGAACTTCTCAAACTCCATAATCATGAGTCAATTTCTATAATAAATTTCTCTCTCTTTATCTATATCTATATCTATATCTATATCTATATCTATATGTCTATATCGATCTATCCTACTGGCTTTGTTTCTGTGGAGAACTCTGACAAATACAGCTCTTGAACTGGTCCATATTTAGCCTGCTTCTCCATGATCAGGTTCAGTTCCATTTTAAGTCTCAACTCTTGACCACCGATAACCTGACTCTTGGAGCTACAGTCCTCCCTCAATAAGATGCTACTATCCCAACACTGTTCCCACTGACAGAGTATATTTGGGGGCCAGTGTGTGGGGAATGTCACGTCCCCACCACATACGTCGCACACTGCCCATCCTGTCCTTCTCCTTAACACCACCATTGCACCGCCAAGAGTCTGAGATGAAAATATTGGGGCTACTGAGAATTATAGCACATAATCAGAAATATCTTCAAACTCTTTCCCAAATCAACCAGTCATCACTAAAAGGAATCTCTCTCTGATCAGATCTCATGGAGGCCCCAGCCTGCTACTGGGTTGGTGAGTTAAAGCCTTCTTCTCATAGATAATTTCACTAACTTCTTCATTATGGGACTCAGAGCCTCCACCCCTGCCTGTCATTGTTGTTCAAACAAAAACTCAAATAGTACTCCTTTATTACTCAGAGTTGTCTTCTCTTGTCTCAGCCACTCGGTCCAGCACAAAACAGCTCCTACTTTCACAAGCAAAATGCCCACTGAGATGTCTTATTAAATGAAAGAGCAAACTTTCCTGCTTCCTTGAATTTTATCAAAATATGAAAATGATTACAGCTAGTTCCTATATTTAAAATCAGTAACAAGTTTTCCCATATGTCACACAGATCCCTACTCTCTCAAATATTCACCCTCGGTTTTATGTTTCAAATGTTTTCCCTATTGGTCCTTATAAAAAAAGACACTTAAAACCTACTAACCCATTGCCATTTCACTTACAACAGATCTACTAATTCATAGCTATTATAATTATTATGGTTATTGTTATTAATGGTGAAGAGGAATTATTGAATTATTATTAATTCCTGGCATATAATGTATCTGTTATAAATAGCTGTGATAACTCATAATGTATGAGAAGAATCTCTTTAGAGTCCCATACTTAGAGTGGTATTTAGCTGGTAGAATATACTGAGCAGTGAACCAGCCAGCACACATTTTGATAGGTCCATGGTGACTATTCTGATTAATAAGTGCCTTCCTCAATTGCCCTTGTCCATGCACATATCTGGCATCTCATAAACATTTGGAAATAAAATCAGTCAAGCTTGTAACTACTTGGAATACATAAGTCTAAGGATTAATTTATTTTAATTATTGAATTGGCTTAACCAAACAGATACTTAAGTATCAGAATTATGTTTAAGACTTACTGAATGCGGATAACTCCATTCTAAGGGTTGGGATTGCGTTCAGGGAGTTGAAAACCTGACTGGACAGACAGGACCACTCCACATAATGAGTATTCTATGCTTCTGTATGCTATGCTTGTTTTCCCTGGCCTTACCCATTTTTGGTATAGCCTTGGCCGCCACTGATGGTGACTGTGGTTTTTGACTCTGATAACTTGCACAATTGGATTCTCAGGACTCTTTACGTCTATCTTGGGTTTCTGGTGGCTCACTTACTTGTTCCGTGGTAGTGCTTCTCACTGGCTTCTGTAGTTTCCTGTCCCTGTTCCTCTGATCTTGTCTAAAGGGGCCTGCTGGATTTATAGAAGGCCTGGGCTTCAGCCTGTCTTGTGGCTAGGGCAGAGCTGGGTGGCAGCTGTGTGCTGTATGGCAAAAGGGAATGGAAGGAAGCATCCCAGCCACAGTGTCAAGTAAGGTGGAAAGTTTAGAGATAAAGTAGGAAGCAAAACCTAGAGCTTGCTGACTAAGGAATCAGGCAGGAAAAGAGCCTGGGGAGATCTTTTTGGCAATGATCTGCAGAAGGTGGGAGCCTTTTGAAGGGGGCTAGTAGCTTTGGGTAGAAAGGAACTGTGTGAAGGCTGGCAGTCTTTCCCCATTTTTTCTATCCTTGTGAGTGTACTCTTTCAGCAGAGGACTGACTGTGTTCACACCCCCAGGACCTCATTGCTCCTTCACCTGGAGAGAAGGCCTGCAAGGGGTTGCAGAGCTTTTACCAACATGACATGAGCTGATATCTAATGACAGATCTCAAGGATTGTACTTTTAATTGTATCATCTCTTCTCTTAAAAAACTTCAAATAAAAATTTCAAGGGAGCTTGTCTATGGGAGCCTCTTTCGTCAGCCATAACTACCCTCATACTAGTGGCTGATTTTGGGTCCTGCATAGTTCAGTTCTTTCCTGTTGGGGTGTGCTCTCTGCCTTTCTGGATGCTCTCTTTTGCTGGATTCTCTGTGTGGGTTAGGCAGCCATCACTTTCCTCTTTGTCCAGAAGTTATAATCCCATTGTCCTAGAGCCAGACCTTCAATCTCTGAGTCCCCGTTGACTTGGCAGCACTCTTGCCAATAGTTTAATAGTGTCATTCCCTGGATCTCCATGGAGGTATGCAGATGGGTTTTCACGCTGATACCCAGGAAGGTACATCAATGAATTGAAAGGCAAGAGAGCATGCAGCGATCACCACATCTGAGGCTCTGCTGTAGCTGTTAAAGCCAAGGGAACAGGGACACCACTCCCAGGTTTCTGCTTCTTTCTTCTGTTTTAGTACAGTGTCTGTCTGCTAACCCTGCCTCCCTTCCTCCTGCCCCAGCTCTGGCTTGTCAGCCTGATGAAGAGACCTCAGAACTAACTGTCTCTTCTCTTCTATTTTTGAGTACTGTTCGTACATGTTAATGCTCCTCTCAACAGGAACAAAGTGAAGAGTTCTCAACGTGTGGTCCTCCTGGTGTACCTCTGGTCACTGCAATGCTAGCCCAACTTGACAGAAGGTGGACACAGGATCACCACACCATGTGCAAAACTGTCAGTTGCTGTCAGTGAGAGGTTCAGGCTATGAAGCATTCCAGGCAGGAAGACTACAAGGAATTTTCCTTGCGTTTGAAAATCACAAAATCCAGGTTACCCTTGGTAGCAAGGGGGACATTGTCTTTCTGATGGAAAGCACATATTTCCACGTTTTCACAATCAAAATTACAGTCTCTGTTTGGAGAGAAAAATGAGCCAGCTGAGATTCTCTTTTATACACCCACTCCCACAAATGCTAATGGTCTGGTCCAGGAGTCTGAACTATATGCTGGGAGCATCGTAAGGATAATAAAGGGATCAATGCATCAGTAGGAGGCAGTGAATCGTGGCCAATGGACTACTTGGAGCAGAGTGAAGAACCCTGTGCTTACTATCAAGAGAAGGTTCCAAGGTCTCCTTTGACATGGCTTGGATCTCATTATTCCTGCTAATAAAGTTAAGGGATTGATATAGATAATTTCTATATTCCCTTTCATCTGAGGACACTTACAGAAATGCCATAGATTTAACATTTCTGGACTTTAAAAATGGCACATAAAGAGATGTTCATCTACTTGTGAATAAGATGCCAAAGTGTGGCTGTGGTTACCACAGTTCAGTGGCTTAGTGATAGGTGAGATGTCCTAATACTCTGTAAGTTCAATGTCATATCTACCAGGAAGTGGATACTTCACGATATGTTAGAGTTCTTTATCCTCTCCTAAAATTTTCTTTATAACATGGATGAAGATATTAAAGCACGTATATAGATTATATGGTTGAAGACTCAGAGAGATGGCAAGAAAGAATGAAGGTTAAAAATGTCTTCACCTTCATTTTTATCCTAGTGTACGTCAACTTGCGATGTGGAACTCTCCTAGCTTCTCAAAATCCTAAGTTGAGAAATATAAATGAGTAGAGATCTGGGCTTGGCAGCAGGATGTAAAAAAGACAAGGTTGCTATTTGTTTTTACTTCTTTGGGTTGTAGACCCTCTTGAGCAACTGATGAAACACACATTCACATATAAACACACACACACACACACATGAGCATACATATAACATTTTTTTTTTGCATACCACATTCAGAAGGTTCATATGTCCTTGCAGCCCACCCATGAACTCAATGTTAAGAACATTTGACTTAAGGGATTCAATCACCAGCATGATGTAGTGACCCCAAATCTCATGGGATCATGGAGCAAATTAATGAAATTCACTGCAGTGTTTACTGAAAGTCCGTATTTAACCTGTTCACATTAACTGACCCTGGAAATTTGTGCTCCATTTTCAGGTGACTATTCAAAGACACATAGATAAGCGAGACATTTTCAGATGAGAATGGCCATGGAACCTTGTTGTTCGCAAAAATGTGAGGAAACTAAGAAATCTCTTCGTGAATAAGAAAGGAAAAAGGCCTGAACAATGCTTGGAATGATGACCCTGAAGACTCGAATCAAGTAGAGTGGAATTTTCAGGATAGTTTTCACAATAGGTGTTGAGATTTAGGATAAGCCTCAGCTAACCAGAAAGCTAAGTTTGTGAGACACTTTTATTTCCCTGGTGTTTCACTTAGTTGAGGTTTTATTGTGCTGACGAGGTTGCATGGATGAAAGCGTATGGCAGGTGCAATTCTGCAGGTAAACCTGGTAAGTAGGCAGATGTGGAGGCTGAATCAACCAAGCAGGCACTGTAGACTACCTTTAAGTTTTAAAGGACCCCAAGAATGTCCTTTACCTTAGTGCCTTACTACTTCTCCCTGTTGTTTCCATCATGTAGTCAGGCTTTCCCGAGAGTCTAATGCCTCAGATGGTTCTGGTTCTGGCCACAAGCTCAGATATGCAGTGTAAGCACAACTTCCTTTTTTTTTTTTTTTTTTTTTTTTAAAGTATAACAACCCAGTTTCTGTCTCAAGCTCCCATTCTGCCTAATTAGTCTACTTATTTCCAGGTAAATTCTGTCATTTTCAGGTTTTCTATGTTATTTCGGGTATAAACCCAATCAATTCAGGATTTCCTCTCATTCTCTTTCTCCAGATGTTGGGTCTTGATGCAGATGGAAGAGAGGGGATTTATGAGGTATCTAGATTTTGAACAGGTCATCTGAACCTTAGTTATAATGGCCTTGGATGAGATATTTATTAGCTTGAATGGTTCTAGGTCACTGGTCTCTGTTGCTACCAACACCCACTAAAATATCTGTGTTCACTCACTGTCATATGGCTGTAGTTCCTCATATTTACATCTCTTTGTCTCTCAGGTTTTATAGGTTCTCTCTCAGCCTACTTCTAAGTCTCCATGAGAAGCTGTTCATGTCTTGTAGGGACTCTATCTTAAGTTCCCAAATATCAAAAACACATCATGCTCTAAGCTATACTAGATTTCTGTTCTACCATGCTGGTGCAGGGAGCTGTTTTTACTTTGGTAGGATATAAGTCATGGGACCCTTTGTTTTAAATTCCTCAATTGTGTCTGGTACTTCTGTCCCCTCCTTCCCTTTCTCTTTCTCTCACTAGCTCAGCATGGGACTGACAGATGCACAGAAAAGTTTATACCTCTTTTTCCATTCTCTGACTTTCATTCTCTTCAGCAAATCTGCTCTTGGTCTTTGTAGACCCTGGCATTTTATATATTTTCATTTTTATTTGAAGAAGCTAACATTTCATGCTCTATATTCTTTAGGTGTTAAGTTTCCAGCTAAAAAATCCCAATAGGTTTGGAAATAAGAAGTCATGATTCTCAAGCCTTTGCTACAAATTTTCAAAATTTACTTAGAAGCTCAAAAGCATAGTGAGCCTCTGTTTCTTCATATTCTGGGCAACTCCTCCCAGGAGGTAACACCTGCCACTGACTCAGGGGATGTGGATGAAAAATCTGATCAGAAAGTGTGGAGGTGGGAGGTTGCAGCAACAGCTAAAATCATCCCCTGATACAACTGGATACTGATTTTTTTTAAGTCCATTTTACTCTGATGGACACAAATATGGAAGGAACAAAACAACATATATCATCAGTTTGTACTAGCAACATGAAGTACATTAACTTCTTTTCTTTACACAGGCTGATTTCTGAGACCAGGCTTGATAAGGAGAGTGGAGAGGCAGATTTGGGATAAGGGCAGTAGAGAGAATTGGTGCAGTGGAAGGAAGGGGCAGCCAGAGGGCATTTTGTGGGTAGCGAAAGACTGGGATGGAGGGTTAGGGCTTGGGAAAAGGAAAACATGGAGCACATTGAGGGGCACGAAAGACAAACTTTCCACATTTTACGTCTATGCCAAAATTGATCACACATGAAATCAGCACACTCAGGCAGAGGATGAGAGGAGTTGGTATTCAGTATCAGGTCAAAAATCAACTCCATGATTTGCAAAAGGATGTAGGAGACACACTTCCCAGATTTCCAGGTGACACAAAGTGATGGAAGAAATTTCCAATATGACAGAGGTGAAAGCAACCAAAGCAAAATGGATGTGAATGAGGATGCCCAAGTCCAGTGGGGAGGAAGCCATTTGAGAATATAGGTGGAAAGAATGACATTGGCATGACATTACGGGACAGAGTTCTAGGCTGGGGGATGAACAGCCTGGGGGATGGGGAGGATAAATCATTCTAAAATTAGAGCTTTTACTTCTAAAGTGAGGCAAAATAGGATCACACGTATATGACACGTGACTGAAGAATAGCTGGGTATTGTCATGTTCTTTCCAGTGTTCTCCGTTCTGCCTCCCTGATCCGTTGCTGCATGAACAAAGAAAGTGCTTCCCCAAATTTTACTTTGATCATGAGTAATCAGAAAGCGTGAGATTGCTTGGAAGGCAGGCAAAGGCAGCATACAGGCTTTTTCCTTGAAAGCTCCTTGTATTCTGAATTTTTGGCTCACTTTTTAGGATATCTTCACTAAAAACCATTCTATCACATGATGGCAGTAGAGATATAATCTAAATTTATAAGCTATGATGCATGGATGCATCCCAGTGGGGGAAAAAAGTTTAATTTATGTTTGTCCATATATTTTTCTTTGGTTGGTGTTTGTGTTCTAAGTTTCTGGAGGCATCAAACATAGAAAGGCCCTGTAATTCCAGATGGGATTAATGCAGACAATATTTCACTCAGGAAGTACAACCATAAATAAGAGAAGGTACCTTTAAATGGCCTCTAAATTTTTTTGAGGTAGCACTCAAGTGCCTGTAAAACCAAAATCAACTTTCTACTTGCATTCTTAATTTTCTCTGTACCTCATTTCTTTCCCTGATAGAGACAATTTTTTAGGCTGGCTGGGATGAGAAGAGAGCCTATGAAAGACTCAAGCTTTTCCCTTTTCACATTCTCTTCACCCTAATTCTGAGTTTCTTCTGTTTTCTTCGAAGAAAATTTTTCTTTGTCCCTAAGCAGTGATAAATGAAGCAACAGGGAAAGTGTGCGATCTATTAGGATGAGTTGAAAATTTTTGTTTGGAAAGATTTGCATATTTTATCATTCTGTCAGGATATGCTTTTCTCAAGCCACAAATGGTTTCCATAGAATAATGTTCCTCAATAATGTCAGATTTTCTTCTGAGAAAGAGCTCAAATGTCCTTTAGGATTTATTCACTCATCTAGCACTAATTGAGTACGCATTATGTGTGGCATACTAGGGAAATAACACTAGCCGACATTAAGTGACTGCTAGTCACATGTTTTATTAGTGCTCCGAGTTTTTGTTTATTTGAGACAGGGTCTTGCTCTGTTGCCCAGGCCAGAGTGCAGTGGCATAATCTCAGCTCACTGTAAACTTTGCCTCCTGGGCTCAAGTGATCCTCTCACCTCAGCCTCCCAAGTACCTGGGACCACAGGCACATCCCACCATGCCTGGCTAGCTTTTGTATTTTTTGTAGAGACAGGGTTTCGCCGTGTTACTCTGGCTGGTCTTGAACTCCTGAGCTCAAGTGATCCTCCCCACTCAGCCTCCCAAAGTGCTGAGATTACCAGTGTGAGCCGCTGCACCTGGCTTGGTCCAAGTTCTTTACACAAACTGTCTCGTTTGATCCTCTCTGCCTTGCCACAAGGCAGTTACTAGCAACATTTCCATTAGTTCTACAGATGAGGAAACTGAGGCACAGGGAGGTTAAGTTACGAAACCACACAGTCAGCAAAGGAAAGACCTGTGGTTAGCAACTAGATAGTCTGGCTTCAAAGTCCATGCTATTAACGGTCAAGCTGCAAGAGACAAAGGTTCTGTCTCCAAGTGGTTTATAAGCCAGTAGGAAATGAAAGCCTGCAATCTAGAGTAGATATGCTGAAAGTGAGATGTGATTTTGGTGGCACACTGGACATGACTCATAGGAAAATGTTAGCCAAGAACATAGGTCAATTCATTAAAGGTTTATGGTTTATTCAGGGAAAAATAAGGAGATAGAAAATTCTTCTATCTGGAGAGTGAAATGAACATTTCTTTGCCTCACTTCTTCATCCTGGATATTGTAGGTGGGATCTTTGATAGGACTGTGAGTAAACTGAGTCTCACAGGTTTCAACTGGTGGGAGTGGGAAATCTTGGCTTTTTTTTTTTTTCTTTGGAGGGGAGACAGTGGCTATTGGCTAGCATTTTTGGAAGTATTTTGGCCTGAGTGCTTTTGTGGGGTTCTCTCTCTTTCATTCTATTTTTATTCTTCAATTGCTTTCTTCCTGAGAGTCTCTGTTGAATCTGGAAAAGCTCAGGGAAGATAAAGAGGCAGACTGCATGGTGTGGAGCTGACTTCAAGGGTAAGAAGGAAACCTTTGGATTTCCTTCTAGCTTGCCCATCTCAGCTTATTTGGGATATGAAAAGAGACAAGGGTTCAGGTTAGAAGCTCTATCCAGGAATAGAGAGTATGCATCTATCTGAAACATCTCTTGTGCTATAATTCTCAGGAACCAGGATGAGGCAGATGGATTACATAAATCCAAACCTGATCCTTCATATGAAAATGAATTATCTGCCTGAATAGCAAAAGTGTCACTAAATAATATTCTTTGGTGCATCTAAAATTTTGTTAAGTTTGTATTTTCCAATTAAGTTTTATGTTAAGAATAATTTGAGGTTGTTTAGCTCTTGTCCTAGAAAACATTTTTATTTTGGCATAATTTTAGTCCTCTCTATTTTTTCTTTTCTACATTTTGAAATTTGCATGGGCGGGTTAGAAATTAGATAGCTAAAAACACCTGCTTTCTCTGTACTTCTAGATACAAAGGACGATTAAGCTCTTTTCTAGTCCACTTTTAAAGTCTAAAGTTTGAGAACAACATTTTCAGAAGACAGATAATAGAAGTGAGGCCATTCTTAGGGATCATGACATTAAATGATGCTAAGGATGCTCAAAATGACAAAAACCCAAGGAATAAAAAATAATGCTTGACTTTCATTTTACTGTTCAACCATTTGAACTATTAAAAGTGAGAAAATTTATTATAGTGCAACAGTTTATGTTTTCCCATTTCCAAAGAGATAAATAAACAGAGAAATGGGGCCATATTTCTCCAAAGACGAACGGCTTAAGACAACAGAGAGACTATTCACTAAAAGCCATAATGAGTAGGGGCTAAAAATATAGCTGCTTTACAATGTCTGCAGTAGCTCTTCGGCTATCTGCATTTTATAGGGTGAAAGAGAAAGTGTCTTCACTTGCCCCAACTTATCCTCTATTCAGTGTATTTATTCTATCTCTCAGCATCATTTGTTGGCATCCAAGGTATTTCCATTTATTTTTACAACAGCCAACAAACAGGTTAGCTTAGAAGGCCGATCTGAGTGTGCGACTGGAGAGAAGGCAGGAGGTGATATGATAGTTTTGACTGAAATGTCTATCTGTGTGAATCTCAAATCGTAGAAGTCAAACTTTTAGTCAGTTTCTCCTCATTTTTTAATCTCTATGTTGCCAAGCATTCTTATTAAGAATAGATAAGGCAGTATCATGAAATAGGAAAAGTTCTGTACCCATCAGTAGGATTACTCTCAGGTTGCATTAAAATAGTCAATTGAAATTCTGTTCTATGACAGTGCATCTTTTATGAGTTAGAGAGAGAAAACTGTCCATTTTTAGACAGCCCTTGCCTTACTTCGGAAACTTAGGCAGGGCCAGTCTAAACTATATTTCCCTACTGTCAAAGGAGGAGAGACAGCTGAGAAGTTGATCTGGAGTGAAAATGAGAAAAGAGAAAATGCAGCAGCAGCTCTGGAGTTTTTTATCTCCTTGGTTTTTGTGAGAATCCCTACATCCTCATAATAAATTATTCCAATTTATTTTATCTAGATTAAATTGGTTTCTGTAACTTGCAACCAAAGCATCCTAACTAAAACACAGGCTAAAGAAGACACTGATAATTTATTTGGCCTGTGGATTTATTTTCAATAATTTAAAATATAAATCTAAAAAAATGGCTTGTATCCAACTTGATATGACTTTAGGACAGGAAAGTCAGATATTAGCTAAATATGGCATAAGGATGTGCCTTGGAATTAATACAGAAAAGATATGAATGTTGGCTTCTTGCTATCTTTAAGAAAGTGAGCATATTATTTAACCTCTCTGAGCCTTAATTTCCTCAGCTTTAAAATGGAAATCATACCTACCTCATATGATTGTTTTTAAATTTATGAGCTATAATATATAAAGTAGCTAGCTAAAATATGGGCATTCCTTAATAGTTATAGGAACTTTCTACTGGGCAAAGGCTATTAATATGCTTTTTTTTTTTTTTTTTTTTCCTCATCCTGCTCAGGATTGGTTAGGAACTGGACAAGACAGTGTATAGGCATGGAGAAGTTATAGTGTCTCCAAGAAGAGACTGAAAGGGTAGGAGATGCAGGGGGGCTAAGGACCTCAAAAAGGGGAGAAGATAGAATAGGAAAGGGCAAATACAAGCTTCCTCCACTGGCAGTTTTGGTAATGACTTGCCCAGCCTGGTAGATCCACAGAGGGCTTACGGCAAAGTTGCAGTAATCATACTACAAGGGTGGTTTACCTTCTCACCAATCTGAGGTTCTGATGCATTTACATGCGATACACATTTATATGCAGTGCTGCATTTATATTTAGTGTCCATATTTCACTGAGCCTCTCAAATAGGTTTCTCAACTTTGGCATGATTGACATTTTGGGACCACAGTATTTTGTTCTGGGAGCTGTCCTGCGAAGTGCAGGATGTTTAGCTGCATGTCTGTCCTTTATCCACCAGTTATAACAACTAAAAATGGCTCAGGACACTGCCAATGCCCCCCTGATTTTGGACAGGGCGAGGGGCACCACCAAATCACCTCTGATTGAGAACCACTGCTCTAAAATAATATTTTTATTTTATTGTTTTTTATTAAAAATTTTGTGATGTTCAAAATTTTTTTCTTACCCATTTTTAAGTATTTTCTAATATTTTAAAAATTGACAAAAATTATACATATTCATGGGATATGTAGTGATACAGATAATGTATAGTGATCAGATCAGGGTAATTAGCATATGCATCATCTCAAACGGTTTTTATTACTTTGTGCCGGAAACATTCAATGTTCTCCTTCTAGCTACTCGAAATAATATATTATTGTTAACTACTGTCATCCTACAATGGTACAGAACACTAGAACTTATGCTCCTATCTAGTTGTAATTTTGTATCCTTAACAAATATCTCCCTAACCCTCCCCCTACCACCCTTCCCAGCTTCTAGTATCCTCTACTTTTTAATTAATACTTTTAATACTTCTAGTGTCTTCTACTTTTTAATTCTACGAGATCAACTTTGTTTCGCTTCTACATATGAGTGAGAACATGTGGTGTTTGTTTAACTTTTGTTCCTGGCCTATTTCACTTAACATAATGCCCTCCAGTTCCATCCATGTTGCCTGAATAACAGAATTTCATTCTTTTTTATGGTTGAATATTTCATTGTGTACCTGTACCACATTTTCTTTATCCATTTATCTGTAGTTTCTTTATCCATTCATCTATTGCGAATAGTGCTGCAGTGAACATAGGGGTCCAGATGTCTCTTCCATACACTGATTTCCTTCCTTTGGATAAATACCCAGTAGTGGGATTGCTAGATCATATGGTAGTTCTATATGCATTTTTTTGAGGAATCTTTATACTGTTCTCTATATAATGAATATACTAGTTTGCATTCCCACTAACAGTGTATGAGAGTTTATTTTTCCCTGCATCCTTGCCAGCATTTTTTTGTTTTTTGATTTTGTGATTTTCATAATAGCCATCCTCACTGGGGTGAAACGATACCTTGCTGTGGTTTTAACTTGCATTTCCCTGATGACTGAAGATGTTGAGCATTTTTTCATATATTTGTTGGTCATGTTTATGTCTTTGAAAATGTGTGTTCAGATTATTTTCCCACTTTTAAAATCATTTTTCTGTTGTTGCTCTTGAGATGTCAGAGTTCCTTGTGTGTTCTGAATATTAATCCCCTGTCAAATGAGTAGTTTGCAAATATTTTCTTCTGTTGTATAGGTTATCTTTTCACTCTGTTGATTGTTTCTTTTGCAGTGCAGTAGCTTTTTAGTTTGATATGATTTCATTTGTTCATTTTTGTCTTTGTTGCCAGTGCTTTGAGGTCTTATTTTTACATATTAGTAACTCTGTTTTAATCAGGGACTTGAACCACAGGAAAAACAATGAGAAGCAATGGGATATTTCACTTAACTATTCCCATCCCCATCTCCCTGTCCCCCTTCTTACAAACTTGGCCCGGATTGCCTGATGTGATGTGAGATTTGGGAGGCCTGACTCTGGAATGGGAAGACCTGAGTTCAGATCCTTTTACGGCCTCCTCCTAGTGAGAAACTTGGATGACATCAGACTTAGGGGAGCTTAAATCTCATCTTTCAGGATTCTGATTGATAACATAGGCATGAGGATCACTAGCAATATGGTGATTAAAGGCTTGGGCTACTACCTGGGCAATTGGAAAATCTCTCCTAAATGCCTGGCCATGTGAATGAGGGAATGAAATTTAGATAGGGGTTTACTCCCACCCTCATCAAGACTTGGGACCCAGTGTTTGGGGGCATCCTATCTAGGAGACCCTGAGGTATGCTCCACTAGCCAGCAGTAGGCATGTCTCACACTCTGAAACCTTTCCAGGGTGTGTAGAAAGCAGTGGGCCTCCTGCACTGGGTGGAAGCTTTGCTTATTTGCTCAATTGTAGCTGGGATCAAGAAGCCTGAGAGAAGATGTGCACCCACTGTTGCCAGCAAGAACCAAAGATCCAGAGGCCACAAGACACAAATGTAGAAGGCCAAGCCCTCGCCCACCCACTAGAACTGTGGCCCAGTCAGTGACAGCTCTCACTGATCACGAAGCAGTAGAAATTGAGAGAACAGCATTCCTGATCTTTAACTTCCTGGCTCTGGGGAGAAGTAGGCAACCCTTCTTTGCCGAAATAAAAAGGCCGAAGAGGGGGAGATGGCAAGTGTCTCCCCCAAGAGATGCACCATTCTCCCTTTTTATAATCCAGACATGTGCAAAAAAAAAAAAAAAAAAAGAAAAAGAGAGAGGGAGAGAACGTATGGGACAGATGCCAGTAATTCTTGCTGCGATTTTAAAGAAAGGCTTGGCATTTATTTAGTTGACTATCACCAGAGTTCAAATTCAAGAAGATCCTTTCTGTAACCTGTCACTCCCTGCAGTTTGTGGACTGTGGTAGAGGTTGAACTGATCTGACATCAGCACAGTAGGACCAACTGGAGTTGGAAGACTAGATGCTCAAGTCTCAGAGTGAGCTCGATTGGCAGGTGAGCTCTGGAGCAGGGAGGTTATAAATTAAGCCTACTCCTTTAAGCAGGTTTTTTTTTTAAGTGTGTGTAAATTCTCCTTTGATCTTCAGCAGGGGGCAGTGAACACCATCTGCTTTGTTTTGTTTTGTGTTTGGAATGATGTAGAATAATTCCTGCTGACCCTTGATATACGCACAGCATGCCCCCCAGTAGGCACAGACGGCTCTGCTTGTGGGTGTCTCATGCCTGCTTTTCATATTTACTTTTGTTTATCACTAGGGACAGGAGCTCACATTGTCAGAATTTATTTACCAAAAAGTGCTCCTAATTTCTTGCTGAAACTCAAGGATAACCTAAGGTACTAAATGGCTAAACTTAACCAGAGTAGTCCCTAAAATAGGAATAGACAGACTGAGGGCCTAGGCACATTTCTCTAAGTCGTAAGTCGTATTAGTTCATGTACTTTATCATATCTATTTTCTAACCTCTACTCTTTCTGCCTCATTACAGACAAACAAATGTTACTTGTTCTGAGTAGCTGAGGTATTAATAACTGGCCTCTGCTAATCTATACTGGTACCATCTGAGTTTAAATAATGTTATCTGGAAATAATCATTTTAGGAAGAGAATCAATGCTTCCATTAGATTTATTTGTCAGGAACCAAAGGACAGCTCAGCAGTAAATGAAGAATTGAAGGAGAATACATTAAATACTGTGTTTTGGAAAATGCTGTTTCAAAATATGTGCATGTATCTTTGTCAGCTTAACTAAATCAATTGCTTAGCTCAATCAAGTTAGCTTAGAAATCATGTCCCCAAGCTATGCTTCTATCTAACAGTGTTTTAAAATGAGCATTATTGAGGACACTTTAAAATGCCATAATACAATTTCCTTTACCTAAATCTAAAACTCATTGAAATACCTATTATGAAGGCCACCATATGTGAGGCGGGCAGTCTTGACATTTTGTTGGGAAGGGAGGAAATTACATCTGGAGAAATGTCCTCTGAAATTTATTACAGGATCAGATATCTGCAAAGTGCGATAGAACCCAGGGTCTGTGCTCTTCCCGTAGAGGTAGCATTTCTAGTGTCCCTGTTATGATAAGAACCCTTTCTGGAAGACAAGCATCCTGGAAATCTATTTGGCCTATCTGGATAAGCTTTCCTTTTTTTTTTTTTTTTTTGATTTCTCCCTGTGTATTAGGAAAATTTTCTTTCTGTGATTTGGGATAGTCTAGGAGGACAGTGCTCAAGTCTGCTGATTGGGAATGAATAAGAGAAAATAAATGTAATATTTCCTGGGTCTAAATACTTCTCAAATCCCTTACCAACTGTGTGATCTCAGGGTTAGAGTTTAATTAGATAATGCATTTAAAGTGCTATCCTAGTGCTTGATATATAGTAAACATTCAATAACTAATATTTTATGATGCTTAAATTATTATTAAAACACCATTCCTGTTTAAACATGATTCATTAAAAATATCCAGCAATTCAAAGTGTCTTCTCTGCCTGGTGCTATGGAAGGTGGGGCTCAGGTGGTTTGGTGTGGATGCTGTGGCCTTCTGAGGTCTCCTAGTCTCTCACCTCCTGCCCCACCAAGTGGGTTCATCCAAAGCAGATGAGCCACTTATTAAGTTGACACAACATGATGAGGATTATGGTTTCATTTGTACTTTTCTCAGTACTCTGGCAAAGTCTTAGTTAATGCCAAGATTGATGTGCATGAGACTGAAAGGCCCTCTTAGTCCCCATATACCTCCACACCACTTGTCTCAGTGTCTGAAATTTCTCCCATGAGTTATTCTCTTTTGGAAGGGAAGCTTTGGAGAAGCAAAGTCTATGAGTTTTACAAGTTTATTCCTCCTTTTTAGAGGTGAGAAGACAGGTGGACTCCTGAGCCTTACCACATTCCAACTTTTAATGTTGATATCAAAGATAAGTTCCTGCGCAAGAAAAGCCATGGACAGCTTTTAAAGTTTTAAAACTTTCTCATATTTTTCCCCAGGCGGTTTCAATAGGAATAAACACATAACGTGCATGCAATTTTACAATGCCTTGTGTTGAAATCCATGAATTTCTATCAGAATCCTGGCCTGGGGGTTTGGTGATTCCTATGTCCTTCTACACTTTAGCTGTAGAAACAGCAGGTGGAGTGAAAGAGCCTGTTCAGAGCAGCCAGATTTTGTTTTGGTTGTCAGCTAAAACAGAAACCCCATCATTCTAGAGCTGGCAGCTTGTTAGTAGAAAAGCCACTGGGAAGCTCTAAGTTGGTAATTTAGAGCACAAACATATTCCCTGATACAGCTGCAGAGCGGCAGGTGGCTGTGACTTAAGCAAACACTAGCTTTGAAAAAATGGAATAAGAAAATAGAGAACTTTTTTTCTTGCACATGTCAATATGGCTGAAAATATGTTTACTTCTTGTTTCTCTTGGTTCCCTTCTTATTAACTTGTTTAGACATATGTAAGTGAACATTTCACTCAAATTCAATTTAACAAACCTTTATTGAGTACCTACTGTGTGCCAGACTCAGTGCTAGGTGTTGGGGATTATCATTTTCTGTTTTGGATTTTGGTGTGGAGATAGACATGCATACAGTTTCATAATAAAGGAACAAATAATTTCCCTCAGAGCACTGGACAATTCTGATCGTGGAGTAGGAGAAGCCTTTAGGAGAAAATGAATTAAAGGGATAAATATTGCTGAAATGGATTGGAGGGAGATAGCTCCAGGCAGAAGGAGTTGTTGGAGAGGAATCTGAAGGATGTCAGAGTGATTGAAGGTAGGAGGAAAAAATAGGAATGTTCCTTTTGGTCTCTGTCTGATGGATATGCTCATATTAAAAAATGCAAACATTTCTTTAGATCACCTCTACCAAACCCTAGGGGCCACAGAGCATAGACCCACTAAACTACAAAAGTATGTGTGAACATGTTCTTGTTATACAAAGCATGGGGAGAATAGAAAAAGAATCATCAAAAGAGATGAATACTAAAAGAAGCTATAAAAACAAATATAGAATAATAAAAACGTAAAAAACTCTAATAAATATAGGAAATTTCATAACTTTTGTCTATACTACTATTATGATCTCAAAGATATAATGGGAAACTATTATCCATGTAAGCAATACAAATGTAAAATACCTGTGATTTACCTTAGTCCGAAATTTAGTGCAAAGCCGAGATAAAGAAAACTACAAATGCCATAGAAGCTATTTTTAAAAGACTATTAAAATAACTTGACTAAATAAAGAAAAATCAGAGACTGCAAAAAGGATGGAGAGAGGGTGTTTAATGGACAGAAAAATACAGTTAGAAGGAACATGTGAACTGTTCAGCAGTACAGTAGGGTGACTGTAGGTAACAATAATGTATTGTATAGTCAAAATGGCGAGAAGAGAAGATTTGGAATGTTCCCAACATAAAGAAAAGATAAATGTTTGAGGTGATTGATATCCCAATTCACCCAATTTGGTTATTACATATTATATATATGTATCAAAATCACATGTACCACCCCCCAGAGTGAGCAAAATATTAAAATGAAAACAGTTTATGAATGAGAACCTTCATTTTGTACAGACATTGTGGGTTCCCAAATTAGTATGGGTTTAATGTGATTCCAATTAAATTCCAACAAGAGTTTTAGAAACTGTTAATGGTAAAAATTCGTTTGTTAGATACTTCAAAATAATGAAAGTCATCTGTGAAAAACATATAGCCAACATCATACTGAATGGGTAAAAGCTGGAGGCATTTTCCTTGAAAACCAGAAGAAGATGAGGATGGCTTTTCTCACCACTTCTATTCAACATTGTACTGGAATTCCTAACCAGAGCAATCAGGAAAAGGAAGAAATAAAAGGCATCCAAATAGGAAGAGAGGAAGTCAAACTACCCCTGTTTGCAGATCATATAATTCTATACCCAGAAAACTCCATGGTCTCTGCCCTAAATTTCCTTGATCTGATAAACTACTTCAGCAAAATTTCAGAATACAAAATCAATATAAATAATTGGTAGCATTTCTATACAACAACTACCTCCCAGCTGATAGCCGAATAAATAATACAATCTCATTCAAAATAGTGAAAAAAAAAAAAAAAAAAAAAAGGAAATCAACCTAGGAATATAGCTAACCAGGGAGGCGAAAGACCTCTACAATGAGAATTAGCAATATAAAACACTGCTCAAAGAAATCAGAGATGACACACAAACAAATGGAAAAATCCATGCTGATGGATAGGAAGAATCAATATTATTGAAATGGACATATTGCCTAAAGCAATTTACAGATTCAATGCTATTCCTATCAAACTACCAAAGACATTCTTCACAGAAGTAGAAAAAACTGTTTTTTAAAATTCATATGGAACCAAAACTGAATAGCCAAAGCAGTCCTAAGCAAAAGAAAGAAAGCTGGAGGCATCACACTACCCAACTTCAAACTATACTACAGGGCTATAGTAACCCAAACAGCATGGTACTGGTACAAAGACAGACCAGTGGAACACAATAGAGAGCCCAGAAATAATAACACAGATCTACAACCATCTGATCTTCAACAAACTTGACAAAAACAAGCAATAGGAAAAGGAGCCCTTATTCAGTAAGTAGTGCTGGGGTAACTGACTAGACATATGGAAAAGATTGAAACTAACCCCTTCCTTATACCATATACAAAAATCAATTCAAGATGAATTAAATAATTAAATGTAAAATCAAAAACTCTAAAAACCCTGTAAGATAACCTAGGAAATACGACTCTGGACACAGGACCTGGCAAAGACTTCATGACAATGATGCCAAAAGCAATTGCAAGAAAAACAAAAATTGACAAATGGGACCTAATTAAACTAAAGAGCTTTTGCACAGCAAAAGAAGCCATCAATAAACAGGCAACCTACAGAATAGAAGAAAATATTTGCAAACTATGCATCTGACAAAGGTGCATCCAGAATCTATAAAGAACTTAAACAACTTAACAAGAGAAAAACAACCTCATTAAAAAGTGGGCAAAGCACATGAGTAGACACTTTTCAATATAAGACATATATAAGGGCAATAAGCATATTGAAAAATGCTCAACATCACTAATTATTAGTGAAATGCAAATCAACTACAGTGAATTACCACCTCAGCCAGGCATGGTGGCTCATCCTTGTAATCCCAACACTTTGGGAGGTCGAGGCAGGCAGATCACCTGAGGTCAGGAGTTTGAGACCAGCCTGACCAATGTGGTGAAACCTTGTCTCTACTAAAAATGCAAAGAGTAGCTAGGCATAGTGGCAGTCACCTGTAGTCCCAGCTACTCAGGAGGCTGAAACAAGAGAATTTCTTGAACCTGGGAGGCAGAGGTTGCAGTGAGCCGATATCGTGCCACTGCACTTCAGCCTGGGCGACAAAGCAAGACTCTGTCTCAAGAAATCAACAACAACAAAACACACACACAAAAAACCCCCCAAAAAAATGCCATCTCATACCAGTCAGGATGACTATCATTAAAAAGTCAAAAATAACAGTTGCTGGTGAGGTCATGCAGAAAATAACACTGCTGTTGGTAATATAAATTAGTTTAGCCATTGTGGAAAGTAGTGTGGCAATTTCTCAAATAATGTAAAACAGAATCATCAGTGAACCCAATAATCCCATTATTGGGTATATACCCAGAAGAATATACATCATTCTACCATAAAGACATGGCTATGTTCATCGTAGTACTATCACAATGGCAAAGACATGGAATCAACCTGCGTGGCCATTGATGGTAGACTGGATAAAGAAAATGTGGAACATATACACCATAGAATACTACATAGCCATAAAAAAGAATCAGATCATGTTCTTTGCAACAGTGTGGATGGAGCTAGAGGCCATTATCATAAGGAATTAATGCAGGAACAGAAAAGCAGCTACCATGTGTTCTCCCTCATAAGTGGGTGCTAAACAATGAGAACACATGGACTCAAAGAATAACCAACAGATAACCAAGTTTCCCTGAGGGTAGAGGGTGGGAGGAGGGAGAGGATCCAAATATCTATCAGGTACTATGTTTATTTCCTGGGTGACAAAATAATCTGTATACCAGACCCCTGTGACATTAAATTTAGCTATATAA
The DNA here is from genome assembly GCA_004027835.1 of Alouatta palliata. Classification (NCBI taxonomy): domain Eukaryota; kingdom Metazoa; phylum Chordata; class Mammalia; order Primates; family Atelidae; genus Alouatta; species Alouatta palliata. The sequence continues at coordinate 229,668 of PVKV010000704.1, forward strand.
CAAACCTACACAGGTACTCCTGAATCTAAAATAAAAGTTAAAAAAAAGTTTTTTAAAGAGGTGAAATTAAGAAGAAAGGGATATTATGGAAGGTTGAGAAAAATGCCCTTTTTCGTTATATCTTATAATTTTGGATTCTGTGAGCAGATACTAGAATGCAAGGTCAAAAAAGTCATCTCAGAAAAAAAAAAAACAGCCAATTAGAGAAGTTTGAAAAAGAGAAATGCTATCTTACTAGATAGTACAATGTATTTTAAAGCGAAAATACATACTACTTTATATTGAAGCAAAAATAAATTGAGCAGAAAACAAAACAAAGCAAAACTCTGAAATAGATACTTGAAAATATAAAAATACAGTATATAGTTAAGTAAAGATTTAAAATTAATGATTAAAGAAGAAATTTGTTAATTTTGGGTGCTATAACAATTAGTTACCTATTTGGGAAAATTGACTAATCTTTATAACACACAGTATACTAAAATAATAATGGATTAAAGTTAAATGGAAACGTCTTTCTTTTGACATAAAGACATAAACAGTTACACAAAACTCAATGGACTACCATACTTATTTTTTTATATAAAATTTGTGTGTAAGTTAAATTTTAAAAGTGGAAAAACATTTGCCACTTATGATCCAGTCCTTACAATATAAAAAGTCTTAACATATTGTCTTAGCTCATTCAGACTGGTACAAGAACATAACATAGACTGGGTAGCTTGTAAACAACAGAAATTTATTTCTTACCATTCTGGAGCCTGGAAATTTCAAGATCTAAGTGCTGATAGAGTCATGTCAGGTGAGGGCTGCTCTCTGTTTCATAGGTGGTACCTTTTAGCTGTATCCTCATGTGGTGGAAAGAACTAGCTAGCAGTGTGGGGGTCTCTCTTTTTTTTTTTTTTTTTTTTTTTGAGACCGTCTCACTCTGTTGCCAGGTGCCAGGCTGGAGTGCAGTGGTGCGATCTCGGCTCACTGCAACCTCCGCCTCCCGGGTTCAAGCAATTCTCCTGCCTCAGCCTCCCGAGTAGCTGGGACTATAGGCGCGCGCCACCACGCCCAGCTATTTGCTTTTTTTTATTTTTAATAGAGACTGGGTTTCACCATGTTGACCAGGATGGTATCGATCTCTTAACCTCGTGATCCGCCCGCCTCGGCCTCCCAAAGTGCTGGGATTACAGGCGTGAGCCACCGTGCCTGGCCTGGGGTCTCTTTTTATAAGATCATTAATCCTCTTCACAAGGGGTCCACTCTCATGACTTAATAACCTCCCAAAAGGCTGCACCTCTTAATACCAACAACTTAGGGGTTATAATTTCAACATACGAATTTCGGGGGGTGGGGGTTGGTCAAAAACACTCAGAACATAGCACTGATCAATATACAAATGGTAAACACACATACACAAAGTAGGGAAATGAACAAAGGAAATGGATAGACAATTGGCAGGAGATGACAAAACGCATACCAAAATTTGTTGTTTGCTTATGAAATTTGTAAAAAAAAAAAAAAAAATGTTGGGGGGGGAATGTACTATTTGGTAGTTACAAGGGTAAGAAAAATGGAAATACTCTCTTAGTGTTAATGGGAATTTAAATGCTGATGACCTACGGAGACTGATTTAATGATAACCATCATAAGCTTTAAACATACGTATGCCTACTCAGCAATTCCTCTTCTAGGAATTTATTCTAAGGAATGATCAAAATTATGTGTATATACTTACTAATATATGTTTATCCTAGTGGCTTAAAAAATAATAGTGAATAATTGGAAATTACTCCAATCTCCAAAAAGAGGATTGCCTAAATAAATTATATGATAGAACATTATGTAGCCTAAACAATTATGTTATGCAAGACTATAATGACCATGGGAAAAGTATTATCCATTTATGGATACCATAAAGAGACCGTATAAGATGATTTTAATTTTGAAAAAAAATGTAATAGTTCTGTACATATTTACAAATTCAACAATGGAAGCACATAGATCCACTTAACAGTGATTATTAATGAGTGGTAGGATTATAGATTAATTACATTCTTTGCATTTTTCTTTTACTTTTTCCAAATCTGCTACACATAATTTGAAATTCAAAAATAAACGCACATGCATTCTGTTTCCTGTGGTCTACACTCAGTGCCCAGCATAGAGCATTCCTTCAGAAAAGGTGCGTAGAATATTTAATAGTTGGATGGAAAATCTGGAAATAAGAGTGCCAATAGCAGTGGAGATGGTGCCAGGACCTGGGCCCCCCAGATTTATGGCAGACCAGAAGACCCAGAAGCCCCATAGGCAGAGAGTGTGAATAATCTGTAAAACACCACAGATGCCATCTCCTCCCTGTTATCTGCTCTCTCCAAACCCCCTAAACACACCGAGAGCAGAGAAAGGAGCACTAGAGCTGAGCTCTAGTGCTGTGGATTGATCCACACCTTCTACTCTGTGTGTATGCCTCTGCTGCTCTGACCTTGAGAAGTACGTTTTATGTAAAACTAGAAAAAACGCTTTCTTCTGTAAGAAGCTGTCAGACTGGAGAATCAGAATCAGAGAGAATAGCAGTTAACATGTGCTGAGGATTTCTTACCAGCAAGGCCAGGAAACCTTCATCAAAAAGAATCAGCATGATGAATGAGAATTCCCATTATCCCAAATGAAAGTGAAAGGGGTTGACTATAAGTGGGTTACAGCTGAGAGTAAGGCCTGGGCAGAAAGGAGGAGGATGAGAATTAACACACTTATCTGGAAATAAGAGTGCCAACGGCAGTGGGGATGGTGCCAGGACCTGGGCTCTCCAGATTTATGGCAGGCCAGAAGACTCAGAGGCCTCATAGACAGAGAGTGTGAACAATTTGTAAAACACCACAGATGCCATCTCCTCCCTGTTATCTGCTCTCCTCAAACACCCCCTACACACACATGTTCTCACTATTCGTTCTTTTTCTCTGTCTCTGTCTGTCCCTCCTTCCTTTTTCTTTCTTTCTTTCTTTCTTTCTTTCTTTCTTTCTTTCTTTCTTTCTTTCTTTCTTTCTTTCTTTCTTTCTTTCTTTTTCTTTCTTTCTTTCTTTCTTTCTTTCTTTCTCTTTCTTTCTTTCTTTCTTCTTTCTTTCTTTCTTCTCTTTCTCTCTCTTTTTCTTTGTTTCTCTTTTTTTCTTTCTTCCTTCATATTTTCTTTCTTTCTTTATCTTGCTTGCTTTCTTTTTCTTTCTCTATCTCTCCTTTTTCTCCTTTTTCTCTCTTCTTCCCTCTCCATATTTATTAAGCACCTGCTGAGTACCAGCACACCCTGGGAGCTTCAAATAGCTCAGCTCCTGATGATGCTACCCTTCTTAGTTTAGGGGCTCTAATTGGCTCATATCGTCTTGCAGGGCTTGTTGGTCTCTTGTGTTTTCTATTCTTCCCAGAGGGATAAAGCGAGTGATAATTTGTATTCTCCCCAGTAATGTTAAGTAGACTGTGGGATTTAACTCCCTTCTCCTTTTAAAGTGACAAATACTAGAAGGACAGAGAAGAACGGAGTTTCCTCCGTCAGTGGAGTGAGGTTAACAGTGGGGGTAGGAGAATCTTCTTAAGATACAGATTCATAATCCAATTATTCTGATTGAGTAGATTTAGTGTAGGGCCCAGACTATCTGCATTTTTAACAGTGCCCTTGGTTGATTCTGAGGTTTCCACACTTTGAGAAATGTTGAGACTTTAAGTCTTCATCATCTTGACATACTGTTTCTCTGTTTCTGATTTCATAGAGGACAGATTCAATGTGGCCCCTAGAGGCTTCTGTGAGCAACTTTCAGGTTTTCAGCCAGGCAGGAGATCAATTTAATATACAATCCCCATATACTGGCACACCTTCCATTGAGCTTCCTTCTCTTGAGCCCTCTATACTTGAGCCCTCCCTTCTCTTGAGCCCTCTATACTGTTGTAAAACTTGATCAAGAAACAGCTTTTGGATGGACTTGTCCAGCATCCTTTCAGTTTCTACAAAAGTCCTAGAAAGATTTTCTATTTTCTTCATAGAGAGTTCCAGAGAGATCTTCTCTAGGTCAGCAATACGGAAAGTGATAGCGCAGCAGCCAGACTTAGTTGCAAGAGGGAAATCTGCACCAATTAGTGTAGAATACCTGCTGCCATTCAGATGCCTCTCAGGTAGGCTGTGGTAAGCTAGCCAAACTACCAGCTTTCTCTTCCTACAAGAAAGGGAAATGAGAAAGCACTGGAGGATCTTCTTACCTTATTGCTGTTCACCAGCCATGTTCTGTTCACCACCCTTCTGCTACCGTTCTGTTTCAGGGCTGGCTGTGGTTATTCTGATTGTCACTTTATCTGCTTCTCAAACCTCAGGATTGGTGCAATTTAGAGACTTGATTTGTTATATTTTCAAACCTTACCTTGATCTTATAAAACAAAAAGTGTTTGAGACAGGTGTCAATCAATTTAGAGGTTTATTTTGGTAAAGCTGAGAACACACCTAAGAAAAAGAGACACGGGTCACAGTGGGGTCTATGGTCTGTATTTTTTTCCTAAGAGGGTTTTGGGGGTTTAAATATTTAAAGGAGAAAAAGCAGGCAGAAGGGGAAAGAGGAAAGAAAATTAAAGGGAGGATGTGTAGTGAGGTAAGTTTTCACGTTCTTAGGAGGCTTTGATTAGCACTCACTAAATTCATGTTACGTGTGAAAGGAAGGAATAGAGGTGCCATCAATTATACATACATACTGCACTCATTTACTTATGTAAATCTGCATTTTACATCAGATAAGTAAACACAGAGTCTACTTTATTTTGAGGTGGGAGGAGGGATGATTTCTAGTCTTGTCTTTGTCCTGTACCTGTGATGATAAGCCATTAATTTACATTGTTAGGGTGAGGGAAGCTACCTGGGGAGATGAGTGGCCTTTATTTTACAGCCACCTGTTTAGGAACAAAAGGAAAGGTATTTTTTCTTTTCTGCATGACTCAGTTTCCAAACTTAACTTTTCCCTTTGGTAAAGTGAGTTTGGGGTCTTGAGATTTTACTTACCTTTCACAACCTCCTAGCTCTGACCTCAGAGATTCTCTAATCCAGGTATCATTTTCTGGTACTGGTGCTTAGTATGACGACTGAGAATGGTGATACAAAGTGATATGTAGTGGGCTTATGTTTTGGTTCACAAAGAGAATAAATTAGATGTCAGACATAATTCCGTAAGGCCACAGCTTTAGGAGCACATGGTCTTAAAGAGTTTTCCAAGGAGATTTGCTAGCTTAACAGACATGTCTAAGGCTCTGCCATGATGGAAAGTCTGGGGATTCGCCTCTAAATCTTTTATCAACAAACTTCAAAATGCAATCTTTTATTAGTTTTCCGTCTTTATGTGTCTGGTTAAAAAAGAAACAAAAGGCAAGTGTTCCCTTGGGTTGGAGAAAGCTGAAGTTCTTACACTCTGTAAATAATTTTCTGAGAGTTGAAAATTATTTAATCAAGGTCTGAGAAACAGTGATAAAAGGCATTTCATTTTGGATCTACTCTGCCTGAGCAGACTGACCATGAGAGCAGCTGATCCCTGAGACAGGCAAATAGACCCATGCTGACTCTGTTCCTGGCTGGCACATGTTGACTCAGGCTGGTTCTGTGGAGGAGATAAGGAAAGGCCATAATGGCACAGGTTGGTAAGATGACTTTCTTTTTTTCCTGGTCTGGCCTACAGTTTTATAAAGTTACTTCTGAGCCTTTTCTGCAAAAGATCTCATTGTCTTGTGCGATCTTTCTATATAATTCCATCCAGTTTTTCTGATTTCTTTTCTTGAACTCTTAGAGCTTTTTGTCTACACTATTAATCTTGCATTGCATATTTCTCATCCTTTTCTGCTTCTGCCCTTTGATTTTGATCATTTTGAAAGCCTGTTTCAAATTGTTCTTTGTATTGTGGAGGTGGATTTTTCCTTCTTTCTTCCCTACATGTACGCCCCTCTATACATCTCTGTTTCCGTTTCCTCTATCCTACATCCTGTTCCCAAGAGTGGAGGAGCTGCTACTCTGAGTGTTCACAAGATAGAATGTTATCATTTGCAAGTATGGCCACTGTGTTTTGAAGGTCCATGCTGCCTGCAGTACTTACTTTGGTACTTCCTTCTCCTATAAGTGCACCTGGTCAGGTTCTTTTCTCATTCTTCACGTTGGTGTTCTCTGGGGCTCTCTTGATTGAGCCCTGAGCATCTCCATTTGATGTTGGAGGGGAAGGATTTATTTATATTAGGTCGTGTGTATGTGTGTATGGAGGTAAAGACTTAAGATGGAAGCCTGGCCAGGCATGGTGGCTCACGCCTGTAATCTTAGCACTTTGGGAGGCAGAGGCAGGTGGATCACCTGAGGTCAGGAGTTCAAGACCAGTCTAGCCAATGTGGCGAAACCCCATCTCTACTAAAAATACAAAAGTTAGCTGGGAAATGGTGGCACACTTCTATAATCCCAGCTACTCAGGAGGCTGAGGCAGGATAATTGCTTGGCCCTGAAAGGCAGGCAGAGGTTGCAGTGAGCCAAGATTGCACCACTGCCCTCCAGTCAGGGTGACAGTGTAAAACTCTGTCTCAAACAAAAACAAAAACAAAAACAAAAAAACATGGAAGCACAAGCTATGCCCTCCGAGTCAGTTGTTATCAGAGAGTTCTGAATGGCTCCTTAGTTTCAGAGCCCTGAATGGCTCCTTAGCTTGATACTATGTTGATACAGTCCAGGCTCCATCAAGAAATCTTAATATGATGCATTTTTCCATTGCTCTTTCACCTTGTGAAGAAATGAATGAATAAATGAGTGAAGTAATGAGGCCAAACAAAGTGACTTTTGAGTTGCATCTTAAAGTGTGATTTGAATGTTTGACAATGACAGAAGAAGACCTATTCCCTGTGTTGGCGAAGGGCTGGCCTGAGGCAGATTTGTCAAGTCATTAGCCTGGTTGGCAGGGGTCCTATTTCCTGCTCAGTCGTCTAGTTTCCTAATCCTACCTTCAGGCTGTCTAGATTTTACTAGTTGTTTTTATTCTATTAGTTTTTAGTACAGGATGAACTCCCATGTACATTACTTGTCTACCACTAAGGTGAAGCAAGTTTAATATTTAAATAACTAGTGTATTTTGAGGCATGTGTTTGAGCCCGCAGGAGATGCATTCCAGAGCTTTGTGGGGATGGGGAGCTAGAGGATCCCACTGGATTTGTTAGCCTGTGGGGAGTAGGGGAGGGAGGAGCTTGGGCTTTCTTTCCTTTTTGTTGTAGAGGTGAGGTTTCTAGAGTCTGATATAAGGCCAAGAAAGTGGCTCTGTGCCTGTCATAGAGAATGGAGCATATAGAGAAGAATGTCAGTTTTCCCTCTGAAGGGTGATGAGGTCACAGGTGTGGGCATCAGGGCAGCTGCCCATGTAGTGTGATCTGGAGGGTAATAAGGTCTTGTTGAAAAATCATCCCCCTGTTGGCCTATCATAGTGCTGGAAATGCCCACACTTCTCATCCTTGTGGATTTAGATGCATTTTGCAAAGCCCTTGTCAAAAAAATAATTAGGTTTACTGGGAGGTCATGTACAAGTAAATACCCTGATGAGGAATGGGAATATATAAACTCATGAACATCTAGGAGACATGGGCATGGGTTACTTGATAAAGCACTGTTACCTGTGTCTGATCCTAGGGAATGAAACACAGGTCTAGTCAGTTTCAGGAGGCTAATGTGTTGTCAGAGGGGGCATATGTGGAGATTCTGGGAAAGAGAAAGGGATGTGAGGTTTTTGGGTATTTAGGGAATGAGTAAAGGGGAAAAGTGCAAGAAAAGATGTCTAAATAGAAAGTGGGGCACTGATGATAATCTTTCCTAACTTCAGAGTTTTTCCAACCTTTATTTTTTCTGTGACTATGTGTATTTAAATAATTAGGAGTGACTCAACAGCTCATCCTAAAGTGGAGACTTTAACTAATTGCATATTAGAATATATTAGACTACCAAAATGATATCTTGTAACAGACATCAATGGGGAGTTGTAAACTCTGTGGATTAACTGTCTATACTACTCAAATAAATGAGATAATTGATATATATATGCTGAAAATCACTCCACGATACCTACAGAAAAAGAATATGATCTGTTATACTTGTGGCCTACATTTGGGCCTGTCACACACTTATTTTTTGTGCAAAAGGAAGGAAGGTGGTGATTTATATGTCTTATGATGGTTAATTTCATATGTCAGCTTGCCTGGACTTAGAGATGCCCCAATAGATGGTAAAATATTATTTCTAAGTGTGTCTGTGAGGGTCTCAGACACACTCAGAAGAAAAAGGACCATCTTCTTTTTCTGTAGGTATCGTGGAGTGATTTTTAGGATGTATATCAATACATCACCTCATTTATTTGGGTAGTATAGACAGCTAATCCATAGAGCTCACTACTCTGAATGGATGTCTGTTACAAGCCTGAGATAAGCTCACACATCTCTTCCTCTTCTGAAAGAGATTTGCATTTGAATCAGTAAACTGGGTAAAGAAGACCACCCTCACCAGTGTGGGCAGGTGTCATCCAACCTATTGAGGACCCAAATAGAACAAAAAGGCAGAGGAGAGGTGAATCCTCTCTTGCTGTTTGAACTGGGGCATTTATCTCCTGCCCTAGGACACCAATGCTTCTGTTTCTGAAGCCTTCAGACTTGAAATTACACATGCCCCTCCCCTGCTTGCAACCTGTGGTTTTCTTGGATTCCATAATCACATGAGCCAGTCCTTCAGAATAAATCAACCTCTGTCTCTCTCTCTCTCTCTCTCTCTCTCTGATTGGTTCTGTTTCTCTGGAGAACATTGACTAATATACTTGTTAATTAGGGAATTAAGGAGACATCCACAATCTTCCCTTTGGCTGCATGAAGGTAGTAAAAAGGTTTGAGACCTTGTTCAAAAGAAGTGGTCTGGTGACATCCTATTACGTTTTAATTACCTCAACATATAAGGCCTATTTTGTCAGCAATGCATTCTACCGCCTTATTTCTCTAGGATCAATAAGCTTGCTTGGTAGGTTTGTTCTGGAAGTCCCTGTTCCTCTGTCACATTCTTCTTCTGGCAGTGCTCTGTTTCTTGGTCAACTAAAGATGGCATACTTATCACTGTATGAGCTGTGATAGGTTAACTGTGCTCTAGTAATAAACATATGCTGACATTTCAATGTCTAGGACAAAAACTTTGGTTTTTATTTGTGGACATCTGATGTGGGTCTGCTGGGTTTCTCTTTCAAAACCAGTGTGGTGAGTATGTGGCACAATCTCTGCCCTTGTCATGGATAAAGATGCTTAGGCTAGAAGTGGTACCAGGTAGAACTGAAAAAAAGGTGCAGGCCAAGATCACACTGACCTGGGTCCAAATTCCATGCATCAGCTCATTCTCTGAAAATGGAGATAACTTCATGGGGTTGTGAGGAGAATTAATGATGTAACACTTATAACGCTTCCAGTTCAGTGCTTGCCTCAGAGCATACTCAGCAAATGTTCTTTCCCTTAACATGGGAAGTATGTTATGTTACCTACAGCATTGTGAATACTGAGAACAGCATTATAACCCAACTTCTCTACATGCCCTGAATAGATCGTTTTTTGTAGGGAGGATAAGGGGTGGTGAGCTGCTAAAAATGTCAGGCTAATTCCTTCAAGTCACTCCTTTGGTTTATCTCTGGACTTAACATTTACTAATATAAACAGGAGTATCTCTGACCATCAGAGTGCTGAGCTAGAGAAATAAACAGACTGCCTCTTTCTAATTAATCTGGCTACTCCTTAGAGCAACTTTAACAAGCTATGATATGCAGAAAGATGAAACATTCCAATTATTTTTCTATAATGCTATATCCTTTTACAAGTACTTCCCTCTGATGTATAATCTCCTAAATCAGACACTAAAGAACAAATACCAGCTTTGATTTGACAAGCCTCTCCTTCTCACAGAAGCGGGGGAGAAACAACCTACCAGAAACCTTGATTCTTCAACAACCGTGAAGTATTCCCTCCAGAAGGAAAAGCGTTCCGCTGTTGAGTGTTGAGTACTCCGGTGCTCGATTTATTTCCTGCAGGGGCCACCACTGATTATGGCATTTGAATTCAGTGGCTGTTTTCCTTCTGATGAGAATGAACAAAGTGGGAGATGGGTGGGGTATATGTGGGAGGAGAAGGAGCAATGATGAGGGAGAAAAATACAAGGTGGAAACAGAGGAGCTATGAATGTGAAAAGGGCAGAGATGGGTGGAAGATCCATGGCAAGTGACCAACCTCAAAAGCATCTGCTCCCACAAAGGCACAGACCAGACAGCCTGGGAGCGGAAACCAGCAAGAGATGAAAACGGAAATCCTGACTTTGAGTTTTGTGACACTTGACAGTTGGTTTTGAGTCCTGAGTCTACCATTTTCTAGCTGTGTGCTTTTAACTGCGAAAATAGCTATTGTGAGATTTAAAAAAAAATTGAAAGAAGCATGTGGATTGAAGGCACCATACAAATATGAGTCATTTTTGGCTATTTTATAGAAATGTAGTTAGATGCAAATAGAGTTAGATTGAGAAACAGCAGGAGAGACAAAACTTATTCTCATTTAGAAAAGTTTCTGACAATATATATTATATATGACAAGTTTTGTGAAGAGTCTCAACTTAGTGGGATTATAAACAGGAAGCACTTTTGTTTTTCTCAGCAAATGCAATCAGCTGTGCCCTCTTCAACATTTCTGCCCGGGAGCAAGATTTCTTATGGCCTCAGTCTGACGTCCTAATTTCTCAGACCCCTTGTGTTAACAAAGCAGTCTCCCATAAGTTCTATGAGGCTCAGCCCTGATTGTTTGAGACATCTTTCTCATGCATACATCAAAACTATTCTCCATTTCTACCACCCTTCCTTTCTCCTCAGTGCTTAGAATTGGGTCAGGAGCATGAGGCCAGGCTTCCTACTTATACAGGGATGTTAGTGTCCTCTCCTGGGCTGGTCCATAACATTCATCTAGTTGTTAGCCCGTGGGCCAATGTGTTTGGAGAGACACGCTCTGAAATTGCTCTGCAGTCACTTTCTGAGGAAAGTCACATCTGGCTAACGCTCAGCTGGGACCTCCCGTAAGGTCATCTGCACAGGTGCTTGTCTACCTCAGGGCTGCAAGCAGCCAGCCCTTGGAGGACGTTACAAGAGTAGATATAGTCTAAACTTAAAGTAATGAGCTATATATATATAGTTAGCCATGTCCTTAGCTGTCAAAACTAGGAAGACTGAGGAGGGGAACCTGATCTCTCTGAAGTTCAGTATGTATAATGGTATGTAACTAAATAAGATGCGCATATTAAACTCTAGAGGGATCTAGCTAGCATTCATTTTTCTGTAAAATCATTCACAGAAAATCTTAAAATCTTATCATAAATATAATGCATTTCAAACTTTTTTCTTTGAAGAATGGTAAATATTTTCTTTCATTTTACAGAGAAGATCATTTTCATAACGCTGTAACTCCTCTTGTAAATTTTTAGAATTTGGTCTGCAAGTTGGAGGTTCCTTATATTTGATGTAAAGAAACCTTAATGTTGATGAAATAGGAACACGTGGTTAATGTTTTTCTTAAAGGAATAATGACAACTTTTTAATATTTTCAAATTTATTGTATTGTAAGTTTACCTGTTCAGATTTGGGTTTTGCAAATGGAATACTTACCTAGAATGTTTCCTTGATTCTGTTCTTGGAAACACTTTTGTTGGGTACACAAACTTAGAGTCATCATTTCCTTTAATGTAAACTTTATGGCAACATTCAATGCCAACCTCAGCAGAATGTGTTTTCACAAGAAAACGGAATCCCATATGTAGGATCTATTCATTGCTTCCCTTTGTCTCTATAGACCCGAAGCCGCTGCTGTGTTCTTTTCTGATAATTAGGCCCAAGACCATTAGAAAGATTTCACTGAGTTATTCTTGTTGACAACAGAATCCTGGCAAATGAAATGGCAGCACAGTTGCCAATCACAGGGAAGGGCCTGTGGGGTTGCCACTGTTTTTTTTTTTTTTTTGAGACAGTCTTGCTCTGTCTTAGGCTGCAATGCAGTGGCATGATATTGACTCACTGCAACATCCACCTCCCAGGTTCAAGTGATCCTCCCGCCTCAGCCTCCAGTGTAGCTGGGATTACAGGCACCTGCCACCACACCCAGGGAATTTTTGTATATTTAGTAGAAATTGGTTTCACCATGTTGGCCAGGCTGGTCTCAAACTCCTGACCTCAAGTAATCCGCCTGTCTTGGAATCCCAAAGTGCTGGGATTATAGGTGTGAGCCACCATGTCTGGCATTTTCTTGATTTTAATTTTGTGCAATAAATTCTTCTGTCAAGACAATTCCATTAGGGAGATTCTGCAGAGACATATACTCAGTAAATTAATTTAATTACAATCATAGAATTAGAAAATCTCATAGTTGGAAGAAACTTTGAAATCATGTAGTCTAGTAACCTTCCCTATGTTAAATTCCCCCTCCATTGTCCTGAAAATATCTTTCAGCATCTGCTCCAGAGATGGAGCTTTTACCATCCCAGGAGGCAGCACATTCACAGATACTGAAAGTGCATCCTTATGAGGAACCTAAATCTACCACTCTTGGTTCTGGAATATAGCCATTTTCTCTCCTTTAGAGATCTCCATTTCAGTCATTCTTTCCCCTTTCATCACTTCTTTCCCCTTTCATCACTTCTTCATTTGATGGAAGTTCAAGGCCACTGCAATTTTGGTCATTCTGCTCATCTATAGCTACTTTAAGTATCATTCCTAGATTGAAACCTGATATTCCAGGTATAGTCTGATCAAGCTCAGAGTAGGGGAAAATCACATCTTTTATTCTTTAAAACCTCCAATTTTCATTTACTCTCCTGTCTACCTTTTTCAGTTGCTAAGTCACATCTCCCTTGTATCTGTGTAGTTGAATTTTTTTTTTTTGCAGTTGAATTTTAGATCCAAAGACAAGATCTTGCATTTATAGACCCTAAATTTCATATTCTTAATTTCTTTTAGGAAGATTTTTCCATTTGTTACATGAAATACTCAATCTGCATACTTTATATGCTTTTTCTTGAGCTTTGAAAACATTTTTCTTTTCTCTTTAAGAACAAAGTTTTAAATGAAGATTTCTCTTGGAAATTTGCAACCATTTCTAAAATTTGGTTGTATATGAGGATTGGTTTACATTCCTTCCTTCCCACCACCCACCAAGAGAGACTGTTTACGGATTTGGAACAATTTTCAGATTTGAAAAATTGTCCCTAATATCACATATCCTTCCTTTTTATACTTCTAAACATATATTATTCATTATTTTAATTCAAGAATTTGAACACTACTTCTCTGATATCATCTTATGAACATTTTATACATGTTCTGAAAGTCTTTAAAAATTATATTTTTCGGCCAGGTGTGGTAGCTCACGCTTGTAATCCCAGCACTTTGAGAGGCTGAGGCAGATGGCACACCTGAGATCAGGAGTTCGAGACCAGCCTGGCTAACATGGTGAAACTCTGTCTTTACTAAAAATACAAAAATTAGGTGTGGTGGCAGGCATCTCTAAATCCCAGGTACTCGGGAGGCTGAGACAGGAGTACCGCTTGAACCTGAAATGCGGAGGTTGCAGTGAGCCAAGATCACGCCATTGCCACTCCAGCCCAGGTGACAAGAGTAAAACTCTGTCTCAAAAAAAAAATTTATGTATTTCTTCCTAGTTTAACTTTAGAATAGTTGTGGCAATGTTTTATATGATTTCCTCCATATCTCCTGTTTCAGTATCTTCCAGCATATCTCCTGTTTCACTATTCTCCAAAATGCTCATGAATTGGTGATTAAGCAATGATCAATTTTCAGAGTTCTCAATATGTTTTTTAACCCTTATTGCCTCAGTCAAGGAGGTGAACTCTTTTCTCTGTCTTTTCTGTGCCTCTAATTCTAAAGCTCTTCCTTTTGATGTTTCTATCTGACAGTAACTGGTTTCCTATCTTCTGTTTCTTTCCTTTACCGTCATCTTACTCTGAGTTCTTTTGAGTACACAGTCCTCTAAAGCTTCCTAACAGAAATGGACTAACCTTTTTCTGTAGTGTCTGTGTTTCAGCCACGTTCACCTTCTCTGTTGGCCCTTTCTTCAGACTTCCTGTGTCTTAGCACAGAAATTATGAACAGAACCTGCCCTGCCCTGCCTTGCCTTTTCTTTGTTGTGATGATCATGAGTTTAATTTTTTTCTCTTACAGTCCTTTAAAAAATCATTTTGCAGCATAGCTGATAGTTAAGCCCCCACATTCAGTTCACTTCACATCCCTAGTGGAGACAATCAGTGCTCACTGAGTACTTGCAGTCCTTGATAGATCTCAAACTCCCTTGCAATTAGGATGGCCATGTGAGTTGTTCTGGCCACACAGATATCACGTCCAGGCTGAGAGCAGTTCAGTATCCATGGTGCCCTCCTTGTGCTCTCTACCTTACCATCTGTGGCTGGCTGATTCTCCACATGACCAAGAAGCCATAAGTTGGTAGAACCATGAGATGGAAGCTGCCTTGGCCTGTAAATTATAGTTAGAGGAGAATAATCCAGTGCATTTCAGGCTGTGCCTTTAGTGAGAAATGAACTTCTGTTACGTTAAGCCACTGAAGTATGATATTTATTTGTTACCTCAGCGTGGACCAACCTACCTTGACTAACACAACCATCATCTAACACCTTGATGCAGGTGATTCTAACTGTAATGATTACACTGGAAAATGGTTAGAAGTTCATGTCATTCATGTTCATTTAAGTGTGAGGATCATGAGTACAGGGGCTATTGATGAGCCACTGGGCTTGCATTAGTGGTGATTCGTTTTCCAGATATCTCAAATTTAAATGTTTTCTAGGCCCTTTAGAGGAATCATCTCCATTTTCCTATTAAGCTTTCAGGAGCTTGGACTTTCAAAACGCAAGCACTGAAACACTTCTGTTCATAAGATTGTCTCTGATGTTGGCTTAGCTACCAGTCTTCAAAAAACTCTAGAAAAACTGCTTTGCTTTTCCAAGCCCTTACCAAGGTCCCTATTGTTTCAGACTCTCTCCCACTATTCCAGGAATGTCATTTTTTAGTTCAGAATGCTGGAGGCTCCCATTTAGGTGTGTGGCCAAATGTGCCTGACAGCTGTCTTCACTAAACTGGGCTACATCAGCTGCCCAGAGAGGAATTGGGCAGATTTTTGGCTTCAGGGATATCCTGGGGCAGCTCACAGCTTTGCTTCTCCACATGTCTGCAACAGAAGGTACGCGGAACAGACAATCAAGTGCAGCCTTTTAGGTGATTTTGAACTCTCTGGACCATGATCTAAGACAAACAGGCTTTCATGATGTTTAACAAACGTATACTGTTGCTCTTTCCCTGTAATCAGCGTCTTGTGGAGGCAAGTGAATATCCCCAGAAGATGAAGAACTTATGGCTGTTACTTGTTACCAAACGTAATTGCTGAGACATTCAGTGGATACAGTTTTGTCATTTTTGGAAGCTCTAAAGCTGGTCCATCCAGGCCATTGCACCTTCTGACTCTTGGGTCAGATCTCCAGATCTGTTTCTAAAACCACCTAAAGTTAATAATTTGCAGTGACCATTATAAAACTTTTAGAGATAATGAAAAGTTTCATCTCTCTCTGCCTCTTAAGGAAGTTTTCTCTTTCCTTATTAAATGTTTTCTCTTTCCTTATTAAAGAAGGTAGATACACAGTTCTGAAAATAGTATATTTCTGTATTGGCATCAAGACTGGTCTCTTTTCTTAACATGTAATGATATTTTCTTAGGCAGGGATTCGGCACCAGGATTGGCTTTCAGCAGCCTCTTCCCTTTGATCATTATAATAGAATAATTATCATATACACTTGAATGTTCTATTTATGCTAAAGTATTGGTTATAGAGAATGACCTCACAGTGTTCTGATTATGCCGGCTGCATTATGAAGAGAAAAAAGGTCACACTGAGGTAATTTAACATCATTATTTTTGTAGTTATTTCTTCTTCATTAATGTTTCTAAAAATCCTCCTATTCAAAGCTAGCATTTATTGAACAAAATTGTCCTTTCTTGGGTTAGCTCATTGTTCACAAAGCCCACAAGGCTGGGAAACATTTACTATCGACCGTTTCTCTGTTCATCAGTTAGGATTAGTTTTATCTCTTGGTAAAAGAGGCTCAAACTAAATAAGTTAGAAACTTATTTCTCTCTGACACAAAAATGTGGAGGCAAACAGGCAGTTCAAGGCTAGTGTGATGTTGCGAGCAATCCCAGCTTCTTCTAATATGTTGATCTACTTTTCGTGCCTTCTATTTCTAATGCCACCCAGTGCCCCAAGATGGCTGCACTGGCTTCAGCTATTAGGTTTACATTCCAGTCTACAGAAAGGAGGAAGGGCTATGACAAGGGGTGATGCCAACTGACTTTTAAGGATGGTCCCCGGAGGTGCCACACACTATTATGCTTACAGTTTATCAGCTTCATCAAGCAGAACTTAGGCATCTGGCCTCAGAATTGCAAAGGAGGCTGAGGAACTTAGGTGTTTTTTGTTTATTTTTTTCTCTGGGCAGTCATGGACTGAGCTAAAAAACCCAGGGTTTTATTACTATGGAAGATGGGAGAACATTTGTTAAAAGTCATCCAGCAGCCTCAGTCTCACTGTCTTCAAACTCTTGAATGAAACAGGGACATGGGTTGGAACTGTATCAATGAACAAGCTAAATGAGAGCAGTAGAGGAGCGTTTGGATTCTGCCCTAGCTGCTGGCCTTATGGGCAGTTCATCTTGGCCCTCTGGGGAAAGACATTTCTTGTTTCCAGTCTGCATTTCTTATATAGCCCACTTGTGTTCTTTAAGACTTTAAAATCTGGATAAATGCAAATGTTCTCTGGGCATATTAATGGATTGAATTGACTAGCATGAGGTAGTATAAGAACACAGATGTTGGAAACAGACAGAGCCACATTTAATTCTGGCTCCATCCCTTATTAAATGAGTGACTATAAGAATGGATATGAATATCCTGGCCTCACTTTTCTCATCTGTAAAATGAGTTACCGTAATGCCTTACATGTTTTATATGTGTGTAGGAAATGATATAATGTTTGCAGAGTGCAAAGCTGGTTATTGGAAATGATCTTTTCTTTGTTTTTCTCTACTAGCCATGCATATAACAGCTCTAATTAGAGGCTTATATTATTAGAGCACTAGGCCTCAAGCAGATGTAACCAATGATGAATAAGTCTTGATATTCTGGGGAAGAGAAGAAGCTTTCTGATAGGGCTAGATGTATTACTGCGGTTTAAGGCTTGATCAGTATTAGGCAGGATTGGCACTCCCAACTGTATCCAGGAACACATGTATTCTGATGTGTTGCTGTGATGGTTTTAATCCAGTCATTTTAGCATGGGGTATTTTGATGCAATCTAAAACCAAAACCATGGAATTTTCACCTTTTGAAAGTTGTCAGTCCTCAAAACTAGCATGCATCTGGAGTAAACTTCAGAGTGTGTTTGAATGGTGAGGTGACTGAAGAATGAGAGTGTGATTCAAGGGTGAAGTAGGGATCAGGGATAACGGTTGTATACTTTTTAAACATAATAAAAACAGCATTAATACTTTTTATCGTAGATGTTTTCAGTCACCAATGCAACTTCATCAAATGCATCATGTCAAAATGTCCTGCTTAAAATGCAGTCTTAGTGCTGAATAAGCATAGCAAATATTGCCTTGGAAAAAGACATTTAAGAGGGATTCAGTCTCCTGGAACATCAGAAAATCATCAGTGAAACTGAAGAGAAACACCAGTACCTAAAGATACCCTCCCAGAAACCTGGGAGAACTGGCATGCTGCATTTGCTAATGCATTTCCGGCATTTGTGTTCACTTCTACTGTTGCCATGCTTTTGAATTTATGCAATGACATGCTGTGATTTAGGGTGGACTTGGCCTTGAGTAGTTTTTACCCCATAAAGGACAGTTGCTGAAGGATTGCTCCCTTCTCCCTGTTTTACTGCTGCCATCTCAATGCTGTATGTGAGTGCAGTGAAGCAATGATGCACTAACTGGCCTTTCAGAGCTGTGTAATCCTTTTGTTGATAAACTGGGAGCATGTGAGCAAGATAAATGCCCTAGATTGAAGAAGCTACCCAGGATTCTGAAAGAAAAGCATCCTGACATACGTCGTAATAGCACGCAGAGAAATTCTGCTCAGATGAGTATTTTTCTAGACCTTAGAATTTTGTGTCATATTATCTTTCACTATCTAAAAGCCTTCTGTCTGGCAATGCCTAAAAATTTAAGAGGAAGGCAAAAGAAAGAAAATCAGATAAATGTGGCTACATATCTTATCTTTGTTGTAATGTAATGGTGATACTGTTTGTGTAAGCTTTGCTGACCCTAAATAAGGATTTAATGTAGTCATCATAAAAAGAAATATGATATGTTTCTAAAATTACTGACATATGACACCACACTTACAGGGCTACAACTGAGAAAGCAGTGAAGTCAGCATTTTTGAAAAGAAATAAGTTAAACTGTCAACTTCTATCTTTGTGTGTTACAAACAGTTCTCGGATAAGAGAGATCAATTTCAGTGCTGTGTATCATAATTATGAGGTATAAATAAAATATGGTAACAAATTCATGCAACTTTTATGTAGAAAAATAAAAGTGACCTATTGTCTACTATAAATTGGGGTATAGCCATCATGCAAGGCAAATGTTGGGCCAAGACTTAAAGCATGCTCAATATGTGACCACAGTTTTCTAAGTTTAAATTTTTTTGTGGGAGTTGACCTTAAGTGAAACTGTGGATTAAACCCATAACCCTGAAACTAACTGTATTAATTTGTTGAATTTATAAATGAGCTCAAAATATATACTTTTTCTTCAACAGAAATCAATGCTGGTTTGTTTTTTCTTTTTTTCTGTTTTAACCACCAGGGAACCAGTTTGAATTAAACCTGAACTTAAATATATTCAAAATCCAAAGATATAAGACACCAAAAATAAGTCCTGGATCAAATAACAATTTAATTTGTATCATCTCTTGAGAAAGTTAAACCATCAAAATAGTCTCATGAACAAATTTCATTATTAGATATCCAGGCAGAAGCAAATCGTGCAGTCCCTACCTTTGCCTTTTTTGAACCTTTTAAAAAAAATTGTAGGTGCTTTTCAATTCATTTGCCTCTGAAACACCTTCCAGCATTTAGATTTTCATTTAATTGTCATACAGCCCATTTTGCATGGTAAATATTTGCTTTTCTGACAGATTTCATATTTCTCCAATATTTGATTTCATCTAGGGCTTCCTTGTTGTTTTTTAATTGAAAGCTTCAACAAGTAAATGTGCTGTACTCTATGGTTTAGATTTATCAATTTGCGGAGGACACAGCTCGCTTGTGCCCCAGGATGCCATGTTTATTGATTGCTATGCTGAAGCTTCAGACAGGAACCCTCACAGAGTGAAGGTGGAGGAAGATACAGAATAAGAGAGCAACCTGGAAGATGATAACGTGACTCTTTTTATAAATGTTCGTGTGTGCTGAAAAAGTCAGGAAGTTTAGTGTTTTCAGTTTTTTGTTTTTTAAACATGATTGGTGATCGATTTGGCTTAGATGGAAGAGCCATTTACCATCTCTGATCATCACCAAAGAAATTTGCATTAAAAAACAATCACTGGGTTGGGCGTGGTGGCTCATGCCTGTAATCCCAGCGCTTTGGAAGGCTGAGGCAGGTGGATCACCTGATGTCAGGAGTTTGAGACCAGCCTGGCCTACAGGGTGA
Organism: Alouatta palliata; assembly: GCA_004027835.1. Lineage (NCBI taxonomy): Eukaryota > Metazoa > Chordata > Mammalia > Primates > Atelidae > Alouatta > Alouatta palliata. Next base: position 249,479 of record PVKV010000704.1, read on the forward strand.
AACCCATCTCTACTAAAAATACAAAAATTATCTGGGTGTGGTGGCACATACCTGTAATCTCAGCTACTTTGGAGGTTGAAGCAGGGGAATTGCTTGAACCCGGGAGGCGGAGGTTGTAGTCAGCTGAGGTTGCACCACTGCACTCCAGCCTGGGCGACAGAGTGCGACTCTCTCAAAAACAAAAAAACAGTCACTAATTTACATTTTCATCAACTTAAAAAAAAATAAGAAAACACTAAAAAACAGTCACTGGGCAGTTGTTAGGACTGAGAGAACAATGACAAGAGGGATGCTTACATCTCTTCCAAAGAACTTCCCAAGCGTTTAAATCTTATCAGAGCCTCCCCTGGTTATATTCTGGGTGAACATTACTCAGCATCCTCCTTCTCCCCAGGCTAACTTGCCTACATTTTTTATAGGCTACTCAAAGCTTACATTTATGTGCCTCAGGGTTTGGTATTTGGTGCTACATTATTTTTGTTTTATCTTCACCTGCAATGCATTGAACTGAATCATAAAAAACTGCTGTTAAAACACAGTCATACACAGAAGAGGAAGGAACCAGCTTGACCGTGTGCAGCAGGAATTCGGGTTTTCCTTTTGCTGGAACTGGATACGACCACATGCATAAGATGGGGTTTCGCCCAAAGGGGTGAGGGACAGAATTTGAAGTCCGCTTGGGATAAAGGCTGTGGGCATATTCTGTGGGCATTTTTCAATTCCTGGGTGAAAAATGCCTAATGTATCTTCCAACTTCCTTTTGTTTTTGCTTTTACTTTGTTTTGTGTTTGGTGTATGTATCCGTAACATATTGAGGGTATGATCAAGGACAAAACCATGCTGACCCACCACTTTTTTCCTCTGGTTGTGTCCATGGGAAGAATCAGAATTCTGGGCTGATACGACCACAGGATTTATACTAGAGGTAAACTCTGATGGTCTTTTTAGAGAGAAATTTGTATCTCGTTTTCTTCATGTTTCTCAGATGTCCACGTTCCTTCCTGCAGAATAGAGGTGATATTGGAGTGATGTATCTGCCTCTTCCAGTGACCTCTTCATTTAGCCCTTATTTGATGATTCAGTTGCTGAGATTGCTGAAAAGCTAACTTCTCTTTACCTCATTACCTCATTACCTAGGCAGTGAGGCCAATGCATTGAAAAGACAGTGCTTGCCTGTCCTTCATGTGTCACCCTCAACTTCAGGCTTTCATTTCAGAGGGTGATACTTCCATTCCCAGCTCACCACTAGTACTTTGGTTTATAACCTTTGCCCTACTATAAGGGAGAGGAAGTAATTAGTATTCTCAGGGAGCCCAGTGCCCACCTGCTGGCTACGGAGGGCTCACCACTACTGAGACCCTTTCAGGACTGACCTGCAGTATTTCCTAAACCACGTGGCTCACTAAAATCACTTGAGACAAAAGGTGAAAATACAGATTTCTAGTATCAACTCCAGAGCTAATGAATCAGCACTTCATGAGGTGGGGTACAGGATTCTATATTTTGAACAAGTCCTGCTGTTGATTGTGATGATTAATCAAGTTTGAGAAACATCTTTTGAGACTTTCCCCAAAATCCTCCTTCACAGTTAAAACTGATGTTTTCCTTGTTATATTATTTTTTCAGGTTGCTATTTAGGAAATAATCAATGATTCATTTTTGTTGAGACTTTTGGTTTAATATATGACTGCTCAAAAAAGGATATTTCTGTATGTTATCAGCAATCTTATGGAGACAGTGTTAGAATTAAAAGAGGGATGCCATTTCAGGCTCTGTGTCAGCGTTTGGAGTAGGGTGCATGTGGCAGAGCTTGTGAAGCACTCTTACTCCTGGAGAATGCACAGAGGCCTGTGGAGTGTATTTCAGGGTGACAGTTTTTTCTGCCCATGCTGCTGGACTTGGAATGAGAGAGTAGATGAAATGTAAATTCAGACACATTTGGGAATCAGCAGTTCCTTCTTTTGAATAGATTGGCATGGAGTAGAAGATACAGGTGACAGGCCAGGGGCTGGGTGACATTCATAAATTATCAGATTCTAAAATTCACATTCTAGCAGAATGATTTTAAAGAGGCTTAGCTCTCTTTGGGTGCATAATGTCTTATTCTTTCATCTTAAGCATTCATGTTTGATAAAAACGATTCCTCATGTAAATTCATTTATTGTAATTCATTCCTTCCTAAACTCCCTTGATATAGAGCTACAAAATGTTACTTTTCTTTTTCCTCTTGAGAAAGGTGCTAAAAATGCAATACTGCCTTATGGTATATAAATTTATCTAGAACTCTTGGAACAAATTCTCCTGCCTTTTTGAAGCTCTGCCCTTCTATAACTTGCCTTTCACTTGCCTAACAAATTATTGTTCACTTTTGAAATACATGTATATAATTTACATATAAAGATATAAATTATATAGAAATATAAATTATATAGAAATATAAATGTGTATAATTTATATATAAATATACCTAATTTATATATAACATTTATATAGATACATATATACACATATACATAGATGTATATGCATGTGTGCATGTGTGTAAGTATATATATATATATATATATATATATATATATATATGTATGGCTCATGAGAAATAAATTCAACCGAAGTTATCCAATTGGTCTGTTTGCCTCCTTCTGCTTTACCGAGCAGCCTGCCCTTCACTATCTTGATGCTTTTCAGCTTGTTTCATTCCATAAGATGCATGTACTTTCAGAATGGCCATCCCATCCTGGTTACCCCATAGTTAAGTTTATGGCACTGACTGACAGTGGTGCCAAAGATGACCGGTGTGAGAGGTGGTCAGTGAATGTCTTTATTCTGACCTCAAAATTACAGAGATATCTATAATTATATATATATTACAGAGGTATCTATAATTATAAGATAAAATTAACTATAATACACAAGTTATAGTATATCAATCTTGTGAATATTTAATTTATAGATTGAGGGTTAAATAAATGTCTCCTAGGCATTGGGAGAGAGTAAGAGAGAGGAGTTCTGGGTGCTGTGCCCTCCTGCAGATGAAAACGCAGATGGACCTAATCTGCATGCTAAGTGATTCTCTCTGTTCCTGTTACATGAACAATGCACTTCAGTGCTCTATTTTGTAGATGTTTTATGCCTGGCAAATAGAGCTGCTCAGCCTTGGAATGAGCAATGCTGCATCTTCTAGTGACATGCATGCTGGAGATGGACCTATTGAATTAGTAGTTGCTATGAGACAGTAAATGAATTCAGCAGCAGAAAACAAGCAGAGCAAGAGGGTTTTGTGTTCACCCAGTTACTTCTAATCTGATTTGGGACCAACAGAGAAATGTTTTGGTGCCCCCAAATCTGATTTGCTGCCTCCAAACTTTACTGTTAGAAATTCATTTCTGTGACATAATATAGTGTACTTCTAGGAATCCTATGTTAAAAATGTAAAACCTCATCAGGCACTGTTTACAATAGCAGAGACCTGAAACCAACCCAAATGCCCATTGATGATAGACTGGACAAGGAAAATGTGGCACATATACACCATGGAATACTATGCAGCCATAAAAAAATGATGAGTTCATGTCCTTTGTAGGGACAGGGATATGGATGAATCTGGAAACAATCATTCTCAGCAAACTGACACAAGAACAGAAAATCAAACACCGCATGTTCTCACTCATAGGCAGGTGTTGAACAATGAGAACACATGGACACAGGGAGGGGAGCATCACACACTGGGTTCTGTTGAGGGCGGGGCTAGGAGAGGGACAGTTGAGGGGTGGGGAGGTTGGGGAGAGATAATGTGGAGAGAAATGCCAGATATAGGTGATGGGGGCATGGAGGCAGCAAACCACCTTGCCATGTATGTACTTATGCAACAATCCTGCATGATCTGCACATGTACCCCAGAACCTAAAGTACAATTAAAAACAAACAACAACAACAACAACAAAAATGTAAAACCCTTCTTAGGGTATCAAATTATTACTCTTAACCACCCAAAATAAAAGATAGTCAGTCACTAAATACTAACAGCATCTTGAGGACTGTGGCAAAGGATTGGAAAATTTCAGGGCTAGTAAGTGTAGGATGACCAGACATTTACTTTCTCCCAGCAAACCCTCACCACTCTTTCAGTACATGGGGCAGTAAGCTCAGTAGGCAGGGTGAATGCAGTTTCCATGTATCCAACCTTATGAGGAGATACTTAGAACAGAGTACTGAAAGACCCAGTCTCTGAACTGGACAATCCGCATCCGTAAATCATTCTCTTAGTTCTTGAGAACTCTGTGCTCCACTCTAATGCACTCTGGGAAGGGGTACCTGGGGAAGTACCTCCAACCTTGCTGCTTGGATTCATGTTTTCTGTAATGCAACTTTTTTCAGGAATTTTTATGCATGTTTGGATGTCATACTAAATTACCATCTGAACACCCTTGTGAATTTGATTTAAATTTTAAAATACGTATTCCTCTTTTTTTTTTTTACATTGTGCATAGATATTTCTAGCACTGCTTCTTAAATCACAACCATTTTTTCAATAATAATCATTATTATTTTAAAGTACAGCAGTAGTTTAACCTAAGAGATTGACTTCCAGGAATTGCTGGTTTCTGAAGAAAACTATTTGTCCAACCACCCAAACATGGCCTCAAGGTGTTGCTTTAGTAATTTATATATTCCTTCACTCTCTAGACTCTTTTCTGTTAAAGGAGGTGTGAGCCTGGCCCGTAGATATGTGAAGCACTGCAAGGCTGAGTTTTCTTATTCCTTACCCCAGATCTTTCAACTAAAGTCCTAGGATTGATATATGCTTAGCCTTGGGTTTATATATTGCTTCATATTTTACAATTTGAGCCTTATAATCTATGTGAAAGGCAACTAAGGATTTTTTTCTCTATTTTATAAGCCTCACTTTCCATAGGAACAGTGAACCTATCCAGGGAGGGAAACAGACCATAGATATGTGTGTGTGTGTGTAATCAATCCTATGACATACTATAAAAAGAGGTATAAGAGATGGAGAGGAGCAAACAGAAGCTACAAATAGACAGAGTTAGTTTTGATTTATATCTTAGAATGACAAATACTGTAAAAACTGAAAATGTTTATGTCCATAGCATACTCTAAGAAACTATTTTCCAGGGAGGCCACTTTACCCTCACATAATGACTTCTCTCCAGAAGTCAATTTTACTGAAATTAACGCCTCCACAGCCCATATCTTAACTTTACCAAACATAGCCATATGGAAGTCTACAAATGAAAGTTAAAAATTTCAAAAAGCAGAAATTATAAAGTTAATATTATTTAAAATACATTGACATTTAAAATAAAAGAGAGCCCTGTCAATTAACCTAAAGCAAACAAAAACACAAAACCTTCTGAACATCATATGATTTAAAGAGACATTAAAATGGCATTTATGAATCGCTTAATATTAAAGGGATATAGAACCCTATATATAAAAGCCTATGGGATACAGCCTCCATCTGATCAGGAGTGGAGAATACTGGGCCCATGACTGCCTTCACCCCCGATCACTTGTAGGACAGAGGTTCTACACTTAGTGAGACAAGAGGAGAAGACCAGAGGCAACGGCACCTCCCAACATCCAGAGTAGTGTTTCAGAGAGTCTACCCCAGAGAAGGTGCAGCCCAAAAGAATAAGAGGCTTCAAAGCTCTTTCCCAAAGGAAATGATTCAAGCCAAAGGGGATTCCAAAATAGGATAGCTCCTCTTATTAAAGAAAAACATGCTAAATCATAGACCAGCTAGCTCACCACAAAGAGAAACAGAAAAGAGGGCCTATTTGTGAGCCTACTTGTGGTCAGAGAAGTTCCTCAAAGACTGGCCTCACACATTATCCCTTCTCAAATTTTATTAAAGCAAATTATAATGTTTAGGGAATTGTCAAAAGCAATAGAGCAATCAGCTGGTGTTTAGTGGAGCTTAACAGACAGGATATACCACCAAATGAAGCTACAGCTTAATAGAAATATCAGGAAAAAGACAGTCAAATAGACCCTGTTAAAACTCCTGTTATTGCACGGTGATGGTGTGCTCTCTGAGGAACAAATCAAAATACTTCATATTTTTGAAAAAGTGACATAAGTCACAAAACAAAATAAAAAAGAACAACAGAAACAAGCCTGGAAGGGTGACAGAAAATCAGTATAAAGAGTTATTAAAATATTTTACCTAAAATGTCTTGTTTTCAATAATTACAGGGCATGCAATAAAACAAGAATATGTGACCCAAACACAGGAGGAAAATAACAACCAAACAATAGGAAATGGAAACTGCCTGTGACGGGGACCAGAAGCCAAATTTAACAGACAAAAACTTTAAAGTAGCCATTATAAATATGCTAAAAGTACTAAATGAGCACTTAAAGAAGTAGTAGAAGGTGTGAAGACAATGAATATCTCAAAAAATAGGTAATGTCAGTAAGGAGATAAGAACTATAAAAAGAAGATTATGAAGTTAAAATTAATTTTAATTAAAATTAAAATAATTAAATTGAAAATTTTATTAGAGTAGTTCAACAATATTTGAGCTGGCAGAAGAATCAGAGAATTTAAGATAGACTCATCCAAAGAACAGAGAGAAAATAGAATGAAGAAAAATGAACAGAACCTCAGAGAAACGTGAGACAATAACATGCACAACAGCATAGATTTAGTGGGAGTATCTCAAGAAAGGACAAAAGGGGAATGGGAGGAAAAACTAGTTGATGAAATTATGGGTGAAAAGTTCTCAAATTTGCTGAACAACGTTAATCTACACATCCAATAAGCTCAAAAACTTCCAGTAAGAAGTTGAAGTTTATTGGATGTCTTACTAAGACATCTTGTAGTAAAAAATGCTGAAAGTCAAAGACCAAAAAAAGGTGAAAGTAGCAGGAGAGGCTGGGCACAGTGGCTTACACCTGTAATCTCAGATTTTTGGGAAGCTAGGGTGGGAGGATCACTTGAGGTCAGGAGTTTGAGACCAGCCTGGGAAACATAGCAACATCTCTTTTCTACAAACAAAACAAAACAAAACAAAACAAAACAAAACAAAACAAACAAACAAACAAAAAAAACAACAACACAAACACAAAAATTAGCTGAGTGTGGTGACATGCATCTACAGTCTCATCTATTTGGAAGTCTGAGGTGGGAAAATTGCTTGAGCCCAGGAGTTCAAGACTGCGGTGAGCTCTTATCTCACCACCACTCTAGCCTGAGTGAAGAGTGAGATGCTGTCTCACAACAACACAAGATAAAACAAAAAACAGGCCAAAAAAACCTTGTCATGTACAAGAGAGCTCTAATAAGATTAACAGCTTATTTATCACCAGAACAATGAATGCCAGAAGGAAGTAGGATAACGTATCCAAAGGGCAGAAAGGAAAAAAAGAAAGTAAGTGGGAATCAATAATTCTATACCTAGTAAAAGTATATTTCAAAATTGAAGATATAATAAAGATATTTCAGATAAATGAAAACTGAGAGAATTTGTTGCTAGCAGACCCACATTACAAGAAATACTAAAGAAAAATTTAAGCCTAAGTAAGCACAGATGGAAATTTGAATCTACATTTTAAAAAAGCACTGGTAGTTGTAAATAGATAGTTATAAAAGTCAGTATAACACATATTTCTTTTTTTTTCTTTTGACTGATTTAGAAAATAATTGTATAAAACAATACAAATATAATTGTATTGTTGAGCTATAACATATATAAATGTGATACATTTGACAAGAACAGCAGAAAAGGGATGAGTGGGAACACTAGATTAAGACAATGACTCCAAATGGTAACTCAAACCCACACAAACAAATTTAAAAAGTGAGATATGGTAAATAATATTTTTAAAGACATAATAAACAAGGAGAGAAGGCAAATATAACAAACTATAGATAAATATTTGCTTTTCTTTACTTCTTCAAGACATAAATTTGTAAAAAGTAATAGTTACAGCAATGAGTTGTTGGGCTTGTAACATAGATAGATTTAACATATATAACAACAGTAGCACAAAAAATAGAGAAAATATAGCTACAGAAGGGTGACATTTTTATATCTCA
>PVKV010000705.1:0-64056 GCA_004027835.1 Alouatta palliata
AGGTGAGGGGGAAAGGGGGGAGGGGAGAGGACAGAAGGGAAGGTAAGGAAAGGGCAGGGCAGGGCAGAAGGAAGAAAAGAGAGAGTAAGGAGGGAGGGAGGAGGAAGGGAAGAACCTCAAAGACTCCATCTCTTTACTATATTGACATTAGTCTTTCTTCTCAAGACCTCTGTCACTCATCATTCCCTGAGTCCCATCAGCCCTAGGCCTCTAGGGAGCCCAGGGGCTTTGTATCCTGGTTCCAACACTAGGTCCATTTTTGTATTGGATTCTCTCCATAAGGAGAGCTTGTCCTCTACCAAGAGTAGAGAACAAGAGAAGAAATGGACTAATGTCAAGTTAACAACAAACTTAGATAGACAAAATGGGTGGTTAGGGTCTGGGATGTGACAGTATAGTCTCTAGAATAGGTATCTGAAATGGGACCTTAAAAAGATATTCAGTTAATGAAGGAGTACAGCTCTTACAACTGGCTTCCAGGAATTGGAGATGACAGGCAGTAAGTCCCTCTTCATCTTACTTTAAAGACACTCTCTCCTCCTTACTTGCCTCTTTCTCATCTCCTAGAAATGCTGAAGAACAAGAGGAAAGAGCTTTGAGAACACAGCTCACAGCTTGACCCAGTTTCCCCTGCCTGCTTCCCTAGATTGGCCTTGTTCTACAGAGAATCTTCTCTGATACCTTTTCGTCAAAGCAGCTACCATGAAAAATGGGAAAGAAGGAGGAAGTGTTCAGGAGGCCAGAAAGACCTCCAGGCGTCAAGGGAGCCCTCAGGTCCCCAACCCCATACTCTTGCTGCAGAGATGCTCACCCTCTCCAGCCCCAGCCTGGAGTTTTCCAGGACCATGACAAAGATGGACCACTCCTTAAGGGAGCCCTTCCAAAGGACCCAGGCCAACATGCTCTTTTAGGGTGTCTCAGCCTTTCTCAGAACACAAGTTGATCTGGAATAAGCACTCTGCAAACTATAAGAATAAAAAGAATCCCACTCTTGGAGAGCACATGGTGGGAGGAGCAGTGCTGTGACTCATGCTGGCCCCAACAGCAAATGCCCTGACCCTCAGCAGTCTCCTGCAGCACCTGCTTCCCCCCCCACCACCGGCCTACTGCTCTCAACTCCCATCCAGACCCTCATCCTGCCAGCACAAATGAGCAGAATGGATGGTGGACAGCTGGAATCATCATCATCTCTCACTCGATGTCTGATTCCTGCAGGGCCTGCCCCGTGCCCTCTTCCCCCACCTTCCCATGGCCTCTCACTTAATTCATTCTTCTCCGGGCATCAACAGTCATTTTCCACCACCCTGCTGGCCTCTGTCCAGCCAATCCGCCAAGGGGTTTTAACTGCCCACCTCACCTGTCTCCTTCATGCTCCTCCTGCTGGAACTGGGTCTTCCAACTCTATTTGTAGATTCTTTCCACTGCCCTCTCTTTGGCTTGCTTCTCCAACCCCCCTTGCATTTCTTTGGCCACTAATAAGCATCTTCATAGTACTTCCATGGAAGATGGGAAGCTACAGTTTGCAACTATGTTCTTTGTTCCTCCTTCCCATCCTCCCCAACCCTGCCAAGGAAACACAGAGCTTTGATGAAAGGAGGGCTTTGTAACTCCCTCCTGTGCCTAGAAGAAGTCCTCAAGTCCTCTCTGTGATGCCCCTTCCACTAGGAAGAAAAAAAGATAATTCCTGTCTGTACTGGACAGACCCCTGGTTTCTAAGCCTCCTCATCCATTCTTTCACTGATTTTTTTGTTCCCCACTCTCTTCCTCTGCCCATACCCAGGTCAGAGGAGTATACTATCAAATTCCACTACTGTAGTTAACATTCACACAGATTATTAGGTGTTAAAGCTTTCCACAGGTACCAGTCCCTGAGAGCTACTGACTTGTTTCTATCTTTGGGTGACTCTTTAACCTGGAACAGAGCCCTGTTTTTTCAAACCTGGGAATGTCATTTCTTTCATCTTGGGCCCCCTGTTTGGTTGGGCTCTCTCCTGCACTCCATGCTGCCTACACTTGGCCCCTTCAGTCTCTCAAACTCCACCTCTAAGAATCCTAAAAATCATCTTTCCTCACAACGTCCATTGGTGAAAACCCAAAACAATTTTGCATTCCAAAAATGACTTCTATTGGCTCTCTTCACTTTTAAAAAGACTTAGCCCACACTTACAACTGCAAACACATGTATATCATATATGCACATGTATATATGTACAGACACGTGCACACATACATAACATGTGTGTATGCATATGCATACACACATGTATATATAATCTTGCCTCTATCTACTCCTCAAACCACAGTATTTGGTCTTCCTGAGATTGAGATAGAGGAATACTTCATATTCCATGTCTAGTTTGAGAGACATGGACCCCCGCACAGGACCACTTTTGTGTTTGGGACGCACCAGGCCTTTGCGCCATACAACAAACCCTCACTCTCCGGGGCCGGTCTGCGCCCAGGCTGAACACCACCAACCCCTGGAGCGCGGCTCCTCCCTTCCTGGGGAGCCAGCCCCTCTACCGCTTCAGCCTCTCCCACCTGGGACCACAGCTCCTGCCCCCGGGATTGTCCACCTCTGGTGTAGTCAGTGCCTCCTTCCCCAGCGGTCCCTCAAGCAACCCGGGGAGCGTCCCTGCCACTGTGCCCGTGCAGATGCCAAAGCCCAGCAGAGTCCAGCAGGCGCTCACAGGCATGACGAGTGTTCTGATGTCAGCCATTGGACTCCCTGTGTGTCTTAGCCGCGCACCCCAGCCCGCCAGCCCTCCCGCCTCCCGTCTGGCCTCTAAAAGTCACAGCTCAGTTAAGAGATTGAGGAAAATGTCCGTGAAAGGAGGCACCCTGAAGCCAGAGCCAGAGCAGGTCATAAAAAACTACACGGAAGAGCTGAAAGTGCCCCCAGATGAGGACTGCATGATCTGCATGGAGAAGCGGTCTGCAGCGTCTGGGTACAGTGACTCGACTGACAGCAAGGCCATCGGGCCCGTGGCTGTAGGCCGCCTCACCAAGTGCAGCCACGCCTTCCACCTGCTGTGCCTGCTGGCCATGTACTGCAATGGCAACAAGGATGGAAGTCTGCAGTGTCCCTCCTGCAAAACCATCTACGGAGAGAAAACGGGGACCCAGCCCCAGGGAAAGATGGAGGTGTTACGGTTCCAGATGTCACTCCCCGGCCACGAGGACTGCGGGACCATCCTCATCATTTACAACATTCCACACGGCATCCAGGGCCCCGAGCACCCCAATCCTGGAAAGCCATTCACTGCCAGAGGGTTTCCCCGCCAGTGCTACCTTCCAGACAACGCCCAGGGCCGCAAGGTCCTGGAGCTCTTGAAGGTGGCCTGGAAGAGGCGGCTCATCTTCACAGTGGGCACGTCCAGCACCACGGGCGAGACGGACACAGTGGTGTGGAACGAGATCCACCACAAGACAGAGATGGACCGCAAATTTCATATTTCATATCTAGTTTGCATAATAATGCACCATTTTGCTTATCAAAAACCCTCTGGTGCATGGCTAATTATTGATGTGTTGTGAAGCATAGAGTCACAGACTTTTCCTTAGTCATTAAAGGAAAATACCTAGACCTAGAGAAAACATACAGATTCTGGTCCATGCTTTACTAAATATTGCTGTATACTGTTGAACAAATGGGATCACCTCTCTCAGCTCCATTTTCTACACTCATAAATTTAGCAGGTGGAACTATTCTCAAAAGGCCTTACAATCTTTAATTTTCTGTTATCTTTATAAGACTTCTTCAAGACAGCTTATCAAATTCTCAGTATTATTTATTAGTATGACTGAAAAGAACAACTGTGATAGATCTGGCTTTTTCTTTTGATGTAATTCTCCCAGCTTAAATGGGGTCAATTTCTGGACTTTATAGCTCCTACCTGTGTGGACTTTGGCAAGTTCTTCAGCTCTTCAAACCTAAGTTGTCACACCTGTAAAATAAGAATGTTAGTAGCACCTATATGATCAAGATGTAAAACATACGTAAAGCACCTAGTTTGGTGACTGCCCCAAAGTAAGGCCCAATAAATGTCAATTATCATTAATGCATTTATCATTTGTTTCCATTACTTGAATGATCCCTATTAAGTTGAACTAAAAACACCTTCTGTAATAACTGGTTTGGTCATGATTGTAAGAGCTACTATGTTTGACACCTGAAATCTATTTCCATCTGTGAGTAAACCATCCACTTGAAGAGTGTCCATTTTCAAATGGAGGCTCTAGACATTATTGAGATCAGATGTGTCGTCAGATGAGCATGTGCCTCCGCCACATTCTAAAACTAAATATGAATGAGTCTAAGTTTATTGGCCAAAACTTTATACCTTACACTTACTAGGAACAACTGAAAGCTGACCACTTGTGTTTAATAAAAAACTTTCTTGGATTTGTAGCTTACTTTGAATACTTTGGGGATATACAAGGAACTCCTTGAAATCAACAAAGAAAAATAATATCCAACAAAGAAATGGGTGAAGGATGTGAACAGGCAATCACAGGAGAAGAAATTCAATTGGCTAAACAGAGTATAGGAGAGACAAACTCCTTTGTAACTGAGACATACAAATAAGACAACAATATCACATCATTTTACACTCATCAGATTGGCAGACATCATCAGAAAATTGGATAACACAGGGCATTTGTGAGAGTGTGGACATAGAGGCACCCTGGTGAGATTGTAGGCTAATGTTGTCACTATAGAGAAGAGTCTGGCAGTTCCCCCTCATGTTTGGATATACTCTATGATCAGCAATAAGACTCCTTGGGAATATCCCAGAGAAATTCTCCACAGGTCTTCAGTGAAAACCTATGAGAGAATTTTACTAGAGTATTGCTTGTTATGGTAGAGAACTGGAGGCAACTTAGGTGCCATTCCTAATGTGATCAATGCATCCTAGAGAATACAGTGCAGCCCATGAGAACCATACTCTTACACTGCAGAGAGGAAATATAGTACCCTCATCCCTACTCACAAGGAACTGTGAAAAATAATTTCTTTCTCTTATTACAAATGCAATTTATGCTTACTAAAGGTATTTTTTAAAAATACATATAAAGGAAACAGGAAAAGACAAAAAGTGATTCGTATTTCTGCTATGCAGAGACACTTTTAAGTGATGTTTTGATGTATACATCTCCAGGATTTTTTTCTATGCAATTTTATGTATGTAACTATGTGACAGTATGGATCATACTGTCACTCTACTTTGAAATGTGCTTTTGTTATGTAACAATATATTATGAAAACATGTTTATTCCACTGTATCTGCCAGGAACTCAACAGGAAACAGATGGCACACTCCAAATAGGATGAGTCCAGAGGGTTTATTCACAAAGGACTGTTTACAAAAGTATGAGTAGGGTGTGGATAAGGTGGCCATCCATCCAGGTTTTCTTGCAATAATTCTGGGCTATGTTTGCTGTCTTGGTATCATATCCAGTGTGACATTTCCCAGATTCTACATTTTGTTTAAGTCTTATTATTAATTGTTGCACTAAATTCAGGTGGGATGGGTTTGGTAAACTCCCTTTTATACTTCAGCATCTTCCATGGTGTTAACTCATAGTCTGTGAGATATGTGTACCTTGACTATATGGTTAAACCTGGAAGATTATCTGTGATAATAATTGTCTCTTCTTCCCCTAGCATTTCCAATCCAATGTAATTAATTTCCAATCCTTTCCAAGAAAACTATTCTAAGTACCAACAATAATTTTTTAAAAGTACACCTGAATACAGCCAAGAACAGCATCTTCTAGTTTCAGGCTTAGTGGCAGAAGCATTTGGTGCTGCTTCCCTGCTAGTCACTTGAGTCTATAGTCATTTGGTAGATGAAATGTATTAAGTTAAGAAATGCTCACACAGCTACCAGGAGAGCAATGCTGAGAAGGGTGGGAAATTGTAGGTTAAAGATATTTTAAAAGTGTACAGGAGATAAACACTAAACTAAACTATCCTGCAACAAAACATTCTGTAAGTGGTTTTCTGTCATTTGTTTGTATTATAAAATAAACTCCAACTGTTTATTTTTATTGCTTGGTAAAGTTTTGATTTTATAATAAACTCTTTCAGCAGTAATGAGCTCTAAAAAACATATGTGTTTTTTAACATTAAGTGTTGAATTCCCATTCTCAAGAAAGTTGATGATAAGCATGAACTTTGCACAAAATGTTTGTTAATATTTATTATTTACGACATGGGATAGTCAAGTTATTAATCACATGGAAAAATAAAGACACAAATACGTTGAAGAAGTATCAGTGTCCATTTCTTTAAACAAGAAATGTATTTTTAAAGTATTTTTAAAGATCGTGACCCCAAACAATTTTACATGTACACCTACAGAAAGCATACTGATACATCCGTGAACTAAGACCTTTGACTTAGATCAAATAAGCACTCTCAATGAAAAAGAAGTGAAATTATATCTATTAATCTGTTGGCTTCAATAGCTGGAAATAAATCTGGCAAACGGTTAAATAGTCAGTTTTATATGAGTGTCTTTAGATTATTCAAATAGAAAATCAGTTATTTGAATAATTATTTTTAATAGCTCAATTTTTAAATTAAATTCATGAAATCAAACTAAAGCTTTTGAAAGTTTAATCTGACATAATTATATATACCTTAAATTCAATTAAAAATGTCAATATTGAAGATAAAATTTTTGTTTTGGTAGTGGTAATATGAATGCAAATTTTGGCTTAAAAAAATAACATCATGGTAAAAAAAATAAAAGGAAAGAAACTTTCTTACCAAATGCAGAAGGTCATGGAGCAGAAATATACCTAGAACTGGTTGGAGTACACACGTAATTCCTAGTTATGTCTAAAAATTCTACAATTCAAATAGAAGCTGCAGATGTCAAAACTTACAAGTCGTTTCACTTATACATGTTAACAACTATAAATTTTTTGTGACAGAGCTGAGAATAAATACAAAAAATAAATAAACCAGTTTGACACAGCAATAAGCACTTTCTCATGTTTTGACATCACCAGTTAGATTCTAGAAATGTTTGAAACTAGAAAAACTACATTGTAAGTTATCTTAAAATTATAGTGAACACTTTTGTAAATAAGCCTGCTAAATTTTAGTTTATTTTGATCAAAATAAGTTGGAATCCTCAATAAAAAATATTATGCCAAATAAAGGGCCAAAAATTTCAACTTTTGAAGCTTTTTACAAGATTCAATTATGAAAAACACAGCTTAAAGACTGGAAAGTCCTTGATTTTATGAAAGCAAGAGGAAAAGTGAGAAAATTAGATAAGTGTTAAAAGAGTATAAAGATTTAATTTTGAAAATCTATAATTGAGCTTGGAATATCTTAACATGTGGAATATCTTAATGTTAGATGACGTTCCAATTCTTAATTAGATAAATTTATAATCTGCATAGGAATGGCAAACCATTGATAAGGACTATAATTTTGTGGCATGTAAATTTGGCTAAAAGGTCGAAAGAATGGTTACAAATAACTTACTTGACACATTTTCTCTTACAAAAATATTTATTGAAGATAGGACATCTGAGTAGAGGGTTAAAGGAAATAATTAGAAAAAAAATTGATCTAGAATATTTATGTCTTATAAAACAATTAGATTTGGGAATGTTCTAAATAGCACAATTTATTAATAACAGGTACTTTGACAGTACTTTTATGATTAAAATATTATGATGTACATAAAAGAATCATTTGTGTCATTGTCAAATATACTAATCATAAAACAAAACTTTGAAGTAAATCATGAAAAACTTTAAAATTAAAAATAATAAGAGAATGTTGTAAAAATGTTTTCAGAAACAATTGCAGTGACACAGTATTACAGAAAACTAAAGTACATGATTATGCATCAAGAATAATTATTCTGTTTATGTAATTTTAATAATCAAATAATAAATGTAAAGAAGCTTTTTATAATTTCGATTTAATGATTGTATATAGATATATTATTTTAGCTTTTTAGAAAGAGCTTTCCTTTTGGCTGGGTATGGTGGCTCACGCCTGTAATCTCAGCACTTTGGGAGGCCAAGGGGGGCGGATCACCTGAGGTCAGGAATTTGAGACCAGCCTGATCAACATGGTGAAACCCCATGACTAGTAAAAATACAAAAAATTAGCCAAGTGTGGTGGCGGGTGCCTACAATTCCAGCTACTCCGGAGGCTGAGGCAGGAGAATTGCTTGAACTTGGGTGGAAGAGGCTGCAGTGAGTTGAGATCACCCCATTGCACTACTCCAGCCTGGGCAACAAGAGCAAAACTCCGTCTCAAAAAAAAAAAAAAGAAAAGAGCCTTACTTTTGAGAGCAGTTTTGAATAGAGCTATTTTATAAAGCTCCACAATATAACAGAACTAATTTTTGGTGGAGAAACAAATTAAAAATAATTATTTTTTAATCCTCTTTGATTCTTGAGAATGATAATAAGTTCTATGGCAACCCTAGGTGTAGAGGAACACAAGAAAAACTATCAGCTGGACGCAATGGCTCACACCTGTAATCCCAGAACTTTGGGAGGTTGAGGCATGTGGATCACCTGAGGTCAGGAATTCAAGACCAGCCTGGCCAACATGGTGAAACCCCATCTCTACTAAAAATACAAAAATTAACTGGGTGTGGTAGCAGGAGCCTATAATCGCAGCTACTCAGGAGGCTGAGGCAGGAGAATCGCTTGAACCCGGGAGAGGGAGGTTGTAGTGAGCCGAGATCGTGCCACTTCACTCCAGCCTGGGCCAGAGAGTGAAACTGTCTCAAAAAAAA
Organism: Alouatta palliata; assembly: GCA_004027835.1. NCBI lineage: Eukaryota > Metazoa > Chordata > Mammalia > Primates > Atelidae > Alouatta > Alouatta palliata. The sequence continues at coordinate 8,784 of PVKV010000705.1, forward strand.
AAAAAAAAAAAAGTAAAGAAAAAGTATCATAACTGGAGCTGCTGTTACCTCCAAGTCTAAAACAGCTAGAGGAAAAAATGGTGTTGGAAACCTGGGAAGACTCATGTAGAAATGGCTTCTTGAAAGGACTTTTTGTTTGAAGAACATCCGCTCCTAATAATCTCATAGGCAAGGAACCAGAAAAATCAATCCTCTTCTCCCTCTCTCTCCTTCCTCTTTCTGATTTTAGCTGGAGATTCGCTCTGATTGAACCCAGCTGGAAGAAGGAGACAAGGATCCACTGATGTGACCCATGAAGGTCAGCAGTCCAGGTCATTAAGGTCAGCTGCCCAGGGCAGAAAGTAGAGTGCAGAAATGAGGAGAGCAGGTCTGGAAGGGTAAACAGTAGATACCTAGTCTTTCACTAAATGTTCTCCAGGTGTGGCTTTTAAATGATTTTTTTAACTATGAATTTTTGGCTTGAGTTAAATCTTGCAAGGAAACCAAGTATGTAAAATAAAAAACCACCTATCAGGGATGAGAGACATAGAACCCAAAATTCCACCCCAGGGAACTCCATGGAGAAAGGCTTAGAAATGCTTAAAAAGCACTGTCCTACAACATGAGTTGAAATGGCTACATAGAATTATAATGATTAATGTATCATTATTCATTAAAACAATTGGAATAAATGCTAAGTTTTTCTCAACATAAGCAGTGTTGTGACAAACATCCTCATAACTAAACCTTGGCATAAAACATTAATTACTTTCTGAGAAAGATTTCTAAAAGTAGAATAACTGGCTTGAAAAGTAGTGACACTCTTGTTTCTTGGTTTGCATTGCCTCATTATCCCTCCGAAATACTGTACCTTTTTAAACAATTTATGATGCTTGAAGAATCCCTGTTTTCCTACATTCTTGCCAGTATTTGGTATTAATGGTTTTTAATATTTTTGTCATTTTTTAGACACAAAAATAACATATCATTGTTATTTTATTTTTGAGTCAGGGTCTTGCTCAGTCACCCAGGCTGGCATACAGTGGCACCATCACAGCTCAATGTAGCCACAAACTCCTGGGCTCAAGTGATCCTCCTACCTCAGCCCTCACAGTAGCTGGGACTTCAGGTGTGTGCCACCAAGCCTGGCTAATTTTTTAAGTTTTTGTAGAGACAGGGTCTCACTATGTTACCCAGACTGATCTCAAACTGCCGGCCTCAAGCAATTCTCCCACATCAGCATCCCAAAGCAGTGGGATTACAGGTGTGAGCCACTGCACCTGCCCTGCTATTTTAGTTTGAATTCCTTTTGTTATTCAGATCGACCTTTTTTCTATATGTATATATAGATTGGTAATTTAAAATCCTTCCTGAGTTATGTATGCTCCTCTTTGTTATTGATTTGTAAGAGCCCTTTATATAAAGGATATATATAACAAATATTTTAAAATATTACTTAAAAATAACATACAGGAAATAATATACAGGAAATATATTTCCTGTATATTATTTTAAGAAATATTTTTAGAAACACAAAAGTCTTCAATGTTTATGAAAACACATATATCAATATAAGCACAACTCAGAGATATTGCACATTTGGTTCCAGACCACCACAATAAAGTCAATATCATAATAAATATAAATACTTTCTCACTGTAAGTAAAAGTTGTGTTTATGCTATACTGTAGTCTATTAAGTGTAGAATAGCCTTGTGTCTAAACACACTATGTACATACATTAATTATAAAATACGTTATTGCTAAAAAAGGCTAAAGGTCATTTGAGCCTTTAGCAAGTTGTAATATTTTTGCTGTTGAAGAGTCGTGTATTGGTGCTGATGGTTAGGCTGGTGGTTACTAAACACTGGGGTAGCTGTGGAAATTTCTTAAAATGAGACAGTAATGAAGTTTTCCACATTGATTGACTCTTTCTTTCACAAAAGACTTTGGAGCATATGATGCTGCTTGATATCATTTTATCCACAGTAGAACTTCTTTCAAAATTGGAATTAATCCTTTCAAATCCTCCTGCTGCTTTATCAACTACGTTCATTGACTGTTTCAAATCCTTTATTGTTATTTCAACAGTGTTGACAGGATCTTCACCAGGAGTAGATTCCACCTCAAGAAACCACATTTTCTGTTCATCCACAAGAAGCAACTTCTCATCCATTAAAGTTTGATCGTGAGATTGCAGCAATTCAGTCACATCTTCAGGCTCTACTTCTAATTCTAGTTCTCTTGCTATTACCACATCTGCAATTACTTCAATAAAGTTCCTTCACTGAAGTCTGGAACCCCTCAAAGTCATCCATGAGGGTTGGAATCAACATCTTCCAAATTCCTGACAGTGTTGCTATTTTGATCTTTTACCATGAATCACAGATGTTTTTAATGGCATCCAGAATGATGAATTTTTTTCCAGACGGTTTGCAATTTAGTTTGCTTAGAACAGATCAGAGGAATCACTACCTATGAAATATGTAGCCTTGTAAGATGTATGTCTTAAATCATAAGACATGAAAGTCAAAATGACTCTGTATTAGTCTGCTTTTATGCTGCTGATAAAAACATACCCAAGACTGGGCAATTTACAAAGGAAAGAGGTTTATTGGACTTACAGTTCCATGTGGCTGGGGAGGCCTCACAATCATGGCAACAGGTGAAAGGCACGTCCCACATGACGGCAGACAGCAGAAGAGCTTGTGCAGGGAAACTCCCCTTTTTAAAACCATCAGATCTTGTGAGACTCATTCACTATCACGAGAAAGACCCGCCCCTAAAATTCAATCACCTCCCACCAGTTTCCTCGTAAGACATGTGGAAACTGTGGGAGTTACAATTCAAGATGCAATTTGGGTGGGAACACAGCCAAACCATATTCAACTCCTTGATCCACAGGCTGCAGATGGATGTTGTGTTAGCAGGCATGAAAACAACATTAATCTCTTCATACATCTCCATCAGAGCTCTTGGTGACCACGTACATTATTAATAAGCAGTAATATTTCAAAATAATTTTTTTTTTCTGAACAGTAGGTCTCAACAGTGGGCTTAAAATAGTCATTAAACCATGCTATAAACAGGCATGTTGTCATTCAGGCTTTGGTTTCCATTTGTAGAACACAGGCAGAGTAGATTTAGCATAATTCTTAAGGGCCCTGGGATTTTCTGAATGGCCAATGAGCATTGAATTCAACATCAAGTCACCAGCTGCATTAGCCTCTAACAAAATAATTAGCTTATTCTTTGAAGCTTTGAAGCCAGGCATTGACCTCTCCTCTCCAGATATGAAAGCTCCAGATATGAAAGCATTTTCTTTCAACAGAAGGCTGTTTCATCTACACTGAAAATCTGTTGTCTAGTGTAGCAACCTTCATTAATGATCTTAGCTAGTTCTTTTCGATAACTTGCTGCAGATTCTCCATCAGTACTTGCTTCACACTGAACTTTCATGTTACGGAGACAGTTTCTTTTCATTATGAAACTAACCTCATAAACCAATCTCTGTGAGCTTCAAACTTTTCTTTTGCAGCTTCCTCATCTCTTTAAGTCTTCATAGAATCGAAGAGAGCACCTTGCTCTGGATTAGGTTTTGACTTAAGAGAATGTTGTGGCTGCTTTGCTGTTCTCTACAGGTGGCTAAAACTTCCTCTATCTCAGCAAGAAGTCCATTTCTCCTTCTTATTATTCATCTATTCACTGCAGTAACACTTTTCTTTTAAGGAATTTTCTTTTGTATTGACAACTTGGCTATTTGGCACAAGAGACCTAGCTGTGGGCTATCTCAGCTTTCAATATGCCTTTCTTACTTAGCATTTAGAGCTTTGGATTTAGAGATGTACAACTCTTCCTTTCTCTTGAGCCTGTAGGAGCCATTGCAGGGTTATTAAATGGCCTGATTTCAATATTGTGTCTCAGGGAATAGGGAGGCCCAAGGAGAGGGAGAGATACAGGGAACAGCCTATGGGTGGAAGAGTCAGAAGACATACAACACTTATTGATTGATTGCCATCTTATATGCATGCAGTTCATGATACCCCAAAACAATTATGATAGTAACATCAAAGATCACCATAACAGATATAATAATAATGAGGAAGTTTTGAATATTGCAAGAATTACCAAAATGTGACAGAAACATGAAGTAAGCACATGCTTTTGGAAAAATGGCACCAACTGACTTGTTTCAGACAAGTTTGCCACAAACTTTCAATTTGTAAATAACACAATATCTGCAAAGCACAATAAAGCAAAGCGCAATAAAATTAGGAATGCCTGTGATTTCCTCGCGGATTTCTTCCCATGATGCCAGGCTTTGAAAGGTCTTCAATACTTCCTGATAGAGTAAACTTCAATGAACCACTCTGACTTCTTTGTTATTTACTAATAAGTAGACATAAGATGCAAGAATGAAATAGAAAATACCTCTGAGAACAGGGACCAAGAACAGGGATAAGGAGGAGGCGCTCAGTGGAGCCAGATGTAGGTAAACTTTAGATATAATTTTGCTGTCAGCATTGAGTGCCAGGAGAAATTGTGATCTTGAGAAATAAAATGTTCTCTTCCTATTGTCCTATCTGAATTGATTTAGAGCAAGCCTGGGGTGTAAGCAGGAAACAGGATAAGGTGGTTTTCAAAGGGTGAGCTCCACAAAGGAGCAGGGTTCTGTCCCCAGACCTGCAAGCTTGCCTACCCCAGGAGACCCTCAGACGCTCTCAGACACAGATTCTCAAGCAGAATACAAGAGTCCTACCAGGTTAATGTTCAGACTACAGGAGCTGACTACCTGATGCTTAAAAAGAGACAATTTGATGGAAAAAAAGAAAGAAAAAGAAATTGAGTGGGGCACAAGGCCATGAGAAGGAAGGGAGGAGAGCCTATGCCCACCCTCCACGAGCACTACACCTGGCCTCCACCCTCAAGGGACTCCTCATTCCCTTGACAGCTGGTTTTTTCCACCCCCACCCCAGGCCTGGCTCCTGGCCGCAGACATGCTTCCAGTAATGGCTATCCTAGAAAGATCTTTGCAGATGCTATTTGAATAAAACTCTAATCCCTTTTCTCCCCCTTCTCCCCCTTAACCTCTCCACCTCTACACCAAAGCCTTGCCTGTGTTTGTGTGCTGGGGAAGAGTTGGGGATGGAAGACAGGGTAGCTTCATAACCAGTCAACACAGGCTCCAGTTTCCTGAGGTGGATTAACGCAAGGAAATGGCTGCCTAGTCTCAGCTGCAGGAGACAGGTAGAGGCGGTGGAGAGAGGTTTCCTTATCTGGCCTTAACGCCCTCAAAACATAACACGAAACATAACACAAGAAGGGAGGCTGGCTGGAATACTGCTGCTAGTGCACTAACGTTTTTCTTCTATGTATAAGTAGAGATTTCATTTTCCTTTCTCTCTTTTCCTCTTACTCCCCCTAGAATCGCCAGACAAAAGACACCATCAGTTAAATTTGTACTGCAGATAAATAACAAATAACGCATGGGACATACTTATACTTTAATTTGTTGTTTATCTGAAATTCAAATTTAACTCAGAGCCCTGTTATGTTTTTTGGGTTTTGTTGTTGTTTTGCTAAATCTGTCAATTGATAGATGTGTCTTGGGGTGATCTTCTTGTGTAGAATCTTGTAAGGGTTCTCTGCATTTTCTGAAATTGACTGTTGGCCTCTCTAGTAAGGTTGGGGATGTTTTCATGGACAATATCCTGAAATATGTTTTTCAGGCTGTTTTCTTTCTCCTCATCCCTTTCAAGTGTGCCAGTGATTCATAGGTTTAGTCTCTTTACATAATCCCATATTTCTCAGAGGTTTTGTTTATTTCTTTTCATTCTTTTTTATTTTTGTCTGGCTTTCTTATTTCAGAGAGGGAAAAGAAAGATAGTCTAGGCAGAGGGAAGGCCATGAAGAAAGCTGGGGGGTATAGAAGGACAGAATAACACTTGTGTCTTTAATCATAATGACCATGTTATTTCCTCAGTTATAATTGGGGGCATAAGCTCAATACTAACAGTTATTTCAGGTTACTGGTTTCTTGTACTACCTTAATATTACAAGCAGGCATAAGATATGATCACTCTTGGTTTTCTCGTTGCATAGATGGAAATGTGAGTAAATGAAAATTACTAGAATATCTAGATGGGGAACACAAACCATGTAAAACTGAGATCTCCTTTGGTGACCAGATTTGCAGATGACCTCCATCAGCTGCTATATGCTAATTGTCTAGGGGACACATGTTAAGAGTTTCTGATTAAAAAAGAAGCTTGCATAGTGTATTAGTCTGTTCTCATGCTGCTAATAAAGATGTACCTTGGACTGGGTAATTTATAAAGAAAAGGGGTTTGATGGACTCACAGTTCCACATGGCTGGGAGGCCTCACAATCATGGTGGAAGGCAAAGAAGAAGCAAAGGCACATCTTACACAGCAGCAGGCAAAAGAGCATGTGCAGAGGAACTCCCTTTTATAAAACCATCAGATCTCATGGGACTTATTCACTGTCATGAGAACAGCACAGGAAAGACCCACCTCCATGGTTCGATTACTCACCACTGGATCCCTCCCACAACATGTGGAAATTATGGGAGCTACAATTCAAGACGAGATTTGGGTGGGGACACAAAGCCTAACCATATCACATAAACATAGATAACCAGAGGGGATATGTTGCTGTCTTGATGGATTTGGAGTACTTTTCTAGCAAGCTGTCACCCTTCCAGGGGTCTATCTCTCAGCCCAAGGTACATTGCAGTCAGGCAACTTTCTTGGTTATGGCTGACAGTAAGTATGACTTTAGGTTGGGGAATTAGGTCAAAATTCAGAGTGACCCAGTGGAAGGGCACTGGGGGAATAAAAGGATAGAGACTGATAGTAGAAAGGACAGTAGTAACACACTGCCTAGAAAACTGCCACAAGACAAAAATGCCTTCTCTCACTTCTCCTATTCAAAATAGTATTGGAAGCCCTGCCAGAGCAACTTTGACCTCTAGCTATCACAGAAAAGGACACTCTCCTCTTCACTATCAACTGCCAGAGCAATTAGGCAAGGGGAAGAAACACAAAGCACCCAAATAGGAAGAGAGTAAGACAAACTACCCCTGTTTGCAGATGACTTGATTTTATATCTAGAAAACCTCATAGTCTTCACCCAGAATCTCCATCCGCTAATAAACAAATTTAGCAAAGTTTCAGGATACAAACTCAAGGTACAAAAATCACTAGTATTCCTATACACAAACAACAGCCAAGCCAAGAGTTGAATCAAGAACACAATCCCATTCACAACTGCCACAAAAACAATAAAATATCTAGGAATACAACTAACCAATGAGTCAAAAGATTTCTACAACATAAAGTAGAAAACATTGCTCAAAGAAATCAGAGATGACACAAATGGAAAAACATTCCATGCTTATAAATAGGAAGAATCAACATTATTAAAATGGCCATACTGCCCAAAGTAATTTACAGATTAGTGCTATTCCTATCAAACTACCAACAACATTCTTTATGTAACTAGTAAAAAACTACCACAAAATTCATATGGAACCAAAAGGAGTCCAAATAACCAAGGCAATCCTAAACAAAAGAACAAAGCTGGAGGTATCAAGTAATAACTTCAAACTGTATTATAAGGCTATAGTAACAGAAGCAACATGGTACTGGTCCAAAAACAGACACACAGATCAACAGAGAGACCAGAAATAAGGCCACACACCTACAACAATCTGATTGTTAAAGTTGACAAAAACAAGCAATAAGGAAAGGATTTGCTATTCTTTAGCTCTGGGATAACTAGCTAGCCATATGCAGAAGATTGAAACTGGACCTCTTCCTTATACCATGTACGTGATGGCAGCTGTTCCGAGAACAACCAGCTTTTATGTAATTGGTTAGGCCAATTCCTTAGAGAAGGAAGCTAATGAACCAAGTCATGGATTTGATCCCCAGTGGGCACCATTTTCCTTTTCCATTCCACCTCACAAAGGCATTCCCTCCTGCAAAGGCATTCCCTTGGTCGATAGGAAGAATGGGTGTGAAATTATAGAAAGCTTAGTAAAAATTCCATTTCTTCTACTGGGAAATAATACAAAATATGCCGCAAGTGTTGGTTCTGTCACATGATCTTTGTTTAGGAAGAGCCATGTGGTGCATGTCCCGAACATAGAACAGTGTAAGCCGGGGGGAACCTGGTATAACCCTAGTAAGCCAGGAGAACATCGTATCGGTGACCCAGTTCTGGTGTCTTCTGCCAGAAATGTTCTATCCTTTGCCATCTGACCGCTGATTCATGCTTTAAGCCAGAGGCTCCCAAACGCTTGAGGTTTCATGGATCAGTAACATTTCTAAAACTTTTGGGAGACTGATGTGTGATTTTCCCTTCTTTGATCTTATTAAATGATTATATAGACACAAAGACAGCAACTGCTGCCATTATTGTCCTTGTCACCTCGTATCACCATCATTTTATATAAGATACCAATGTTTGGGAATCAGTTTTCCTATATGCACAACTGCCTTCTGCACAGCCTGGCTTAGGCCACCCCTCATGGGCTCCTACAGCATCTTGTGGATATTTTAATGATTGCAATTTCATATTCATTTATAGTTTCTGCTTTTTCACACTCTGGTGTAAGTTCTAAAGAGCAAGAATTGAAATTAATAGAACATTTGATTTTGTTTTTTCAGCATCTATTTGGCATGTGAGAGCTGGACAACAGATAATTGTGGAAAGAGGGAGGAAAGGAAAGAGGGAGGAAAGGAAAGAGGAAGGAAGAAAGAAAGGAAGGAAGGAAGGAAGGAAGGAAGGAAGGAAGGAAGGAAGGAAGGAAGGAAGGAAGGAAAAATGGAGAAAGGAAATGAGGGAGAAAAGGAGGGAGTGGGGAAAAAAAGGAAGAACTGGATTTTGCCATAGACAAGATAGGCCTGGTATCCAGATATTTCTGGCTTTCTTAGAAGTGAAAGGGACCCTCATACCCAACAACCTGAGCAAAACAACCTCATCCAGCTAAGGCAGCCGCACCTGGAACCAAGTCAAGTGCGCACTATCAACCTCCACCAGATATCAAGCACGGCTTCCCTCTGGCTGCTCACTCTCTAGAGATAAACTGATGTCAGGACTGTGGCTTCCAGGAGGAAAACAGGGGCAGCAGAAGACTGGAGGAAAAGAAGTTGCTAAAGAAGATCTCATAGGAAGAGTTCTGAAGAAAGCTACAATTCATTAGAGCTACCAGTCAGAATGGGTAATGGTTTAGACATTGAGCCCAGAGGGCTGTGGGCTGAAGGGATTTCTCATTCACATTGCATATGAAAGGTTGTGTTGGCACTACGCGGTTATGAAAGTGTCTCTGGAACAGAAAATTCTAGAGAATTTAAGAAGCAGTTATAGTTTCTTTGTTCCTGGCTTGAACAAGCTCTTGGTTGGCACCATGACGCAATGGGGTTTGATATTTCAGAAAGGACCAAAGACAGGACAAAATCACCTCTGTGCCAGGAAAGGAGATGAGAGGAAGGGGAGGCACTCCACATGATAAAAACCAGAAGGCAAAGCTGTTTTTAGGTTAACATAATCACACCCAATATGGCAGAAAGGTGTGCCCCCCACCCATCTTTCAAGGAAGGGTCCAGTGACACCATCTCCTCTTACCCCACCCACTTCCTTGCCTCAGTGCCCAGGAAATGATGTCATGGAAGACAGACCAGGGCCTCATGTCTGCATCCCTGGGACTTTCCTAAAAGGAGAGAGAATTTCTGTTTGGAGAATTTTAAAAAATCTTTGTGTTGGATGTCTTCCCCAGGCCCAGCTTCCAAGCTGGAACAGTGAATGAATGACTATTAGAACTTGCTGCAAATAGGGGAATGGATTAAATGACCCCTATGGGACCTCATGAGCAGAAGGACTCAGAAAAGAGAATAAACAGAGACAAAGGAGGCCACAGATACAGAGGTATTGAGTGGCAGAAGCCAGGAGTTGACGGTTGGATCTGATCTGAAAGTTCATGCAGAGACATTTGAAAGAAGTGGAATGTGATTACATGATCCAACTGATTAACTTACTTATTCATTAAGCAAATATTTATGGAAGTCTTCCTACCTGCGAGGCATTATACTGAGCCCCTGCCCTCAAGGAGTTTACCATCTACTAGAGGAGAGAAACAAGTACATAGACACCTGCAATTCTGTCTAATGTTTACATAGGATCTGCCGATGCCAGGCATGTTTCTAAGCGTAATATGGTTTGGCTGTGTGTCCCCACCCAAATCTTACATCAATCAACTGTAATCCCTACGTTTAGAGGGAGGGACTTGGTAGGAGGTGATTGGTTCATAGGGGTGGTTTCCCCCATGCTACTCTCATGATAGTGAATAAGTTCTTACATGATTTGATGATTTTATAAGTGGCAGCTTCCCCTGATCTCATTTCTCTCACCTGCTGCCATGTAAGACATACCTGCTTCCCCTTCTGCCATGATTGTAAGTTTCTTGAGGCTTCCCCAGCCATGCAGAACTGTGAGTCAATTCAACCTCTTTTTTTTAATAAATTACCAAGTCTCAGGCAGTCCTTTATAGCTGTGTGAGAATGGATTAATACAAAAACAGATTAATTAAAAAAAATTTAATCATCCCAACAACTTACGAGGTAGATCCTATCATTAGTATCACCCTCATTTTACAATTGAGGAAACTAAGGCACCAGGTGATTAAGTGACATGCCCTGTATTATCCAGGTATAAGTGGCAGAGCTGGAGTGGAGAGCCTGTGCTCTTAACGTATTGTACTAAGAGGCAGTATTGACCTTGAAAACGGAGGACAAGTTCACAGAGAAAAGCAAAAGCAAGGACAGGGTGGTAAGATGATGGAGGAGGAGGCTTAGAAACTCTTTCCTCATATCAAAGCAAAGCTCTGAAGGACAGTGGACAAATCACGAAAAAATACTATTGAGCCTTGAGCTGACCAAGGGAGAGAGAAAAAGAATCAAGAAATCTAAACTAAGAAATATAGAAATGTATTAGGTGTTAGGATTTGGCTCTTCAAAACCAGGAAGATGCAAAAATTCCGCTTGACCAGATGTATTAGTTTGTTCTCATGCTGCTATAAAAACATACCCAAGACTGGGTAATTTATAAAATAAAGAGGTTTGATTGACTCACAGTTCTGTCAGGGTTGGGGTGTGGAGGCGGAAGGCCTCAGGCAACTTACAATCATGGTGGAAAAAGAAGAAAACACAACCTCCTTTAAAAGGTGGCAGGGAGAGAAGAGTGAGCAAAAGGGGGAAAATCCTTGTAAAACCCTAAGATCTCGTGATAACTCACTCACTATCATGAAAATAGCATGAGAGTAACTGCCCCCATGATTCAGTTACCTCCCACAACATGTAGGATTATGGGAACTACAATTCAAGATGAGATTTGGGTGGAGACACAGCCAAACCATATTACCAGACAAAATGCACTGGCCTTGCCCTTCTCTCCAAAAGGTCTCTCCCTACCAACTCCTACGTCTCTGCCTTTCAGCTCCAGCCCTAAAAACAAAGGGCTGCCTGCCACATGACTCTTCAGACCCTACCTCAAGCCCAGCTTTATTTAGGATCCAAACTAAGGGGAGGCTGTAAAATACACTAAAATAAAAGAGAAAATGGTCAAAAGAAATTGAGAATTGGGGCTAAAAAAAAGTCTATTTATGTTAAACTTTGAAAATTTAGGTTAGCAGTAACAGAAAAAGCAAAGAAAGAAAAAAAATGGACATTTCTTTAGGTTAGTACTTCTCAGTAGAATTCTCTGCAATGATTAAAATATTCTGGGCTATCCAATACAAAAACTACTAGTCACATGTGGCTACTTAAATTTAATTTTTTTAAATTAAAGAACATTTAAATTCATTTCTTCAGCAAGCTACGCTTGAAGTTCTCAGTACCACAGGGGGGTTACTGGCTACCATATTGGACATCACCATTCTAGATTATAAAATTTTGTTGAGGCATAGTATAATTGAAATACATAGAAGGAAATATTTTTTTGAGACAAGGTCTTGTTCTGTTGCCCAGGCTGGAGGGCAGTAGCACAATCACAGCTCACCACAGCTGTGAAATGCAATCTTCCTACCTCAGGAAGTGACTGGGACTACAGACATGCACCATCACAACAAGCTACTTTTTGTATTTTTTGTAGATGACAATCTCACTATGTTGCCCAATCTCGTCTTGAACCCCTGGATTTAAGCAATCCTCTTGCCTCAGCCTCCCAAAGAGCTGGGATTACAGAGTCACCACAGTCATGTGGCTGGGCATGAGTCACCATGCTCAGCCTTAAAAGGAAAATTTGAGAGGTCAAAATTTGGGATGTAGTTTACTAGTTACATAATACATGGGCTTCTTTTAGTAGACAAAAAAAAAAATCCTTTTTCTAATAAAACAAATAAGACGTGAAGGAAATGAGAACGTTTTTTGGATAATTAGTCCCTCGTTAAATCTGTACATTAGATATTCTTTGTCTGACAGGGAAACTCTGTGTTATGAGTTAGGAGACCTGACTTCCAGTTTCTTTTCCTCACCTGATATTTACTTGTTGGGGGAGCTCACTCAGATGATTTCTCCTCTCTGATCTTCCCTCTCTTCTCTAATGAAAATTTGATCTTGATTGTAGATGGGATATACACATACACGCACCAACATTTCCATGCCTGTTTCCACAGACATGAGTAATCAAATACAACACTCCTCCCCTCTGAGCTGAGTTCACCCACAGCTTCTTCACATTTAGTACACAAAGTAAATCAATAATTGAGAAGAATTGTCATAGAAAATGAAATGTCTTTGCTACCTCAGTTTCAGCTAATCACTAAATTAACTTGTGATTGTTTGATAAATGAGATGACAAAAAAAATTAGGAGAATGAACTAACACTGGAAAGATCATTACCTGGACACTGATGAGCACTGGAGACATCTGTTCAACAACTTTTACAGGCATTAGGCTGTTTGTTGTATTGTTTAACACATTTTGATGGAATTTAGTCTAAGATGGCAACCCTGCTGTCATGGTTAGTTTTCATGTATCAGCCTGGTAGGTTTTGGTGCTAAGCTGTTCGTTCAAACACCATTCTAGATGTTACTAGGCAAGTATTCTTAGATGTAACATTTAAATCAGTAGACTTGGAGTGAAGTAAATTACCCTCTGTGTGTGAGGATCTCATCTAATCAGTTAAAGGTCTTAAGAAGGAAGACTTAGATCCCCAAAAGAGAAAAGACTTCTACCTTTATACTACATTTGAACTCAAGGCTGCAGCATCAACTCTTCCCTAAGTCTCTAGTCTCCTGGTCTTCCCTGCAGATTTTGGGCTTGCCAGCCCCGACAATTGCATAGACCAATTTTTAAAAATAAATCTCTCTCTCTTTCTCTCTCTCTCTCCATACACACATGTAAATACAGAGACACATCCTATTGGTTCTGTTTCTCTGAAGAACCCTGACTACTAAACCTGTCAAGAACATAACACAATACGTATATCTACAATCCCATGGGACACTAACTGTACAACCAATACTGTTTTTTAAGTGCAATTTTTTTTGACATAAATATTAATGTGTTTGTGAGTGGAGAACTTTGGGGGAGCCCTAAGCCCTTCTTTAAACATTGCCTTTACCCAGAAACTTCAGGCTTCATGATCTGAGACACTCAGTTACCAGCGTCCTTTTCTGACCCTATGTGCAAGGGAGAGAGAAGGCAGAAGAAATCCACCCCCTCGAAAACCCCAGAGCAGCCAATACACATGTGCCCACTGCTCTTGTGTTGACTTGGTCTTTGTGACTAATTTTCCAAGGGGATAATTATCTGGTTAATCGCTCTGGTGCAAACAAGGCTCTGTCTACACTGAAGCAGGAAAACTGTGTCAACGTGGGCACAAACAGGGAGGGACGACTTCCAGAGATCGGCTCATCTCATTCCTTCCTTTCTTCAACCACTCAACAAACACGTCTTCAGGAATTTGCCAATGTATAAGAAAGAAACAGGAATGTTTTTCACCAAGAGATGAGTTTTATTTGACCAGCATGCCCTTTCTAAAACTTGGGAAATTTCCAATTAAAATCCAGATTCCAGCTTCTCTTTGCAAAACAGAGCATCAGGCACGTTCTGCCTGTGTTTTTGTGTGTTAGAGTGTAGTAACAAGCTGGAGATAAGGAGATGATGCTGGGTTTGAATTCTGCCAATCCCCACTGTTCCCTATGCTCTCACAGCAGGCCCACTTCCATCATCTACTGGGTGTCTAGGTATCCGAGGTGGAACCCCTTCAGCTACACTGCCCTGGACCATGAGCTTCGGAAAGGCAGACCTTGCTTATTCACCTGGGGATTTCCTGCAGGCTCTGCACAGTGACTGGCACACACAAAGTTCTCAAGGGACTCTCCCACATGGGTGAGGCATAGGCTTCAGCTAGACCACAGGACCTAACTGAAGTCACAACCTGACTTCTCTAGTGGCAGGCAGTGCCAGTATCCGCCAGAAAGAAGGGAGTGGAGGCTGCTCCACAGAGATAAATAATACAGTCTGGGAGTGAGAGAAGGGTGGGCGTGTCGAGGCCGAGAATGCTGTCTGGGCAATTTCAGGCAACAGCTTGGGTGCCTGGAGACAGGACGGGGTGGATGTGTCATTGTGTCCTAGGACATGCTGAAAGTCACACAAGCTTAGAGAAAATGCCTAACGGACCATCAGTCCCTAGGGACTACCCTGCTGGCTGGCAGAAGGAAGGGAGATGATCTAACTATTTATATTACAGCCAGCTCAGAAGAGAGGTCCATTGTACACTTGGTGGAAGCAGAACAGATATTAAACATCACTCACCCTTGCCTTTGCTTACTTTTGGGTTTCCTGCTACCTCCTTTGCTGTTGGAGGAGAGTTTCTTAAATGGGTTTCTAGAAGAGGTTTCAGAAAAGTCATCACAACATGATGTGCCCCTCCCTCAAATGGGCTTCTCCTCTTGTCTGCCTGTCGTCTTGTCTTTGCCCCCAGCTGTCTCCCCATCTCTGCCCATCCATAGCCTACCATCTCCTCCAGACTCATCTCAAATGCTACCTGCTCCTGGAGCTCTCCTCCGTAACCAAAGCTGAAAGCAGCCCTTCTTTTCACACTGCCATGCTCCAGAAGGCCACGGTGTTCCAAGCCATGGAATGTCCTTCTGAGAGTGTGTTTGGACACAGCTACGTGACCCCAGCTGGGCTCAGATAAGTGGAAGCAGCCACTCTCAGAGCCAAAGAGGACCTACGGCACATCGCTTCCACACCCTGTTTTCATCCAGGAGCCACCTGAGGCCACAAGTGGAGATGTGACTTAACCAAGGTCACAGAGCTGGCCGGTGGTAGAGGCAGAATTGGAATCTGGTCTTGGGAGTCTGGGTGATATATTTGTTTGGGTATCATACTTGTTGAAGTACAGCTCTGGAGTCAGGCGGGCCGTTTACAAATCCTGTCCCAGCACCAACTAGCTGAGCAATTTTGGGCAAACGATTTAATCTCCATGTGTCTCCCCTTCCTCTTCTTGTCTGTAGAATGTGGATGGTCACAGTATCTCCATTCAAGTGTTGTTTTGTTGATTAAAAGAAAGAATCTAGTTATGGGGCTCTTTACCTGTGCCAGATACTGAGCTATCTGTAAAAAGAACTGAGTAGGCTGGGCACAGTGGCTCACACCTGTAATCCCAGCACTTTAGGAGGCCAAGGCGGGAGGATCACCTGAGGTCAAGAATTCAAGACCAGACCGGTCAACATGGTGAAATCCCGCCTCCACTAAAAATATAAAAATTAGCCAAACATGGTGGCATACACCCATAATCCCAATTACTCAGGACGCTGAGGTACGAGAATCACTTGAATCTGGGAGGCGGAGGTTGCCGTGAGCCAAAATCTCACCACTGTTCTCTAGCCTGGGTGACATAGTAAGACTCCATCTCAAAAATAAGAAAAAAAAAAAAAAAAGAGAGAGAGAAAGAAAGAGAGAAAAAGAAAGAAAAAGAGAGGAAGGAAGAAAGGAAGGGAGGAAGGAAGGAAGGAAGGAACGAACGAACGAACGAACGAAGTAAAATATTTTGTAAAATGTTATTTCATTTAGTGGATCACAACTATTCCACAAGTTCCCCTAAGGTTTTAGAATTCCCCAATATGGCACCCACCAGCCACATGTGGCTATTTACATTTAAATGACTCAGAATTAAATGAACAATTGAGTTCTTCAGTGGCATTAGCCCCCTTGTAAAGTATCCAGTAGCTGCCTGCAGCTAGTGGATCCGTATTAGACAATGCAGATACAGGACATTTTCCACCGCTGCAGAGCCTCCTATTGGACGGTGCGGGTTTCTAATCTGGGAGTCCAGAGGAGCCCTGGAAAAGTAGAAATGGCTTATTTCTGGGCTCCTTTAAACAAACCTTTTTCTTTTCCTTCTCTTCAGGGCTGCCTCTGGCTTCTTGATTTGGATTGAAAACATGTAGATTCCTGGAGGAAAGGCCTGGAGACTGTGCTGACTGCACCTGCTCCTGTGGGATGGGGGCTCTAGGAAGGAGAAGGACAGACAGAGCAGGACAGGCTTGAGTCTCAGTAAGAGGGTCTGTGACCACCCTTAGTGCTGTCATCACCCTGATCAGTCTCCTAGAGAACCAAGGCTTCTAAAGAGAAGCACATTCAACCAGTTTGCCTAGGCAGCCTCTCGGTGTTTTCAGAAGCAGGAAATGAATGGCCACTCTCCCTTCCAAATAGTAACGGGGATGGAGAGGGCAGGGGAGGAACTATCAGTGACCTGGAAACTATCCCTGGAGCACTGGAGCTTTCACCTTGGCCCTCTCTAGGCAGAAATTGATCCACAGGCAGACCTTGGCCTCTGCTCCAAGCTGACAGTATTGTTTTCAGCACAGCAAGGCCAGTGAGTGTTGAGCTGAGGTTTTCACGAGGAGCAGGAAGAGATTCCTTAAATCCAAGACTCTCTGACTAGGAATACGTCTGCCAAGAAACAGACCCCTTTGGTCCTCCTCATATTAACGTTGTGGCTACCTTAAGAGTCCCAGCAAACTGACACAAGAATGGAAAATCAAACACTGCATGTTCTCACTTATAGGTGGGTGTTGAACAATGAGAACACATTGACACAGGGAGGGGAACATCACACACTAGGGTCACTTGGGGGGGGCAAGGGAGGGACAGCAGGGGGGTAGGGAGGTCAGGGAGGGATAACATGAGGAGAAATGCCAGATGTAGGTAACGGATGGATGGAGGCAGCCAACCACATTGCCATGTGTGTACCTATGCAACAATCCTGCATGATCTGCACAGGTACTCCAGAACCTAAAGTACAAAAAAAAAAAACTTAAAAAAAAAAGAGTTCTTCCTCAACTTGTGCCCTTCCCTTTCCTAGGGGTAGCCACAAGGACTCTCTTTTTCAAACACTGAAATAGCTAAAACAAAATAAAGAAAAGGGAGTGACAGTTAAAGAGAGAGAATATGGGGAGGGAAAGGGAGAAGGGAGCCAGAAAGAGGAAGGAAAGAAGAAAGAAAGGGAAGCAGGCTGGATGATGAAGGGACAGGGGGAGGAGAGCAGGGAACTTCCGAGAACAGAATGTCCCAAATTACAGAGGGCGGCACGACTGGCTGACGCGCCCCTCCCAGCCCAGCCTCACACCATCTGCTGGGCTGATTCGCCCGTGGTGGCAGCTGGTCAGTGGGACCCAGCATGGACTTACTGAGAAAGCTGGAGGAAGAGGCCAAGGGGGGTCGCTTTCCTTCCTGAGCTCTTGGAATGTTCATCCCATCCCTCCCTGCCAGATCTTGAGGTGCTGAGATGCCGCGGTCTCCCTGAACAGACAGAACTGGTGCTGGGAGGACTGGCGCTCTACTCAGCCAGCCCCTTGCACCATCAGAGCTGCTTCAACCCACTCTCTGGAAATCCAACACAGTGTCAAGCAAGCGGGGAAAGGGGATGCTGATGGAGAGGGAGCAGGTGGTCAGGGAATTGGAGAAATGTGCTCTAGGGTCCCAGTTAGCCTTTTGTAGCCTGCTGAGGATGAAAAGATGGCCTTAGAACCCATGTATCTGAGCCTACACAACTTCTTTCATGCTGCCTGTGTTTATTGGTAGTTTTTCCAAAACAAAATGCAGTCACCTCTCTGGTCACCTTGCCAATGGCTCACAGCCTTCAAGGCTGCTGAGATCTTTCTGTGCCTCAGCAGACAATCAGGTTATGTACAGGAAGACTGCTTCTCCAACCTTTCTCAGCTCTCTCGACCTCTCACACAATTCAGTTTTTTCTTTTACAAATTAAAAAAAAAAAAAAAAAAAAAACTGAGACCCGGAAAAGAAAGATGACCAGGTGAGGGCCACAAGGCTCGGGGTACCAGGCCAGGGACCTGGGAGTCTGCATTCCTGTCCAGCGCTTTCTCCTCCATGCCTCCCACTCTCCACTAAATGAGTAATAAATGAAGTTAACAGTCCCACACTCTACTGTGTAACCCAACAGGGTCTCAGATCTCCACCATCTCTTCTTAGATGCCTTTATCTTTTCTTTTGGTGCTGGACATTTCCTCTTTTTCTCTAAATGACCCAAAGCTGGTCTTGCAGGCTGATTTGTGTAATCATTTGAGATCTCTGCTTCCCAGGGCTATTGAGAAGCTAAGAATAGATTAGGGGGTGAAGGTTTCACGGACTATCCGTCATGGCCCCTGGGAGGTACAGTTCTATGAGTACAAGGTCTGGGGACTGCCTGTGGCTCCCATCCATTCACCACACCCAGCAAAGACCTGGTGATGAAAATCATTATGCAGGACCCTCGAAGTTTCCTGGAAGTGGCTGAGGCCACAGGCCTCCTTAATGGGAAGACACGTTTCCAATTTCCAAACAAACAAATTCACAGCTCAATTGCACTGCCTGGATGGTTCCAAATTCCTCCTGCTGAGCCTGATTTCCCTCCTACTTTTTTTTTTAATTATTAAAAATACAGGCCATCTGCCATCCACGTAGGAGGAAGGAGACAGCCGGAGGGCCAAAAACAGATCCTACGTGATGCCAGGCCCATAGTGCTCACCTCTGCCAAGCAGCCTCAACTATCCAATCCCAGAAAATGCCTGGAAGAGTCAGACTATTTCTTCCCAAAGGGGCTTTCTGTGTTTTTCTGAGACAGAAATGAGTTTACAAGGGCAAAGGCAAAGTGCACGCAGCTAGGAGGAGGGGGTCAGGATGTGGGATCAGGAGAGATGGGAGGCCTAGATGGGAATCCTACATCAGCTTTTTCTTGTGAAAGTCTGGACTTTGCATAGCTTCTAGACCCTGCTGACTCAGAGAAGAAAACTCAGATCTCAGATTTCCACATTAAGGTGCTTAGCACTGACACACACACCCACTGGATCCTCAACAAAACCATTAATGTGACTTTACGCAACAACCCAGGTTTGCAATGACAAAGTTACAATCTAACCCAGAATTATTTTTGTTAATTTGCATACGAGCCCTAGGACACCATGGGAAATGAATAGTTATGCCCAGTCACCCTGACTTTAATAGGTAGCTGAAGAAAAGGATTGTTTGTTAGCTCAGAAACCTACAAATCCCCAAAAAGAACATTTGGTTACCTACAGAAGGTTAGTCAACTCAGTAATGTGGGTGATAGACTTGTGAACCCCCAGCTAATGGCAGTAAACCTCAGCGCTCCTGAGTATTACAGGAACAATTACTAGTTTTAGCAGTTTATTTGGGTCCCGTGGTATCGACCCAGGCTGCCTGAGTCTGAATACTGGTCTTCATTTTGCAGCAGTATGAGCCCAGGCAAGTTGCTTAAGCTCCTTGTGCCTCAGTTTCTTCTTTTATAAAATGGGCACACATGTGGTACTTACACATAGGGCTGCTAAAAGTATTTATCAAGTTAGTACATGTAACTGACACTTTAGAATGAGGCCTAGTACATAAGTACCAGCTATCATGTTTGCTATCAACCTTAGTTAGATACCACTTCTGGGGTGGGTTCCTGTTCTTTGTTACATCCATGCGGTCCTTGGTCCCTGACATCCTGTCCTGTGTCTCTAAACCAGAATACCTGTCTCATGTTCCAGAATCTGGCATCTTGTCTCTGGAGGCCCAGCTCAAGACAGGAACTGCAACACCAGGAGCTAAATGGCCACAACATCTAGCAGTAGATGGAACATTTTGAGGTTCATATCCTGCAGCCTCTCATAGAGAAGAAAAGACCCCCAAATTCACAGCTGCCATGTAAAAAGTCTTGTGACTGGAAAGGATCTGTGACTGATTAAAACTGCCACAGTTGAGCAGGAAGTTCTAGTTCTCCTCCCTTAAATCTGGACTAGCCTTAAAGACTTACTGGACCAACAGAATGTGGCTAAGTGACACTCCAGGACTATGGAGGCCAGGTCCTTAGAAGCCATGTAGCTTCTTCCTGGGTCACTTGAAACACTCTTAGAGCCTCGAGCCACCATAGAAGAAGTCTGACTAGCCTGCTGCAGAGACCACATGGCAAGGCCTGAGACTACATGGGGAGGTAGAGAGGCCCAGGTGAGCCCAGACATCCAGCCAGTCCCACCAAGGCACCAGACATGTGAGCGGAACCTTCCTTGACCTGCCAAACCAGTCTGTCTGCCAGCTGCGCACCAATGAGTGACTCTAACTGCCACCACGAAGAGTGAAAGAACCATCCAGCTGAGCCCTGCTCAAATTCCAAGCCATAAAATCATAATATATAAGAAAATATAAGAAATATAATGAAATATAACAAAATACTTGTTTTAAACCATTAAGTCTTGGGATAGTTGGTCATACAGCAATGGATAATAGTATCTGTACTAGGTATAGTTAGAACTAAGAGCAGCAAAGTCAGACTTGACTAAAACATCTCATGAGTTAGTTCTGAGGACACTTTATTTAAAATACGCTCTGAATCTTTTTCTTTGGGACTCATCCTCATTCTCTGATAATATTGCCCAGCATTATGACTTGTGGCAGAAACAGCTAGCCATTTAACAAGCCTGTGTCCTTTCCTGCCAAGTTCACAGTTAGACTATATTCCCAGACATCATTACAGTCTATTGGTGTGACTTAATTCTGGCCAGTGAAATGTTAGACCTGGTCCATGAAAGAACCCCATGCATGCATCATGGTCCAGTTTCTCTTCCCCTGTTAGGGAGCTGGATATTGATGCTCTCGGTGACCTTGGAGGCCACATGTTAAAGATTCCAGGACCTCCCTCAGACTGTGTGATTAAGAATGTTCTCCCAATATAACTGTGTAAATAACTGAAAGGTAAACTTCCATTATATGAAGTTACAGAGATTCTCAGGGACTGTTGTTATAGCAGCTAGAGCTACCTGACTAGTCCCTTGTGGCTAGTGACTCTGGCCTTGGCAACCAGAAAATCCCCTCTCCCTGGCCACTGAGATTGTGCCTGTGATGTATATGAGACCCAGGCTGGACTAACAGAGTCATTTCCTGAAATATGCTATGCACTCTCTTTTTCTGGAACCCATGGAAGCGTTTTGCTTTCACAAAGAAAGAGAGACAGTTTCAATGGCATCAGTGAACTCCTGGGTCCAGCTATACCTGAAGCTAGACCAGTCCTTGGAATCCACAGCAGCACAAGTCAGCTGATCTCCTCTAAGCAAAAAGTTATTGCCAGTGTATTTATATTCTTCCCATGGAAAGGGTTCTAACCAACACTGGAGGATTATTTTGGATTTAAGAAGAATCCTTAGAGACAAGTACATCCTGAGCTCATCGTGAGTGGTGAATGAGACACTCAGAGCACCCCATCACACAAGGCCCTGCTGGTAAGTCACTGGGAGCTTGTATTTTACAGTAAGGCCATTTTACTATATTTCTTACACACCAGGTAGGCAGGTAGCTCTGATCTATGAAATAAACCAGGATTAGAGGCAAAAAGCAACTCTGCCTCTCTAGTTAAAACAGAATATTTTCCCCAAAATGGTGTCCTTTTAAGAATTTTGAATAATTTTGGAAGTATCTCAATTCCAAAGCATGGTGGTATTCTAAAAACTTAGGGATGGTGTCTGGGAGGTGGAAGGAAGCAGACAGAAATGCATGGGGGGCAAAGAGGAGACATCAAGGACTAGACGGAAGGTGTAAATAATAGGTCAACATTCCACTTTTAAGGGACATGCCTGAGCATTGATCTGGCACACACTCATCCTTTGCCATTTGCTTTTGTTCTCATCTTTTTATCACCTATACTTTGCATATATTCCCATAGTAGTGGTTTGAATTGTGTCCCCCTAAAATATATGTCTAACTCCTAACTCCCAATACTTATAAATGTGATTTCATCTAGAAATAGGGTTTTTGCAAATGGCCATCAATGAAAGACTGGATAAAGAATTTGTGGTATATATATGCCATAGAATACCAAACAGCCATAAAAAGGAACGAGATCAGGCCAGGTGTGGTGGCTCACGCCTATAATCCTAGCACTTTGGGAGACTGAGGAGGGCAGATCACTAGGTCAGGAGATTGAGACCATCCTGTCCTGGCTAACACGACAAAACCCCAACTCTACTAAAAATACAAACAAACAAAAAAAAAAAAATAGCCAGGCATGGTGGCTCATGCCTGAAGTCCCAGCTACTCTAGAGGCTGAGGCAGGAGAATCACTTGAACCCTGGAGGTGGAAGTTGCAGTGAGCCAAGATCACACCACCGTACTCTAGCCTGAGCAACAAGGCAAGACTGCATCTCAAAAAAAAAGGAACTAGATCATGTCCTTTTGCAGGGAATGGATGGAGCTGGAAACCATTATCCTCAGCAAACTAGCACAGGAACAGAAAACCAAACACCACATGTTCTCACTTATAAGTGGGAACTGAACAATGAGAACACATGGACACAGGGAGGGGAACAACACACACTGGGGCCTGTTGGGGGCTTCAGCTGCACCTACATATTCAGGGGCTGAATACCTAGGTGATGGGTTGATGGGTACAGCAAACCAACTTGGCACATGTAGCAAACCTGCACGTCCTGCACATGTACCCCAGAACTTAAGATAAAATAAAAGTTAATTAATAAATAAATAAAAGAACTAGGGTTTTCACAGATAAATCTAGTTAAAATAAAGTCATTCTGGATTACAGTAGGCCCTAAATCAAATGACTGGTTAAAAAAAAAAAGAGAGAGAGAAGAACATTGGAATACAGAGACAGAGAGGAGACACAAGGAAGAAGTCCACGTGATGACAAAGGCGGAGATTGGACTGAGGCGGCTACAAACCAAGGGATGTCAAAGATGGTCAAAAAGCCATAGAAAGCCAGAAAGCAGCAAGGAAGGATTCTTCCCCAGAGCCCTCAGAGGTGGTGTGGTCCTGCCAACACTTTAGTTTTAGATTTTTGGCCTCCAGAACGGTGAGAGAATACATTTCTGTTGTTTGTTGTTTTAAACGACTAATTTGGTGATGATTTGTTATGGGAGCCCAGGAAACTAATGCATCCATGTTTCTCATATATGCATGATATGGGCTGGCTCCGTGTCCCCACCCAAATCTCACCTTGAATTATAACAATCCCCACGTGTCAAAGGTGGGACCAGGTGGAGGTAATTGGATCATGGGGGCAGTTTTCCCCCATACTGCTCTCTTGAAAGTGAGTGAGTCTCACCAGATTTAATGGTTTTATAAGCTTTTTGCATTTCCCCTGCTGGCTCTCATTCTGTCTCCTGCTGCCCTGTGAAGAGGTGTCTCCCACAGTGACTGTAAGTTTCCTGACGCCTCCCCAGCCACGCAGAACTGTGAGTCAATTAAAACTCTTTCCTTTATAAATTACCTAGTCTCAGCAGCTCTTTAGAGCAGCATGAGAACAGACTAATACAATGCATAAGTGCTCCCTCACAGTGACTAAGACAAAAAAAGACGCACGTGAAGCAGTCAATTCAGTCATGAGCTAAAAGAAAGTAAGTCCACCCAACTGGCTAAATGCAACCGATTCCAAAACAAGTGCTTGGAAGAAAGGATGCTTTCTCATTTCTTGTTCTGCGTCTCCTCTGCCTGTGCCCATATGCAGATAGAGTCAGAATTACTCTGTGAGGATGATATCAAGTTTAGGCTGTACCAATCCTCTATGATAGCCCTGTGCCCAGCAGTAGAATCAGCCAAGCCTGGTAAGACTGTTCTCCCAAACTTTACCACTAATGAGAGTGAAGTGGTTAAGGGTACAAGTGTGAGAACCAGACTTCTCTACTGCGTGACCTTGAGCAAGTTCTTTAGGTTCTCTGAGCCTCACTTTCCTTGTCCATGTAATGGGCATAACCACAGGGGCCACCTCGTGAGGTTGTGGCAAAGAGTAAATGAGCCGATATCTATAAGGTGCACAACACAGGACTGGCATACAGAAAGGCCTCAAGGTTTGGCTGTGAACTTTATTAGCTATTTTGATTGAGACAGACCCTGGCAGATCAGCACAATGGAAAATCTTAGGCAAAATAGCCTTGTCTGGGCCCTCATTCCCCAGCTCTCTTTTTCAGTTTCCTTTTCGTTCTCTGTCCTGTTTCTCTCTCATATATTTACAATTTCATGGGCTCTCCCTGGCCCCTCTCAGTCTCTGATTTCTCATCTATCTCTTCTTCTTGTCCTTGCCCCCAAATGTTCTACCTGCCTGTCCATCTGTCCACCTCTCCCACCCTCACACAGGGTCTGATGAGGACCTTCTCTGCATCACAGCATCTCCCATGACCACCGGCTCCATCAGTTCGTGACATCGTTTATTAGGGATCTGGCTGACTTCATTTAAGGGACAAACTCCCAGCCCCTCCACCTCCTCCTGCTTCCTCAATTTGAGGTGGAAACCGGTTTAAGGCAGCTGGTTCCTGAGCTTCTCAGGGAGCCATTCTGCAGAGGAAGCTGGAAGCCAATCCGGTGATGGACTGCCAGTCTCAGAGAGAATCAGGTCAGATGCTCCAGACCGGGAGAGGGCTACCCTCCACCTGCACTTACAGGAGGAGTCCACATCTGTAAAGAGGAAGGGATGAAGGGGTGGAGGTTGTTACAGAGGAAAGTGTCCTGTCCTTCCTGTGGTCCCCCCCATTAGCTGTGTAACCTTGGGGAAGACACTAGACCTTGAGAAGTCTCCTCCATTCACAGATGGATTTGACCTGATGAGTCTCGGATCCCTTCCTGCCTTCACATTCTAGAATACCGGGGTGTGACAAAGCCACATGGTCAGAAATAAGACAGGAAGAAGGAGCAATAAAAGGCCAGCCACTGTTTATTGAACTTGATAGAGACACTAGGCTGGGTGCACTGTGGGACATCAAGATAAGTAAAGGAATTTTGCAGGTTAAAAGAAGAGATGAAATGTGGATCTCAATAATTCTCAATGTTTCACATCAGAGCACCCAGGTGTAGTAGCTTTTACCAATGTTCCAGTCATTTCATAACCAGATGGACGAGACAAAACTTCCACGCACAGAGAAAACAGAGACTAGCAAGGGCTGAGTGTAATTCATGTGACCAAGTACTGAGTGGTATTGGGCATGCATAGCTCCTATAGAAACTGAGGACAGGCAGTGACCCAGAGAGCAGAGAGGATTCAGGGAAAGCTTTCTGAAGGAGGTAGGACTTGAGCTGAACCTTGAAATATTTGTACTCATGAAAAGAAGAGAATAGGGGTTACCTGAGCCCAATGCAAAATGGAAATGCAGGGCCCCTTGTTAAAAAATGCCAGTACAGTGACAGTAGAGCATTAAACCAAGTGTGAGCCCTTCTGAGCATTACAAAGGTCGCACTGCCATGAAGCAGGCCCTAACACTGGGGTACCTGTCAGAGTGCTAGAAGCATGCTGCTTTTTCATCTGGATGATGGTTACATGAGCGCACGCCTATGAAATATCCTCCAAGCTGTACAGTTAAGATTAGTGCACTTTACACACTCCTAATGTATGTGTGCTTTGTCTCAAGGAGAAAGGTTAACACATAGAAAAATTAAAAGCAGGACAAGAAACCAAAGGCTGCTCTCACACACGGCCTGGTTAGCCTGTCGCCCTTCCTCCAACTCTGCACACTGCCCAGACTCTTCAGAGGCATTTATCACTCATAAACTCCCTTGAAAGGAGCTGTGGTTTGGGGATTCCCACTGTCATGCTATACTACCACCCTTGGTACTCACATTGTTTCTCCCCACCCAACCACCATGCTCCTGGCTGAGAGTTTGTTAGAGCTGCTGCTTCTGCTGGGATTTTGCCTTCTTCTGCTGTCTGGGAGGCAGCCACTATCCTCTGTCTCAAGTTAACTAGAGGGGCATGCTGGGATGAATAGTGTGCCCCCAAAAATTAATGTCCACTCAGAACATCAGAATGTGACGTTATTTGGAAGCAGAGTCTTTATAGATGTCATTAGTTAAGATGAGGTCACACTAGAGTAGGAAGGGCCTGAAATCCAAACTCATGTTTTTTCGCTTGAGGCAGTGTGGCTCTGCTGAAGTCTTCCTATCCTCCCTAACCAGGTTTGTGTTAGGTTCTCTTAAAATCAGTGGAAGTGGAACAATGACCTAAATATAAGAGCTGAAACAAAAACTCTCCGAAGAATACATGAGGGTAAATCTTCATGGCCTTAAGTTTGGCAGGGGATTCTTAGATTTAACACCAAAAGCACAAGCAATGAAAGAAAAAAAATAGATAAATTGGAATTCAGAAAAATAAAAACTTTTGTTCAGCAAAAGATGTTAACCGCGCAACAGGTGGGTTTCATTGCTTAGCAGGTGACAGCCCAATGGCCACAACCAGGGAGGATCTAGAAGGGAATTTTATTACTTACAACAAGCAAGGAGAACACAGTGGGTAGCTCTCAAAGCAATGTCTCCCTGAGCTGGGGTCTGGGTCAGGTTTTATAACGATAGGGTAAGGTGGCATGATCTGATTGGATCTTGCAATGAAGAGATGCTGGGAGGCAAGATCTGACTGGGTCCTGCTATGTATTGTTCCTGTTTTTAAATTCTATTCCCATTCCTAGATTCCCCTTGTGATTGCACACTTGGTTCATGTGGGCATGCTCAGGTTACATAACCTTCAACCTGGGGGTCCATGGCAACTGAGAAACAACTCGCAACTTTGCTACATAAAAGTTAAACCATATTCATCTGATGCAGTTACAAGGGCATTAGCAAGAAAGTAAAAAGACAACCTATAGAATGGGAAAAAAATATTTGCAAATTATATATCTGATAAGGTGCTAACATTCAGGATATTCAAATAATTCTTACAACAGAATGATACAAAGATATACAACCCAATTAAAGTACTTGAATGAGTATTTCTCCAAAAAAACATATACAAATGAGCAAAAAACTAATGAAGTGATGTTTCGAGATTTTTTTTTGGGTTTGTTTGACTTGTTTGTTTTTAGAGACAGAGTCTTGCTCTGTCACCAGACTGGAGTGCAGTGGTGCAATCATGGCTCAATACAGCCTCAAACTCAAGGGCTCAAGCAATCCTATGCCTTAGCCTCCCAAGGATTACAGGCATGAGCCACCATGCCCAGCCAATGAAGAGAGATTTAACATAACTGGCCATTACTGTGATGCAAATCAAAACTGCAGTGAGATAACACCTCAAATCCACTGGGATAGCTATTAATTTTTAAAAGACAAAAACATCAAAAAACGAAAAATAATGAGTGTTGGTAATGATGTGAAGAAATATGAGCAAGGCAGGAGAACTCCAAAATTGGGGCTTAGTCCAGAAAGTTTCTTAACTTCACTTAGGAAGGAATTTGAGAGTGAGAGGGTGGCAGAAGAGAACAGCTTTATTGAGGAGGCAGTGTTACAACTGTGTGACTGCTCCTGCAGAGCACAGCTACCCTACGGGCAATGTGTTGAGGGTAGCAGCTCAGGAGCAGTTCTGCAGTCATATTTAATTATCCAGTTTTAATTATATGCAAACTAAGGAGCAGGTTTTCAGATATTTTTAGAAAATGAGTGGTAACTTCCAGGCTATTGCCATGGAAAAAGGCAGTAATTTTCAGGTGTTGCCATGGCAATGCTAAACTGTCATGGTGCTGGTGATTGTGTTTTCTGGTGCCTCTTCCCTGTTTCAGTCTGGTCCAAAGTCAAGTCCCACCTCCGACCTCATTGGGAATGTAACATGGTACAGCCACTATGGAAAACAGTTTGGCAGTTCCTCAAAAAAGTTAAACATTGAGTACTATGTGACCCAGCAATTCTACTTCTAGGTCTGTACTCAAAACGATTGAAAATAGATATTCAAACAAATATTTGTTCATGCATGTTTATATCAGCCCTATTCACAACAGTCAACAGGTAGAAACCACTCAAATATTCATCAACAGATAAATGGATAAACAAAATGTGGTACATCCACACAACAGAATATTATTCAGCCACGAAAAAGAGCAAAGTATTGATTCATTCCACAACTTAGATGAACCTTGAAAACATGTTAAATGAAAGCAGCCAGACACAAAAGGTATCTATTATATGATTATTTTTATATAAAATATTCAGAGAAGCCAAATTACCAGAGACAAAACAGATTACATTGCCAGTAGGTGAGGAAGAAGGGACTAGGGAGGGATTACTTCATAGATATAGGGTATTCTCCTGGGATTTTTTTTTAAAGCATTGAAATTCAAAAGAAGTGATGCTTGCACAACATTGTGAATGCATTAAATGGCACTTATACATTAAAATGCATACTTTCTGTTTTAATGTTTTTGTAGAGATAGAGTCTCACTGTTTTCCCAGGTTGGTCTCTAACTCCTGACCTCAAGTGGCCCTCCTGCCTCAGCTTCCCACAGTTCTCAGATTACAGACATGAACCACTGCACCTAGCCTGAATTGTATTATTTTAAATGGTTGATTTTGCATGATGTGAGTTTCACTTCAATAAAAATAATGAATGAATGAATAAATAAATAAATGATTTTTTAAAGGTTATGGAGAAAGAATAGTGAATTGATGGACTCCTAGGAAACACTGATATTGCTATCTCGTGGAATTCTGTAGCGTATCATCACAGGGGTGTGTGTCAGCAGCATGGCTCTGGTGCCGATGACCTGGGTTCATATCCTAGTTCTGCCTCTTGCTAGCTGAATAATCTTGGGCAATTTACCTAGCTCCTGTGCCTCAGTTCTTTCATCTGTAAACGGAAATAATACCATTATCGTAAGAGGACTGTGAGAACTGAATCAGCTAACACATGTGAAGTGCTTAGATCAGGCCTGGTTTGTGTTAAGTGCTCAGCAGACCTGAGCCATTCTCATTTCTGAAAGTTTAGGAATTTCAGTCTAACTTTGCCACTTTCTGCCACACCTACCTCCTCAGTGCCATGCTATGTTTATGTTTAAGCTCAGGGTATATTTATGAGGTAGGTAAATGGGGCCACATCCAACCTGGGGGTATTTAAACTCCATGGAAGGATTGCTTACCAAGCAAGAGCATTTTATGACAACCACTAGTTCTAGGAACAGAGTTGGTGGTGAAAAGAATATAGGATGAAGGAACAGCAAGGGGACAAAAAGCAGAACTCTGGCCCTACCAAGCTCTTGGGAATATCTAAGTGAGCCTCCCATCCTGTTTGGCAACATTAAATTAAAGGTTTTTCTCCCTTCCACCTCCCTCACCTCCACAGCTGTGGCCACGGATGCAGCAAGAAACATTGGAACTAACCAACATTAGGAATTTGCATATGCTTTCTATACAGCTATTTAGTTAATATTTTCATTTAAATGGACTTCCTTTTTTCCTTCAATAAAGTTATTTGTAGGATATTTTATATTGCTACTCTAAGTAACAGCCTGCCAGCCAAATTCAGGCATCCACCTGTTTTTTCAAATAAAGTTTTATTGTAACACAGCCATGCCCATTCGTTTTGTATTGTCAATGGCTGCCTTTGTGCTACAACCAGAGTTAAGTAGTTGTGACATGCAAAGCCAAAAATCTGAATAATCTTGGGCAACTTATTTGGTCACAACCAAGCCCTTGTGACCTGCAAAGCCAAAAATATTTAGTAAGTGGCTCTCTGAGGAAGTTTGTCTGTCCCTTCTCTAAGTGAAATCCATTGCCACTTACCTTAACTAGAAAGAAAAAGCAAAAATAATTATTTGAGAAATAAATTATTTAAAAGATTTTTAAAATTAAAAATATTTAAAATATTAAATTCTTAGATTCTCTTATTTCCACTCAAAAAGCATTTGTCCATCCTATTCATGCAGTCATTCTCCATGTGGTACTTACTGAAGAAACACTGCAAGGTCCTGGGTTGAGGAGATGAACAAAGTAAAAAGATCCCCTGCTTTCATGGGATTCATGTTTCAGTGGGAAGAGACAGACACTGAAAACCTAAGTATCCAAGGTTACCTTTAGTTTTTATTGCAACAGAAAATCACAAACAACACAATGCATAGTGGGGTGACTGTGTGTTGAGCAGATGGTCATGTTGACTGGGGGTCTAAAGAGACTTGTCTGAGAAGGTGAATTGGGCACAAACTCTAGCATTCCTGAAAGAGAACATGAAATGCAAGGCCCTAGGGCCTGAGGCTAGTATGGGCATGACAGGTATTTTTTCTAGGCAACTGGATCCCATAGCAGCCATCTCTGATATCGTCCCCAGCACACTCTGGTAGCTATGGATTTGACTTGGTCAGAATGTGTTTTGGAGGACTGTAGATCAGCTTTACTGGTTTAGGGGAGGGACTGGGCGTAAAGCAAGATTCTGAACCACCCCTGGGGAGAACTGTGAAGTAAGAGGTCCCAGCTGGGTTCTCTGGAACCAGATGCTGAGATGGACTTTAGGTGCATGTTTATTACGGATCATCACTTGTGGGAGGGGGTAGAAGGAGGATTAGAGGAGGGAGATATTAAATGTGATGCAGCGTGACAAGGTCTTGGCCAAGCTGGTGGGAAGCTCTGAAGTGGATATTGCTGGTCATCCCATCCTGGGTCAAGTAGAAATAGCCAGGCCTGTGTACTCCGTCTTGCCCAGTCACTGGAGGTGGGCTGCCCTGAAAAGCGTGTGACCTTGAGCAAGTTTGTTCTCTGCAGCCGAGGTCAACGCCAAGGGAGCTGACAGCTGGAAACCATCTGCTGACCACACACCCATAGCTGGGCAAGAAGTCCTGCCCTGAACGGGGGTCCGGGCAGCACGCCTCCCGGCTGTCCATATAGAGGAAAAGCCCTGCTGTTCCGCCCTGAACACCCCTCTCATTCTTTCCAGAACCTCATAGCCAGCTGCCTAGAAGGGTTTGAAAGTGACCTGAAGAGTAAAGGCTAGCTAAGGCGTCAGCTGGAACTACTTACTGCACAAGTTTTTTCTTTCAGGACTCAAAGACGGGGAGCCATCAGGACCCAATCAATAAGCAAATTTATTCATTCATGCAACTGATAAGAAATGATGAGTCGTACTACCATGCACAGCAGTGAGAATCTCAGGGGGATCTGACACTCTGCTAGCTTGGGAGTTGTGAGTATTTTGCAGTGCTTCTCACGGAGCACAAAACAGACATCCACCTCCTGAAGTGACTTGTGCTTCAGCCTCTTGTGCCACCAAGGACTATTCAGTCCCTGGCACAGTGAGCCACCTGAGAAAGGGGGAAAGATCTGTGATTCAGTTACTCCCCAAAAACCACTGCACCAGGTCAGCTCAGAAGACACCCTGGAAATTCCCCTAAGGACTGCAGGAATGTGTGGAAGTGAGACAGTGAGTAAGTGTGGCCAGGACTCCTCAGGACAGGCTGCTCTGGGGATGGCCCAGCAGTGGAAACCTCTGTTCATAGAAAACCGTTTGAGAACTCTTGATATCAGCCAATCACCTTGTTGAAAATACATGTTGTTCTGGGTAACCAGTGCCTGTTAAGACTTCAGTCTCTGATATGTCCCTCAGGCAGGCAGAGGCCCATGGAAGGGAGGTACCATGTGAAAGGACACACAGCCAGCTCCTGCAAGCCAGAAAAGCCCCAGTCTGGCCCCTTTGGTCCCCTGTTTTCTTTATTATTGTCCACTCGGTGTCATACCCTTCCCACGGCTGGTCCTACCAGCTGCTTGGCTCCCCCATGGACTCGGTGCTGGGCACAGCTCCCGTCTACCCCAGGCCAGCTGGCCTCTTGCACACTGACAATACCATGTCTCCCGCAATCTGCAGCAGGCTGATACCCTCTCAGCGTCACCTAGCAATGCCTTCATCCATGTGCTTCTCTGTACACATCTAAACAGGAGGAGCTTTTCCACACCCACCACTGCCCTGGAAAGCCCTGGGGGGGACGAGCATGGCAGCACCCAGCATCCTGAGAAAGCTGCTGTGTGAGTGCAGTGTCTGCTAGAAAGGGGGGTGCTGCCCAAAGGGATGAGTTTACATAGGAAGGGGGAGTGGCCCTCAGTGTCCCTAGAACCTCTCCACTGGCCTCAAGGAGAGGTGCTGATGACTCTCACTGCCTCTGTGCCCAGGGGGGCCTCCAAGCCATATTGGGGGCTCTAGGGTGGAACATGGTCTCCTGCTCCCACCCACTTTGAGAACTCTGGCTTTATCCTCCAGAAAGCTTCAGAAGCTGCTGTTTGGGGAGCAAATTTTTAGTTACTTCTTTGCCATCAGCCCACAGGCCTGGGCCCCCTCCTGAGTCCTTTGGAAAATAGAAAGTGAATTTACAAAGGTAAATACAGGGAGTTAAGCGCCCCTTGGTAGGATTCAGCAAGAGGATGATTTAGATTTGGGTGAAGGAGGGTCAAGAGTCAGACAATCTAGGTGAGTATCTTTTTACCAGGCCTTCCTCCTCAGAACCCCTTGGCTGTGTGTTCAGGATCCAGGTTCCTCAGGCCCACTGAAGCAGAGCACATTAGGAGGCCTGGAGAGGCTGCACTTGACTCCGCTTCTTGGGTCACTCTGAGCATAGTGAGCCGTGAGAACCACTGACCAGATGAAGCCTGGTCTTGTGTCCACCACAGGACTGATGAGCTTCTGGGGACCTTGGTTTTCTGTAAAAATGGATTGCATCATTCCTTTCACTTTCGGAGATTTTACGGTTTACCACGCACTTCATGTATATGGTCTCATTTGGTTCTCACAGCACCCTAGGATGTGGAAACGGACTGTCACTGTCAGGAAATGCAGGCAAAGCCAAGGAACAGGGATGGAGCAGCAAGTGGGGTAGAAGAGGCAGGCAGAGGATGTGGGCACTGGACTGGCTGACGGGGCCTCCAAAGACTGTGTACCCCTCGACACATACCTCGCAACCAAATCATTCCAGCGAGAGTTAGAAAGAGGAGATCTAGAGAGCTCTGTGAGGGTGGAGCTGCACCGGCCAGAGGGGAGGGAAAGTCGCATTAAGGCATTGGAAGCCAACAGGACTGGAGTGGGGCACATGCAAGGACGGGAGGGTGGAGGGGGAAAGAGCCGGGAGGGAAGAAGCCCCATATTGGAGGGCTTCAGGGACAGGCCTGGTGCTCTTGGGAGAGTCCTGAGAAGAGCTGTTCTCTGCAGGGGTCTGGAAGGGAGTGGCTGCCCCAGGATGGGTGTGAGAGGTCACAGTTCCTGAAGGAGACATCTGTCAGTCTGCATCTGTTTCCAGCCAAGCAGAGCAGGAAAGGCTTTGGGATGGCTGTGAGCCCGGGCTCCGAGATGGGAAGTGGTGACGGCGTGAATCACCAGGGAAGGAGAGCGAGGAGAAGACGACCAAGGCATGATCCTTTCTTCTCCCACTCTGTTCCTGCTCATCTCCATTGCTATGCTTCTCTCCACTCTGTCCAGCGGCTCAGAGCCAAAGGCGGCTCCTCCCCTCACCTGCAGGAATCCTTCTGAAGGCTCACTGCCAGTCTGCCCACCAACTCAATCATCTTCAAGCACCATCAAAGCTGCCTTTGGCCTTATTTTTTTAAGGCTAAGGAACATGATGTGAAATTAAGAAATAAAGAATGGATCAGCATGAATGCCTTAAAGCAGGATTTCAGTATTGTGTGGTAGAGGAACTTTGTATTTAGAGAACCAGGAGGCCCCTCAGAGGCCATCACATCTGGACAGGATCCTCTTAAAAGCTACAATCTTTCAGTCTCCCAGCTTCCACCTGGCTGTCCCATCTTCCCCCTTGCCTGTCTTCTCTGTGCATGAAGATTATCTAATTCCCAGCCTTGGCATGGTAACGCTCCCCCCAACGTAGGAAGGAAGGTCACGATTTCATTGCACTTGTCCATCCTGCTCCCTTCCCCTCTCCCAGGACTCTCAAAGCAACAGTCTGGCTCTGAAGCTGACCAGTGATCCCAGGAAGTGTGGAAAGAAAAATAAAAAGACCCCAAAGCAAGGTTTTAGATGATGACTGTGTCAGGCCAGAAATACCAAAAGCCAGGACAGGCAGGGGAGCTCAGGCCCCCGTGCAGTTTGCAGTGGGCCCCGGGGGCCTGTGGGCATGGCCACTCTTAGGCCAGACACTCTGAGCCACAGCTTGGCAAGCAATGCAAACACCCATTGATACCTTCAACTCTCTGGTCCCCACAAACAAATGCATTTGGGGGCACCTAATTTATTTTGCTCTGGTCTTTCCTTCTGCATCCAAGACTTGAGTGAGAAGTGAATCCATCTCAAAAAGCAGAAAGAAGGGGAGTGGGAGCACATCCAGACCCTTGCAGGAGATGAAGTCTGTGCCAACCCATCTTCCCTTATTCCTCCCTGAAGGCCACCTGCAGCCTCTCCAACAGCTCCCTACCTCAGCCACCATCATCTCTCTGCCCTGGGGCTTTCTCCGGCCTCAGGAATATGATCTATCTACACACGGGGCAGATTGAGAGCACAGGGAAGTCGGTGTCCCAGGAGCAATCCAGGAGGAATGGGAGTTGGTAGATAAAGACTCAGTTTCCTCCTAGAGGAAGTGCCTCCCCGAATATCCCCATCCAGACTGATCCCAGGTGCCCACACAAACAACCTGCTGACTAACACATCTGCTCCCCACATCCCACTTTCGCTAGTTTCTTTTTTCTTTTTTTAGACACACTCTCACTCTGTCGCCCAGGCTGGAGTGCAATGGTGCAATCTTGGCTCACCGCAACCTCTGCCTCCCAGGTTCAAGCAATTCTCCCACCTCAGCCTCCAGAGTAGCTGGTATTACAGGTGCACACCACCACGCCCAGCTATTTTTGTATTTTTAGTAGAAACAGGGTTTCACCATGTTGGCCATTGCACCAAAATTCTTTATTCAAGGTACATTCCGAGGGAACCCCAAATTAATATAAGATGAGGCTTAAAGAATCTAATATGGGGATCATCCACACTCCTGTATGGAGTGTGTCCCTATGTGCCATTATTAGGTCTGCCGGGGTGACAGCCAACCATCTGAAACCACAGGCGAGAAGAAAGAAGGAACAGGGCCCCTCATTCCACAGACACTGCCCAGCTCTCAAACTCTTCACCGGAAGCTGAGTCGGGCTACAGGACTCCCAGGCCCACAGTTAAGTCCCTTCATTTACTCTGAGCCACTTTAACCTGGCAGGGAAGGCAGTGGGATTTTGTGTGAGGCAGGTGAGATGAGTTCTTAAAAGCTGAGGTGATCCCAGGCATGATTTCTGCTCAGAAGTGCCCGTCTTGGGGAGTTCTGAATCGTCTGTCCCAGTCCCTGCAAAGAGGCAGGCACAATCTCCAGGAAACCCTGGCAACCTGGAAAACACAAATCAGTGAGTATGGATCAAGAGAATTTCATGTTGCTTGGAAAGAAAGAAAACATCTTAAACTACTTTCCAAAGAGCCCCAAACCTGCAGCCAGCATGTAGCCGCCAGCAGGGTCCCTCCCGCATCCAGCACGTGGCCCATCGCCTGAGCACTGGGCTCACTACTCCCCAGCCTCTCTCTCCTGTGTCATTCATCTCTCAGTAGTTGACCTGTCGCTTCTCAGCCCACCTTTGCCACTTGGCCACTAAGCCATAGGAGAGGAGGAAGAATTCCAGGGAGAAGCTGAAAGCAGTCTGGGTGGCCAGAAAGGGAGCAGCCCCGTCAGTGAGCCCAGGAGGGGAGGCAAGTTCCTAACTCCTGAGCCCAGAGCCAAGGGGGTGGTCAGGGCTGGGGGTAGGGGTGACTCCCCTTGATTCCAAAACCCTTGTGTATTTTCAGGGAAATTTTATCCATATGTTTCTGATTCATAAACACTTAACTCATCAACATGTTATGTGGTGAGAGCTATTTGAAGTCCAACACGCCTGTTTAAGGAGACTATGGAGACTTTTTACCATCTTTTATTTTTTGAGAAAGGATGGGATTTTTATTTCCTCTCTTCTCTCCAGAAAAGCAAGCAGTCATATCCTGTACAGTGATTCAGGCCTACAAAACTTACATCTCTGGAAAGACTATGAGACAGAAAGACGAAAGTCCACGTACTGGGCTTGGATCTCCCTTGACCGAGGTGAT
The DNA here is from genome assembly GCA_004027835.1 of Alouatta palliata. NCBI lineage: Eukaryota > Metazoa > Chordata > Mammalia > Primates > Atelidae > Alouatta > Alouatta palliata. Next base: position 45,125 of record PVKV010000705.1, read on the forward strand.
CCTCTCTTGACCAATCTTCTCGAGCTTCTGCAAACATCCAAACTCTTCAAGTGACAGAGAAAGATGTTTAAAGCCAAAGAATTCTCATGACCTCGAAGTTCCTAAAGTCCTTAACTCATCTGTTTATTGTTGTCACCTCCTCATTATCTGCGCCTTGCCCAGACTTTAGTTACATAAATTCTGTTCTTAATGAAAATTTTCAAATGAAGTCTGGAGAAGTATGAATGTGGCAGGGGCCAAAAGAAGTTCTTTAATGGATATTAAGGTTTAGTCTCCAGAATTAGCTGAACCTCAGGCAGAATAAAGAGGCATGGATGAAAACAGGGACCAGCTGGATGAAAAGAGAAGCGGAAAGAACTGAGCATCCGGGACATGAGATACCAGATTATTAACTGAGGAAACTGTAGAATCTTCCTTTCTGTACATCCCAAATTAAAGGGTGATCAGACTCACCTTCTTCTCATTGCGTTTATGACCTACTAAGCTGTTAATTAGCTGCCCTTCCCAGAGACAGAAGAATGGATAAGATGAACTTCGGGAACACTTGCACACCACCCCGCCACCCCCAGGGCTTTTACCATTCTCCCATTAGCCCAGCTTAACTCAGCAGAGCCCACTAAGAACAGAGGGCCATTATGTCATTCTTCTCTTAAGACCACAGATTCCCAGGGATGAAAAGGTCAGAAGCCTTCAGTGCTCTCTGGGGTAGCCCATAGTTGCTGGTGCTTTGTCATGCTGGGTGAAGACAAAGCCAGAAGAGTGACCAAGGGCTCTCCCAGCAGATGAATCTAGCCCCCAGTCTTCCCCTCTCATTCAACCATGGCAGAGACTTGGCTGCACGCATTATTCTGGCTCCTGAGCAGAGAGACTTGAGGTACCATGCATGAAGACAGCAGTTTAGATGCTGGAATGATTTCACACACTGAGAATGGGGGTGGGAAACAGAAACCATCTGTGAGTGTTGATATCCATAGAATCCCAGATGCAGGGAATGTTGCTTACTGAGCACCTCAGTCCAGTTACTCCCGCTGCAGAGATGAGATCTAGCCCTACATTGCTTTTTCCTCCCATACCAAGGTTCCAATTTATGGATGGAATAATTCCTGTGTCAATTAACACACCTTTATTAAATACCTGGGACAGAAGGAGAGAGAGACAGCGGAGGCACCAAAGACAGAAGACTCAGTCTTTTTACAACCTAACCTTAGAAGTGATATTCTATTGCTTCTGCTGTGTTCTTTCCACTAGAAGCAAGTCTGTAAGTCCAGCCCATGCTCAAGGTGAGGGGGTTACACAAGGGTGTGAATACCTGGAGGCAGGGATCACTGGGAGCCATCTGGGAGGCTGCCTTCCACATACCACCAGGGTGGAAGTCAGAAGATGTGCATTCTACCTGCCTCAGTCTCTGCCACTTTCTGGGCATAAGCCTTACGCCTCTGGGATTTCCATTCTATCTGCAAAGCAAATGAGTTAAGATTTTTTTTCGGAGTCATGACATGGTTCCCTTGGTGAGTAGGTGGCAGACTCCTCAGGCAGCTAAATGACCTGAAAAGTCGACCATCCCTGCCTTTTTTATAGAAAACCTTCTTTCTGGGTCGTACACATGAGCCTCTTATTGTCATAGCCCTCCTGGGGAGGAAACGTCTTTCCTACTGGGAATGCTTCCCAGCATCTAACCCTCCATTTGTTCCACTGAGGCCTTGCCCCTTCTTATCTATGCCTGTTCTCATTGGTACCAGGGACATTTTCACATGTTTATCTCTCTAATAACCTTTACATAATTTAAAGGGCACCTGGCCCCCTAGGTGTCTGGGTGACAGATGACTTCCCACCAATAAGCCAGATCACCAGTGCCTAATTCAGACAGACGGAGATTGTGTTCAGCTGCCCTTTTCCACATGGCTCGTTCTGGGGTTGACTTGTTCTATGCCCTTTCTTGACCAGGCACTGTCAAGTCAGAAAGACACTGAAGAGAAGAGAAAACTGCATGAATTAAGGAAAGAAAGGAAGAGGAAGAGGTTATCTGAAATTGAACTTAGCAGTAAACGCAGCTGGAAGTAGCGTCTGTCTGTTTGGAAAGACAAAACTATGACTTACACATCAAATGTTTTTAAGAACAAGCTCTCCCTAGAGAGATTGCGTTTTCCCAAGATCAGGCGTCAAATTGGTCTGAGGGTCTAGGACATGGGGCCTTTTTGGCACCCTTCTTTTTGGTTAGCACCGCTAGAGAACAGCCTTGTACTGAGAAGTCAGCAATCCTTTCCCACTGCCCATACGCTGACTTTTGGGAGCCCCAAGTTTTGCACACCAGGCAGGGTAATCTGAGGGACAAAGGACAAGGACTTGGAAATGGGAGTCTGGCCTCTCCATGTGTCCTTGGGCTCTCCTCAAACCCAGTGCTTAGATATTGCAATTTGGGAGCCAGAAGGAAGGGCAGGGACAGGCATCTGTCATCTTGGCTGTAAAGCTACTGTCTCTCATATTAGGCATCTGGCACATATAACCTCTAAGGCACTATCCAGATGTGCCCCCTGATCACCTCACTGCAGAAGCTAGAGAAGAACCACCAACATTGCAAGGGGCAGAACGATCCCTGAAATTAATTTGTGGATGCAGAGTTTTGAGCTGTCAGGGGCCTTAGGAATCCCCCCACTACAGCTCCTTCATTTTACAGATGAGGCAAATGAATTCTAGAGAATTGCTTTTGAATCCCTTTGTTAGGATGAATCCAGTCATGAGTAACTGGGTTCGTATGTGTCCATTAGAACTCCTATCACCCGCACCCAGGAACTCATCAGAACTTCCGTGAAGCTTTGAGCCAGCAGTCACAAGAGTAACTCTTTGGCCCAGGAATACATATGTTTGAAGAAGAAGCATTCTAGAAAATGAGACAATCCTAGATAATGAGACCAGATCAGTTATTATCCAAACTGGCAGGCTTTTCAGAGGGTTAGAGTAAGGGCAAACCAAAGGAAACAGGAACATACAGTCCCAATAACCATAAGAAATCTTAGGGTCCTTCTTGGTGGAGAAGGAAGCAGTGTGTAAGCACTGACTTAGGATGTAGAAGCCTGAGCTGCTTATTCATTCAGTCAATAGACTCTTCCTGTACCCCAGCACCAATGAGACAGCTAAGAGCCTGCACACACACAGCCGAGATTTTGGTGGTTCAGCTCCTGTTACAATTAGATGTGTCTTTCGCAAGCCACTGCCCCTCTCTGGGCCTTATTTTCATCTTCAGAAAATAAAAGCATTGAACCGCATCACGTCTCAGGCCCCTCCCTTCAAGCTGTAGCGTCTGGGAAACTATGGGACCCCTGGCTGAGAGAAGCGGTCCCAGCACAGCAGCCTCCCACCTTGTCAGCCCAATGCACTAACAGCAGAACACATGGCTGGGCCCACAGTCTCCCCAGGCCCTGCCATACCCAGCCTGCCCCAGCTCCCCCCACAACCTGTTGTTGCTCTTTCTGTTTGATGGATGGGAACATCCCTATGCTGGGAGACCCTGGGAAGGGACTGCAACACATGCACACAGGCATTCACAAACACTCATAAGAACTGGGATAAATATTAAAAGTCACAACATTCAAACAAGTGCAGAGGCCATGCCAAGAATCCTCTGGCACTGCCTCTGTGGAGCACCTGGTCATGTTTAACCCAAGCTGCAAATATGATTTCCATGTGGGGACTCCCAGCAGGGATGGTGAGAGGCAGACTGGACGTCCTCAGCATGAGCCAGGCTAGCCTGAGTCACCCCATTTTCGCCTAAGGGATAGGTTCCACCCCTGCCAGGCAACATCTGACAAAGAGGGAGAGTGCAATCCCTGCAGGTCTCCACCATGTCCTCACTTCGGATGTGCTCTTTTACCTAAGCTCTGCCACCACCTCCCTAGGAGCTGGCAGATGGGGAAACAGAAGGGAGATGGCTGGTAGGGCCCACTGGCTTCCCTCAGAGCACCTCGGCCTAATAGAAGTTGTCATGTGTCAGCTCAGGGCATGAGCAGAGCCCTCCCGGGCAGCAGCTGCTCCAGCAGCTTACAGCCAAAATGGTGCTGATGTGAGGGAGGCCCGGCTCTGAGGCTGGAGAGAGGAAGGAGCCCAGGACCCACAGCACGAAAACAACCAAACGGCAGGTGAAGGGGAAACAGACTCTGCATACAAAGTTGGCCTCCTGCCTTTAGCCAGCTTGGACCTCAGTGTTAAGGACGCCACCTTTCAGATGTGGTGAGCAAGAGAAAAGCAGAAAGGCTCAGATAATTTGGAACCCACTGCTAAGCTTTCTTCAACTTTTCCCAAAAATCCCAGATCTTGGGACTTACAGATCCACAGGGATCACAATGTCTGGCGCTGTCATTCTGCAAATGAGCACACACACTCACGTAGGTTCCAAGGACCCATCCCATGCGGTTCAGCTAGCAGAGCCTGAGTCATCCAGCCTAGCATTTTGCTGTGTACCATGTTCTCATCTCTATTCCTTACCAATAAGACAATATAAATGTCATAATGGGGTCAAGCATGGATTTATTCATTTACTCTGTATTCAAAGTATCGTAATTCTTTGGTTTTGAATCTTTACAAATCTCAAAATATCACCTTTTTGCAAGTAACAATTTTGTAATGTGGGCTATTCTGATAACAATTTTTTAATAGCTAAAGTTTAGAAGTTAGTTTAAAAATTTAAATTTTGAGGAAGCTGTAACATTTTACCAAATGCTGAATTTTCTTTATAACTAGCCAAGACATACTAATTGTTTCTGATGCTCCAGTTCCCCTTAATGAAGCATTTGAATTTGGAGAACATGGGTCTATTTGTAATTTACATATTCCTCATTCATGAGGTCTTGTGTTCCAGTGAGTTCTTCTGTTGGAAATAATCAGAAAAGGTGGTAAGTCTCTGCAAGAAACAGTAAAGGAGACAAATTTGTTAAGAAAAAGTTGAAAGTTTTACAATGAAGTCATTAGAGAGAGAAGAGCACCAGTCATGACTACAAAGAGGAAGGGAACTGATGGGTGCAGGGGTATTGGCTAAGACTTCCAGAGGGGTAAGCCTTTGAAATCTCGCGTGTTGAGAAGGAAGCTTGAGAAGGGCCCCTGCAGTTCTCCAAGCAAGTTCAATGAAAGTTAACCGAAGCATTCAAACATTCCAACTTAACCAGCGCCCACTGTGTTTCCAGAGAGTGCCTTAGCATCCCAGTTGTAAAATCACATTGCGCATTGTGTGGCAAACAGATGCAGAAAACACGCCTTTTAACATGCTCATTATAGGAAGCAAAGCAGAATGACAGTCTAGCCTGTCATTAAAACAGCAAGGGAGTGAAAGCTTGAAATGTTCTAGGAAGTAGGGGGAAGTAAATGGAAATTAAATGGATAATAGTGGATATACTGTACTAAGAAGATATGTATCATATCTTTTAAAAAGGCAGAGCACTAAATAGGGGTGCCACATTTTTAGTGAATATATTTATTCATTATCTAGTCCCTTATGAATTTTCTTGTGCCCTCAAAATCCCCCCTTTCTTTTTTTGAGTTTTTAAGTTTGTTAATAGTAAACTAGTAAATTTTCTTACTCTGAATTTATGTGTGTGAGTGTGTGTCTGTGTGTGTGTGGCCGTGTGTGTAAGAAAACTTGACTTCCTCTTAAGGCAAACAAACACACACATACAATTAGGAAAAATTGGGAGTATGCCTGATCAGTAACAAACCTGGATAATTAGGGAATTACAAAGTCTTTATGTGGGTTGTTCACATACGCCCACAACGCAAAGGGGGATGTCTGGGTCATATGGCGACCAGGTGGCTGATTTAAGGGCTGGTAATCATTTTAAGTAGTTCTCTGGTTTGAAAGACAGCACACTGGAGATACAGACCTGAAATTGGTTCTCACTTCTGCCCCTCCCTAGCTTTGGAACTTCGGATAAGCTATTTATATTCTCTGAGCTTTCATTCCTTCACTTAACAAAGCTAAGAAAATAATGCGTATTTCACAGCACTGTGGTGAGGATTACATAAAGTGATGTTTATAGGAAGCAGCTTGTATGCTATAAATTGCTTTGCAATTTTTAATTGCAATGGCTAAAACTCCAAATCTATGTCAGTTTAGAATCTGAAAAGCGATAATTAAAAAAAAAAAAAAAAAACTTTCTATTAGAAAACAAGAGAAAGAGTACAGTGGCTCGTGCCTGTAATCCCAATGCTTTGTGAGGCCAAGGTGGGAGGATAGCTTAAGGCCAGGAATTTGAGACCATCCTGGGCAACATAGCAAAACCCTGTCTCCACAAAAAAGAAAAATTTTATCCAGTTGGATGTAGTGGCATGCACCTGTAGTCCTGGGTACTCAAGAGGCTGAGGTGGCAGAGTCACTTGGGCCCAGGAGTTAGAGGCTGTGGCAAGCTATGATCACACCACCACACTCCTGCCTGGGTGACAGAGGGAGACCGTCTCAAAACAAAAGAACACAAGAGCATTCAAATTGGACATCAGAAAGCCCAACCTACCCACCATGAGGCCTGCTGAAAACTAGAAACAAGCTGATGGAAGTTAATCAAAACTCCTTTTCAGGAGACTTTTCTTTGCAAGAGGTTATTCCACTCTAAGAAGGCAAAGAATAGCTATTTCTTCCCTTTGTTTTTGTGTTTTTTTTGTTTTTGTTTTTGTTTTTTTGGTTTTTTTTTTTTTTTGCATTTTAAATAATTTATATAACTTCAAGGGGCCCAAGTGTAGTTCTGTTACATGGATGTATTGCATAGTGGTAAAGCCTGGGGTTTCAGTGTACTCATTGTCTGGATAATGTGCATTGTACCCATGAAGTAATTTCTCATCCCTAGGCACCCCCTACCCTCCCACCCTTGTGAGTTCCCAAGTCTGTCATTCTAGTTTCTGTGTCTACATGTACACATTATTTAGCTTCCACTTGTAAGTGAGAAAATGTAGTATTTGACTTCCTGTTTCTGTGTTGTTCCACTGAAGACAGTGGCCTCCAGTTCCATCACATTGCTGCAAAAGACATGATTTTATTCTCTTTTTTATGGCTGAAGAGTATTCCACTGTGTCTATATATCACATTTTCTTTATTCGTTCATCAGCTGATGGACACTTAGGTTCCTCCTCTTTGGAACTGGAGCAGCCTGGATGCAGGGAGCAGTGTTCTAAGGCTGTAAAGAGCATCACAGCTCTGGGCCTGGCCTACAAAACCATTCTTTCCTCATAGGCCTGTGGATCTGTGATGGGAAGAGCAGACTGGAAGACTTCTAAAATACCTTCAAGGTCTTTTTCCCATTGCCTTGACTACCAGCATCTGGCTTTCTTTCAATCATGCAAATATCTCTAGCAAGTAGTTGCTCTGCAGCCTGCTTGAATTCTTTGCCTGATAATGTTTTTTTCTTTCTCTGTCACATGGTCAGGCTGCTTTAGCTCCAGCCTCAGCTCAAAGGGTTCTAGATACACCTCCAGCCGCTGCTTCAGAGGTTGCAAGCCATAAGCCTTGGTGGCTTCTGTGCACTGTTAAATTTGCGGGTTCGCAGGGTACAAGAGTAAAGGAGATTTGGCAGCCTCAACCTAGATTTCAAAGGATGTAGGAAAAAGCCTGGGTGTCCAGGCAGAAGCCTGCTGCAGCCCTCACAGAGAACCTCTACTAGGACAGTTCTGAGGGTAAATATGGGGTTGGAGGCTCCACTCAGAGTCCCCATGGGACACTTCCTCGTGGAGCTGTGGGGAGGGGGCACTGTCCTCCAGTACCTGGAATGATAGATCCAACAGGCAGCTCACATCATACACGTAAAAAATGCACAAACACTCAACTCCAATCCGTCAGGCAGCTATGGGGACTCTGCCCTATAGAGACACAGAGAAAGAGCTGCCAAGGCTTTGGGAGCCCATTTCTTGCAGCAGTGTGCCCTGGATGTGGGACATGGAATCAAAGGAGATTATTTGGGAGTTTTAAGATTTAATGACTGCCCTGCTTGATTTCAGATTCGCATGGGGTCTGTAGCCCCTTTCTTTTGGCTGATTTCTCCTTTTTGAAATGCGAATGTTTACCAAGTATCAGTGTCCTCATCCTATCTTGGAAGTAAATGACTTGTTCTGATTTTTATGGGTACATGATTTAAGGAATCATTTCCTGATGAGACTTTGGACTTAGGATTTGAGACGTTTGATTTAATGCTGGGATGAGTTAAGACTTTAGGAGACTATTGAGAAGAGGTGAAGGTATTCTGAAACACAAGAAGACATGAGACTTGTGGGGCTCAAAGCAGACCATGTTATGGATATTTGTCCTGACCAAATCTCATTTTGAAATGTGGTCCCAATGTTGGAGGTGGGGCCTAGTGGAAAGGATTTGGGTAGTAATGGCAGATCCTTCATAGCTTGATGCTGCCCTTGTGACAGTGAGCTCTCACAAGATCTGGTTGTTTAAAAGTGTGTGGCATCGTGCCCCTCACTCTCTCTCTTACTCCCACTGCTGCCATGTAACATGCCTGCTTCTGCTTCACCTTTTGCCATGAGTAAAAGCTCCCTGAGGTCTCCCAGAAGCCTAGCAGATGCCAGCACCATGTTTCCTGTCCAGCCTGTAGAACTGTAAGCCAATTAAACCTCTTTTCTTTATAAATTACCCAGTCTCAGGTATTTCTTTATAGCAATGCAAAAACAGCCTAACAGAGGGTTAGAGGAACAGAAAACTATGCATTCATCTGCCATTCAGTGAATCTGAATTTTTACATAAGATATTTAAACACAGAGTAGAGGAAGTAGTGAAATACACATTTATCTCAGGTGAGTGGAGGGATGACTTCTAGTCCTGTCTTTGTCCTGTACCTGTGAAGATAAGCTGTTAGTTTACATTGTCGGGGTGAAATTCAACAGAACTCTGTTTTAGGGTGAAGATCTTAGGGACCACAAAGAGTTTTCCTGTGAACAAATTGTGAGGGAGCCCCCACCCCCGGCCCCAGGGAGGTATGCGGCCTTTCTATTTTTGCAGCTATCTATTTAGGAACAAAACAGGAGGCAGCTTTGCACAACTCAGTTCCCAAGCTTAACTTTTCCCTATGGCATAGTGAGTTGGGGGTTCTGAAATTTTATTTTTCTTTTATACTTCCAATCTAGAATTTCACATTCAGCAAAAATATCCTTCAAAAGAAAGGTGAAATAAAGACTAGTCTTTCTTAGACAAATGGAAATTGAGGGAACTAGTCATCAATAGACCTGCAATTAATGTTAAAAGTTCTCCAGAGAAAAGGAAAATTATATAGGTCAGAAACGTGGATCTATATAAAGAAGGAGTACTGCAGAGGACTAAATGAAGGTAAAATAAAATGTTTTCTTTTTCCTATCTTAACTCAATCTAACAGATAACAGTTTGTTCAAAATAATATTACCAAAAATACATTTGATGATTATAGCTTATGGATAAATGAAATGAGTGGCAGCAATGTTGTAAGGGACAAGAGGAAGAATCAAGAATACTTTGCTGTTAAAAGGTACTTGCATCACCCATAAAATGGTATAGCGTCATTTGATGGTGGACTTGGATTTGTTGTAAATGTACATCACAAACTCTAGGGCAACCACTTTTTAAAAAGTGTAATTGATACTCTAAGACAGGTGAGAAAATGGAATTATATTAAACATTCTATTAAAACAAGAGAAGGCAGGGAAAAGAGTAGAAGACAAAAAGAAACAAAGAATGAGGAAAATGAATGGAAAATAGTTGTAAATATGATAGACGTTAATACAACCATGTTAGTAATCACTTTAAGTGTAAGACAGAAACTATCAGAATGAACAAAAAAGAAATAAGTCCCAACTACATATTGTCTATAAGAAGCTTTAATGATATTTAATATTGATAGAAAAGCAAGTATACATTTCGCAAGTACACATATTAAGCTATATACTCAAAATATTTTTCTAAAGGTGAGAGTGAGCAATCCAAACTGTTTAGAAGCCACTCATCTAGAGTAAGCTCTTCTCAAATTTCACGTGCGTAGGCATAGAAATCAACTGGAGACCTTTGAGTTTAAGATGGAGCTGAAATTCTGCACTTCAAAAGAGAACCCTAGGGATTTGCATGCTGGCCTTCCTCAGACCTCACTTTCAGTAGCAAGGGTGTAGAAGATGTATTCCAAACACCAATAACCGTCACTGCATCTAAGAAAGAAACATAAGATCTGTATTACTTACAGTTTTCCCTCCCCTGCAATAATAATGCATTCATGTACTGCTGGTGAACTTATTTTTTTTTATGTTTTGGGGCAAACAGAAATAAGACTGCATCTAAACAGTAAGAAAAAAGGTGAAGAAAATAAGAAGGAAGAAAAGAGGAAGGGAAGGAGAAAGGAAGAAATAAGAGAATTAGGAATGAAGAGAGGAGGTGCTATGATATGAATATTTCTTTTTTTCAAAACTCATGTTGAAATTCAATTGCCTGATTGTGACAATTTTGGGAGGTGGGATCGTTAAGAGGTGTTTGGGTCATGAGGTCACCACACTCGTGATGGACTAATACTATTATCACAGAAGTGGGTTTGTTATCTCAGGAGTGGGCTCACTCCATCTTTTGCTCTCTTTCACCATCTCTTTGCCCTCTCTTCAGCCACCATGTGATGCCTTCTGCCATGCTATGATGCAGCAAAAAGCCCTTGCAAGGTGCCAGCACCTTGATATTGGACTTCCCAGCCTCCAGAACTGTGAGCCAATAAATTTCTATTCTTCACAATTTACCCAGTCTCAACTATTCCATTATAGCAGCACAAAATGGACTAACACAGGAAAATAATGAGTTAGAATACAAGAAAACATTACTCTGTCTTTGGGGTCATGGATCAAATAAAGTTATACAGAAATTAAAACTTACACAGATTTAAAAAATCAGGATTTCACTTTTATGACTCATTTGGACCCTTTTAAAACTTATGATTATACTGTAAGGAATATTTTGAAATAGGGGTCTAGGGAGTAGGCTTTAATTGTTCACTTTCATCTTTTATGGCTACTGAGAGAAATCTTGTGATGAGACTTCTATGAAGGAGATGTGGCAGAGAGCCCAGTCATAACCAGCAGCCTAATTCTTGGGAGAGTGTTTTGGGAAAAAATCTTGATTGTCTAACAGTAACCAAAAGCCAGAACAAGCAGGTCAGAGTTCAAGGCCAGCCTATAGGGAGGAAGAGAAAGCACTGAAGGCCCAGGTGCTTTACCATCCATTTGGCGAAAGCAAATTCTGAAGACCCTCAACAGGTGGGCTTAAGTGGGGTATAAATTACTGTGAGAAAAGAGAATAAAGTTCCAGATTTAGAAAGGATTATAGAGGTTACTCGAACTACTTCTAAACTTCTGATATACTCCTCAATATGGTTTCTGCTCTCTCTACCCCCTTTATGTCCTTTCTACCAAAAGTTCTAAGTTCACATGTGACCTCTTAACTTCAAAATCCAAAGAACGTGTCTCAGTATTTCCAACAGAACATTTGGCAGCATCTGCCTCTAGTATAATTAAAACAATAAATAAATAAACACACATACATTAAAAATAAATAAATAAATAATTACATAGGCTATGAGGAGGAAGGGACTGGTTCACCAACTCAGGGTTTCCTCCCATATCCCTGATAACGGGTTAGACTCCTCCCTTGGCTCCTCTTCTAAGCAGTTTTTAAATGTCTGAATGTATCTCTCTAAAATGTGGTTCCCAGAGGTAAAATATATTTTTCATGTGAGGTTTGAGCCAGGGAGAGCACAATGGAAATCTTGCTATTTTTTCTTGTTGACTTTTCCAAGGAAGAAGTCAAGTGCAAGAGCTAAAGGTAGGAGTGCCACAGTGGCCCCCTAATGTTGATCTTGTAGATTGCCTCCCGAAAGTTCTTCAGACAAATGGATCTAAGCTTCCTTTACACAAACCAAACCTATCCAAGTACAGGATCTTAATAAAATAACATCTTAATAATAATAATAAAATAAATAAAACTAATTTATACTTTTTATTCAACAAGTGGTTCCCTTTTCTGAAAACAAACACTGGCTAGATAGGAAAATAACATGTTATTGTTTGCAGAGAAACATAATTTCTTGGCAACTTCTGTCAACAAATTATAGTTTTATTGAAGTATAAACTAAAGCTATTATAAGTTATTCCCTATCTATCTTGTATAGTTGATTCTGAGATCATTAAGTGGCTTGAATATTAAGGAAGCTAGAGAATGCAGTTGGTGAGACTACAGTAAGCAACTGATTCTTTACAGCATCCATCTGTGCAGCTGACTGATATTTGGCCTCGAGAAAGTAATTTCCTTACTTGTCCTCCTTTCCCCATCTGTAAAATGGGCCTGTCAGATTTCTAAGTTATGTTTTTCCCCAGGCTGATCAGTCTGGCCACATTCCATCTTTTCTTCTCAAAACATCTCATGGGTTCTGCAATCACCTTTGTCTCTTTAGCCCTGTCTTCTGAAATCACATTCATTCTCCTACCAGATCTTTCTCTCTCCTCCATTTGATCTTCTTCTGGGCACCAGTCCCACGGCTTGCACTGACCACCCCTGCAACAATGCACCAATATTCCAGGAAAAAGAAATTGCATTCACAAACCTTGAGGTTTGTCACATTAAAGTACATCTGAAACACAGATATATGTCACTGGGGATGAGATTAGTTTCTATATCACTGACTTCCCTTGGATTCCTTGGGATGGTAATAAATACAGTCCATGAGAATAGTCCCTGAGGAAAGTGACCTGTCACCAAGCCTCTCAAGGGGGCAGGAGACCTGCAGTGTTCACTTGACTCCACCTCCACTTTACCAATAGACTCAGCCCTGTTTCTGGGCTCCTTTTTTTCACAAGCTGCCTGGGGAGATTCAGCTTATCTCCTCCACCTTTCCAGTGCCCTTGGAGAGTAGTGAAACTGGTTTTTCCTGAGATTCTTTGAGGCACCTTTGACGTTGCCCTTGGTTCATTCCTTCCTCAGGACCCCCTTTAAAGTAGAGGTCAGTTATCTTGCTTTCCACTTAAACTCTCTATTTTCAGGATTTTCTACTGAGGAAGGACCTGCAGATCACAGTATAGAGAGTGGTATGGAAAAGAATGTGGGTTCTCAGTCCCTAAGCAGTGGCCCATTGGATGCTGGGGGTTTATCCCCCTCTCTATCTCCACATCCATAAAGTCCAATCTATGGAAATTGCACTTCAATCTGTTTATACCACTCTCTGGGGAGAGGGCTCTTACTACCTCCTTCAGCCACTCACCTCTGCACCCAGTACAGGGAATATGGTTATCTGCCAGGATTTGCCCAAGCAGCACTTTTCCAAGGATAAGCAGCATTTAAAGAGAACTACTTATAGAGGGGATAAAAAAAAAAAAAGAACAAGGGGTTTCTTGCATTTTCAAGCTGATAATGAAAGAAGGAAGCCAGAGATGAAAGTCATCTGTATATCCAAATTTTAACCCATTTATTAAAATCTGTTTTCTGAAAAATTCAAGAATTATCTGCTTTGACATAAACCCCTTCCTGCATTCCGAAAATGATGGCTGTAGCTTTAAGAAGGGCAACCCTACCCTTGTTCTTGCACCAAATTGCATTCCACATTCAGAGGACTTGAGCAGGTGCACTGAGGCAAGTAGGTGCTGAAGGTGCTGTGTAGCAGATAACTCCTGGAGCCCTGCCGGGCAGACATGGTGAAGTACAGCCTTGCACACACATGCTCACCCACACCAAGGTCGCTGTTTGGTGTGATGGCTGTGCCCATTGAGCAGCCATTCTCAACACGAGGACAATTTTGCCCTCCCTGGGACATGTGGCAATGTCTGAGACAATTTTTAGTTATCACCACTGGTATGTGGGTGGGGTAGGGCACGGAAGGTTGTTATTAGCATTAAGTGGGTAGAAGCCAAGGATGCCGCTACACTCTCTACAATGCCCAAAACAGCTCCCATTCCAAAGTGTTGTCCATCCCAAGATGTCAACTGTGCCAAGGTTGAGAAACGCGACCTTTAGAGTAACCAGTTTGGGAAAAGAGTCATTTCTCATATGTATTTTCAGATCTACCATCTCCCAAGCTCCAATTCTGAAGGCATTCACTCATTCTTTCATTCATTTATTCATTCATTCATTCTGCATGCATATGTTGAACTCCTACTCCTGTATGCCAATAGGTATGCAGTACCTGTGTAGGTGCCGAATAAAGTGGCAAGAGGAAGTAGCCATGATCCCCATCCTTAAAGAGAAGGCAATCATTCAGGGAGAGAGGTCAACATTAAGAGTATATACTTGACAGCAGACACTGTTCTAAGCACTTTGTTTACTCAATTAATTCTTACAATAGTCCTATGGGATAGGTACTATTATTCTTCCTGGGTCATAAGTGAGATCACTGAGGCATATGCAGAGAGGTTAAGTAACTTGCACAAGATCACACAGACAACAGGTAGTGGAGGCAGGATTCAGGCATAGGCCACTGGGCTACAGGGCCCATCTATGCTTTTAGCCAGCATTCCATGCTGCCTCTCATACAAACAAACACACAGCTGGGATGATAGAAAATCATGTAAAAAGGAGAGGAAAATGAAGCTTTGAATGTCAATTATAAAAGAAAGTGTAACACAGTCAGGAGGCTCTGAAGAGAACTCCTTGAGGAAATGGCACTTGAGCTAAGATCTGAGGAGTTGACAACCAAGGCAGAGAAGGGTCTTCCAGGCAGAGGGATAGCATGTGTATTTGTTTTCTGCTGCTGCTGTAACAAATCACCACAAACATAGTGGCTTAAGACAACACACATTTATGATCTTACAGTGCTATAGTTTAGACATGTGATTCGAGTCTCACTGTGCTAAAATCAAGATGTTGGCAGAAGTGCATTCCTTTCTGAAGGCTCTAAAGGGGATCTGTTTTTTGTTTTTGTCTTTGTTTTTGCCTTTTCCAGCTTCTAGGGACTGCCTGCATTCTTCAGCTCGTGGCTCCTTTCCAGCTTCAGAGCCAGCAATGTCTGACTGAGTCCATTTCTCATCAAGTCATTTCAACCTTTTATTCTGCTCCCTCTTCTACTCTTAAGGGCCCTTGTGATTACATTGGACCCACCACCCAGATAATCCAGGGTGATCTCTCTCTGTTAAGGCCAGTTGATTAGCAACCTTGATTCCATATGCAACCTTATTTTCCCTTTGCCATGCCATGAAACATATTCACAGGTTCTGAGGATTAAGGTGTGGACATCGTTGGGAGGTCATTGTTCTGCCTATTACAGACAGCATGTGCAAATGTCTTGCAGAAGAAGAAAAGAGACAAGTTTGAGAGGTGAAAGAAGGTCCATGAGGTTAAAATAGAACAAAGGAAGGGAGAAGTGGACGGGAGGCTAGGCCATAGGGCCAGACATAATGGGCCTTGGAAGCTATATCAGAAACACGGTCTTCTTTTCTTCACACATACGGATAAAATACATATATTAAAAAAAAAAAAAAAACAAGAAGAAGAAGAAGAAATGAAAGAAGTGTGGTCTTCTTCCTGAGAGCAAGGATTAGCTATGAAGCATGTTAACCAGGGCATTGATGTGATTGGATTAGCATTCTGAAAATAAGTATTAGAGGTAGATGTGTAACAAGGAGAGAGTAGAGGAGGAGGCCAGAGTGGGGCAGGCTGACCTGTTGTGGAGGGAGGGCGTGCAGATGGAAAATGATGGCAGTCTAGAATGGAATTTAAGATGGAGAGAGACAGGAAAATGAAGACCCAAGAGGTGTTTCAGAGAGGAAATCAACAGGACTTGGGTTTGGGTGAGTAGGAAATGGAGAATGAGAGAGAGGGAGAAGTCAGGGAAGCTCCTGGGCTTGGGTGACCAATGACACCACAGAGAATGGGAACAGGTGAGGAGGAGTTCATGGAGGTGGGGGGAAATTGGCTTTAGATGCATTAAATTTGAAATGTCCAAGAGAAAATCCCAGCTAGGCTGGTGGATTTGTGAGTCCAGAGCCCAGAGGAACAGCCTTATTTATGGCTGCTACAGTGACTGTCGGATAATTCCAACTCCGTGTCCTGCTGGTATCTCAAAAATATATCTCAGCCCAAGTCTGTTACCTTCCCCCAAACCAACTTCAACACTTGCGTCCTTTTCCCTGTTAAGGCACCGTCCTACAAGGTCAGAAGTCTTATCTGACTTATCTTACCAGGCCTTATACAGTGCAGCAATGTGGCTGGATTCTTGCAAGTGAATAATAAACATGGTAAAATAAATAACTGATTAAGTCAATGAATTAATCAATTGCCTCTAGGTCTCTTTATCTGGATCCTTCTGCTCTACTGCCTGTACCACACTCTCTTATTCTGTTTCTTTTGGGCAAAAAGTCAGGTCTGTTTAGTTTAGAAAGATCTGGGGTCAAATTGTCAAATTGCGTTTTGACCCTAGCACCTGTAGCCACAAGACCTTTGACCTTAAAACTGCAAAGGGCTCTGTTTCTTTAAGCAGCTCAGCCAGACACTCAGGGAGAAACTTAACTGAAAATCATTGCTGGATTGTATTATTTGTTTGGGTGTCTAAAATCGTACTTACTTCCCATAAGAAATATGCTTCATAAAGCATTGCTATAAATTGATTCATTTAAATATAAAATTGTAGCCTTTTCAATCAGATAAATATATTCCCATGTATATATCACTTTGTGAATTCATGTTCTTTGTCCTTTAAAGTTGCCAGGAACTCAACATTCACCACACAGAACTGCAGTAGGGAGAGAAACAACTGCTCACAAAGGAATGTCCCACTGGGGCAGAGCCTCCCTGAGCTTAAACCTTAATTAATCAATCAGTCAGAAAAGCATCTATTAAGCTTTGCTGTATTCACCAATGTAAAAAAAAAAAAAAAAAAAAAAAAAAAAAAAAAAAAAAAAAAAAAAAAAAAAAAAAAAAAAAAAAAAAAAAAAAAAAAAAAAAAAAAAAAAAAAAAAAAAAAAAAAAAAAAAAAAAAAAAAAAAAAAAAAGAATTACAGACATGGCGCTTTGAAAGCTTGTGGGATGAGACTATTTTCTATCTTCTGTTTTCACACCATACTTGTTAGATGGTTAAACAAGAAATTGGGCAAAAACACACCAAAATGTTAAAAAGAGTTCTGGAATTCTTTAGATAGCAAATGTTAGTTCAGTCTATCACAGCAAAACTCGAGTCAGATAATTTTCCTTGTCTCCATTTATTTACCAAATGAACTGCATTGAATACCTATTATTTGCCAGACAGAGGGAATACCACAGGGAAGAGTCTGCTCCAGTTCTCTGCTGGGGCTCACATCCAAGAAGGAGATAGTCAATGAGCAATAAATAAACAACAACAAGATATACTAGGGCTTAATGATTGCAATAGGACTGTGTGAAATGAAGAAGTGCTATAGGCTAGACTTTTAGGAAATGCCTGTCACCATAGTTAAGCTGAAACTTGAATAATAGGAAAATGAGGGTCATTCATACAAAAATCTGGGGTAAGCATCCCAAATATTTCTTTTTTTATTGCACTTTAAGTTCTGGGGTACATGTGCAGATCTTGCAGGATTGTTGCATAGGTACACACATGCCATGGTGGTTTGCTGTCTCCATCCCCCCCCATCACCTACATCAGACATTTCTCCCAGTGTTATCCCCCCCCGACCTCCCCACCTTCCGCTGTCCCTCCCCTAGACCCCAACCCCCAACAGACCCCAGTGTGTGACGTTCCCCTCCCTGTGCCCATGTGTTCTCCTTGTTCAACACCTGCCTGTGAGTGAGAACATTGACTAAAAGCTACATAAAACAGGGACTGAGCCCTGTCTAACATTATAGTCACTGGGGTTACTACCACAGTGTTAGCTCTGAGTACTCAAAAAGGACCTGGTATTTATGGTCTTTACAATATAGATCATCACCTCCAGGACCTATCTAACATCTTGACACTTTGCGAGGCTCCCTTAACCAGTACGACAATCACTACAAAGCTGTACTTAGAGGCTTTGAGCCAGCAGACCCAGCCTTTCCCCCCATATCTGGGCACAAAGACTCTTTTTTGAGGCTAGAAATTTTCTAACCTTACTCCTTCTTTCTAACATTTTTCATTTCCCGTTTATCTTTTAATGGGCTCAATGTTTTGCCCAGTTTCCAGGTGGGTCCTCCTTTGGCATCTTAGGAGTAACTGCAGAAAAACCCCTCCCTTCACTTCTGAACCACAGTAAAGGAAATGTTTGGACTAGAAAAAACTGGAACCAGAACCACTTCACATGTCTCCCCCCACCCCAAAAGACTCCTCGTAAGCAGACTTGAAGCACAGATTCCCTCAGTCTTCTAGGACATCACATCCTCCACCACAGGAAGTTCTTTCTCATGACCAGTTCCTCCAGCTACAACTTTATTCCATGTATGAAGCTGTTTCTTGTTGCTAAAACCAGTGGCTAACTTCATAGAGTCAACACAGCTGAGGAAAAAATTAGTGAACTTGAAGATGGGTCAATGGAAATTAAACAAACTGAAGCACAAAGGCAAAAAAAGATAGAAAACATAACAAAATGCAACAAAAACAGAATACAGCATTCAACACCTGTGGGATGATAAAAGCTAATGGCTGGGCATGCAGTCATCAAATAAACTGGAAGCGTGCTAGGGTTATTAGTTCAATGTCCCCACCTAACCCCTAGTTGTACAGAATTAACTTCGAAGTCACCCTGAAAGTCCGCTCCCAACCTTAATTTCTAAGACATCTTCCTTGGCTTGCAAATTCTCATATTCTAATATAGAGATAGTCTTAGCTGTGATGAAAATGATGTTTTCATGGTATAGTTTGGGGGTCATTAAGATAGGATTGCCAGATAAAATCCAGAACATCCAGTTCAATTTGATTTTCAGATTTTTAATCCAAAGCATGTCTTACGCAATATTTGGGACAAACTTATACTAAAAAAGTATTCATTGACTACCTGAAAGTCAAATTGAACTGAGCAACCATATTTTC